>CM074083.1:23477830-23741247 GCA_037178815.1 Barbatula barbatula | reverse complement strand
CACAAACTCTTTCCTGCATCACCTGTGGAAAGACATTCAGTTCACAGAGACGTTTAGAGACACATGAGAGAAAACACACAGAACAGAAACTCTTCACCTGCAGGAGATGTGACATCAGCTTTCCTACCTTACAAGAGAACAGACGTCATTCACAACAGCACAGAGACAAGAAACACTTTCATTGTCAGCATTGTGGGAAGAGTTTTGATTTCTCTTCTAGTCTGAAAGCTCACATGAGGACACACACTGGAGAAAAACCTTTTCACTGCAGTGAATGTGGAAATTATTTCAGCACGAAAGCAAATCTAGATATTCATCAAAGAATTCACACGGGAGAAAAACCGTACGCGTGTCCTCACTGTGACAAGAGATTCAACAAAAAATATCATCTGAAGAGACACGTGCATGTACACACCAGTGAGAGACCGTATCAGTGCAGTGAATGTGGAAAAACCTTTAAGAGGTCAGATGCTTATAAGTCCCACCGGAGAACTCACTCTGAGGAGAAACTCTATCAGTGTTCACACTGTGATAAACGTTTCAGTCATAAATCTAGTCTGGTAGGTCATGAGAGAATTCACACTGGAGAGAAACCTTACCTCTGCTCTCACTGTGGAAAGAGATTTACTGATCATAGTACTTTTATCGTTCATCAGAGAATTCACACTGGAAAGAAACCTTATCACTGCAGTGTTTGTGGGAAGAGTTTCAATCGACAAAAGCATTTAAGACAGCACCAGATAATTCATTAAATGTTCTCAGTGTGACATTTGCTCAACGAGGTGTCCTGAGAATCATCGAGTGAGTTCACTCGGGAGATAAACCATATAACATATTTTGTAATCATTTTTATTTATGAGCACTTTTACAGTAGTAGGTTCATTTATTCTCTGTTTTTAGAGTCTTATCTGAATGATTTTACTTTTCACTTCGGTCAAAAGATCCTCCAGTGTTTTTGTCACGGTCATAACGGACATGTAAGTGTTTCATGTCCAGTTACTTATTGCAGGATCATGTCAGTCTTGTGTTTTGTGTCTGGATTTTCACTCTCTATAAAAGGACGCTGACCAAAAGAATGAGAGAAAACAACATGCAGATGACAGAGCTTAATGTTTGGGTCAATTCTCAATGTTTAATTTTGACTAGCTAGACACTATTGTATGGCTTTTCTCTGTACATTAGCATGTGTCCTGTTGAAGCAAATGTTTTCAGTAAAAGTAATGGTTTTGTGTATTTATTCCATGATATACAGATGAATGTCATTAAAGGCCAGTAACAGTTATACACCCAAAAATCTTGTCATACATATTTAGACCAACAATCATTTAATGACGTATTAAAAGACAGCGTAGAACCCAAATACTATTTAATTGTCAATTAAATCATGTCATTTCAGGGTTTCCCTTATGCCATCAAGTTTGGCAAGGAAATTTAGTTTGATCACATTGTTTTATACATTTTCATGATTGTATCGTTTCATTTTTAGCTAAATATATTTGATAAACTGCCTTTCATGACACAGACAGGCGCATTACAAAGTCGATAAAACAAGAAACATTAAAGCAGTACAGCCTAAGCAACATATAGACATCAAAATTATATGATGTTCTTAATGTAGGAGCCTAAACATTAAGTCCCTTCAACCATCATTAAAGGCGTCTATAAGGGTCTGCTTCTTAAAAAGATTGTACTTGGTACGCCATGAGAGAGTTGACACTGAAGAAAACCCTTATATTTGATCTCGATGGGAAAGATCTCTACTGAGTACTATAAGAGATCATCTGAGAGTTCACACTGGAGAGAAACCTTATCAATGCTCCATCTGCAGTGAGAGATTCACTTATTTAGGAAGTTTTAATTCTCATCAGAAGAAACATGCTGAAGAACAAACTGCACTGGAATCATCATAGTCTATATAATCTGGAATTCGTTTACTCGCAGTATTTTCTTGTGTACTGTGATTGTCTTCAGCTGGATGTGTGTTGAGTGTGATGAGTCTCCAGTCCAGCAGGAGTCGCTCTGCAGCTCTTCAGTCCGCCGATAAACACACTAAAGAAAGAAAGAAAGACAAACATCGAGCGCTGCGTGTTTACATCACTTTGATTTTCTCTCTTTAGTGTTTTCATGAGTGTAAACAGAGTGTTGTGTGTGTGTGTGTGTAGATGTTGACGATGACGTCACAGATGTGCTGTAAATCAGTAGGAACTGATGTGTCCATGCTGGATATTGATGATTTCATCACAGAAATCTGTCAGCTGAAGAAAGAGGTGAAGTTACTGGAGGAAAAGCTGAGGACAAGAGCACATGAACTCAACACAGAGGTTTGGACACATTCAACATCATTGACTGTTTTTAAATGTTTCTACTTTAATGTCACTGTGACACTTTAGAGCTTTATGTCAATATATTTCCTCTCTGAACAGAAATCCAGACACACACAGGACTCCGAGCTCAGCCTCACTTTACTCTGTTATACTGACACAAACCCCACAGACGCTCAGGACACTGTGTGTGACAGTAATCACACCTTGAATCAGGATGAATCTACTGATCAAACCTCCACAGAGTCTCTGGATTCTGTCTGTAACGCTGGAGAACAGCAGATCCTGAACACCAGACCACTGAACATGTGTTCTGTCAGACTGATGGACTGCAGGAAACTGATGGACATCAAAACACAAACCACAGAAGAAGAAGAAGAACATCACACTGATGAAGAAGATGAGAATCATGATGATGATGATTTTATTCCTTCAGGTTTGTTTCATCTGTTGTCTGATCACAATATTTCAATCTCTTGTTTCTCATCCTCAGTCAACACTGATGTAGTGTCAGATGCATACCTAAGTCACTTGCACTATTTTAGTCTAAATTATTATCATGTTCATATCCACCTGTACATTAATGTTCATAGTATATAGTCATCTGTATATATTGTTCATAGTTACTGTCATATTTTCATAGAACATTCCTACTGCAAAATATTTTTATAGTCCATGCCCACTGTATTATACTTTTCATATTGTATTCTGTATTTATTCTAACTGTATATCCTGCACTTGCTAACTGCACTTCTGGTTAGACCTAAACTACATTTCGTTACACTGTACTTGTATATGTGTAATGACAATAAAGTTGAATCTAATCTAATCTAATGTGCTGGAGCTTCTTCTTAACACTGTTGTGTTTGTTTCAGATGAGAGCGGTGATTCATGTTGTGATGGAGAAACGGCCTCTACATCAAAACAGCGACTGACAGCACAAACTCTTTCCTGCATCACCTGTGGAAAGACATTCAGTTCACAGAGACGTTTAGAGACACATGAGAGAAAACACACAGAACAGAAACTCTTCACCTGCAGGAGATGTGACATCAGCTTTCCTACCTTACAAGAGAACAGACGTCATTCACAAGAGCACAGAGACGAGAAACACTTTCACTGTCAGCAGTGTGGGAAGAGTTGTGTCTCCTCTTCTCATCTAAAGATTCACATGAGGACACACACTGGAGAAAAACCTTTTCACTGCAGTGAATGTGGAAAATATTTTAGAGACAAGTCAAGTCTTTCTGCTCATCAGAGAATTCACACTGGAGAAAAACCTTACAAGAAGAAACAGTTTCACTGTCAGCATTGTGGGAAGAATTTTTTTTACAACAACTTCTAATATGGGAGCTCACATGAAGACACACACTGGAGAAAAGTCTTTCCACTGCAGTGAATGTGACAAATATTTCACCACCAAACAAAGTCTTATTGCTCATCAGAGAATTCATGCGGGAGAAAAACCGTACGCGTGTCCTCACTGTGACAAAAGCTTTTGCCACCCGTCAGGTTTAAGGATGCATTTGTTCCTGCACAGTGATGAGAGGCGGTTTCAGTGCAGTGAATGTGGAAAAAGTTTTAAGCAGCCAGTTGCTCTCACAATACACCAGAGAACTCACTCTGAGGAGAAACTCTATCAGTGTTCACACTGTGATAAACGCTTCCGTCATAAATCTCAGCTAATAACTCATGAGAGAATTCACACTGGAGAGAAACCTTACCTCTGCTCTCACTGTGGAAAGAGCTTTACTGATGCACGTCATTTCAAAAATCATCTGAGAATTCACACTGGAGAAAAACCTTATCACTGCAGTGTTTGTGGAAAAAGTTTCACACAACAAGCTACCTTTTTAAAACACCAGAGAATTCATACAGGAGAAAGACCTTATAAATGTTCTCAGTGTGACAAGACGTTTGCTCGACCAGATGTCCTGAAAACCCATGAGAGAGTTCACACTGGAGAGAAACCTTATCACTGCTCCATCTGCAGTGAGAGATTCACTTATTTAGGAAGTTTTAATTCTCATCAGAAGAAACATGCTGAAGAACAAACTGCACTGGAATCATCATAGTGTCTCAGCTCAATGCTCACAGTTGATGTGGATTTAAAGGATTATTTTAATGGTTCTGTGATGAACTGACCACCAGACCCGGTTATTGTTATGTTCGGAAAACAAACTTATTATAAAAATCTACTCAATGAGGTTTACAAAGCTGTTCAAATTTTAACAAGAACTTTAAGATGAAATAGTATCAATGTATCAAGGATTAAGATGTGTATGTGGGAATAGAGCCTCTAAAATCTAATTTTATATTGTATTTGAAAATATTTCATTTGACACTTTTATGTTTTATATCATTTTTTAAAACGCTGATCAATGCGCTGATAAAATAATATCTCAAACTAAGATTACCTTTTGAATAAGTCTCTTTACAATGATATGTTTGTAAACGTTTTGTTGCCTAAATTCATAAAACAATTCATTGTAATAAATTATGAATGAATGTCACCTGGCCTACTGGCAATGATCCACAGACAAATGTTTATGAAGTCTGTCTGAGAAACTTGAATTCATTCAATGCCAAATGCAGCTCATATTGGCATGTACAGTATATATTAAAGGCTCTTTTCACATTAATAAATGCATTTTATTAACGTTTCAAACGACAAGTAGTGGCTTTTAAACACAGTTAAAACTCACAATTGTCAAATCTCTCTTGACTTTGAAGTGAATGATTCTTCATGTTTTCTTAAATTACTTTATTCTTTCTTAAAACTAGCAAATGTGACCCTGGACCACAAAACCAGCCATAAGGGTCAATTTTTGGTAATTAAGATTCACACGTTAGCAGCATATTACTCACAAAACTAAAGTCTTGATATATCTACGGTAGGAAATTTACAAAATATCTCCATGGAACATGATCTTTTCTTAATATCCTAAGGATTTTTTGCATTAAAGAAAAAACGATTTGACCCATAAAATGTACTCTTGGCTATTTCTAGAAATATTCCTACTACTACCGTAGTAATAATTCAATAGGACATGTAATGGTGCATCGAAACACCAAAGCAAGAACAGAAATACTGTGCTAAAACACCGCCCTGAAACGAAATATATCAGTTAATTGTCAATATATTATAAGTACCTCTTACGTCTGTTTCCCATATATATAGAGGTTATATATATAAAGAAATAATCACTTAAATTTGGCATACGTATGCATACGGATGTTCATAGCATTCAGAACGGACACTTCATGGCCAAAACAATTCAAAATAACAACTTTATCACAATGGCTATTCACTTTATTACTTACAGTTTTTTCTCAATTGGTAAAACACGATTTCTGAAACCTTGCTCCATTTTCTGAAAACATTGAACACAAAACCTCATCTTCAAGCACTATTTACAAAACCTCTGACTCCTCTTGCAAAATGAAACTTTCGACTCAAAACAGTTTTGCCTGTGTTCAAAATCAAACACTGCTCTCAAATCATAAACAAAGTGATCAAAATGATATACACTATCAAGCAGTCAGTAAACAATACACCAATAAATAGAAAATACATTGTTCAAAACATAGTTCTCAGAGTGAAGTACATTTTTAATCTCAAAACAAAGTTTATATTTTTCCATCATTTGTCTTTTGATGAATGAAAACATGTTCTATCATCGTAGCTCAAAATTGATCAGAAATTACTACTCTGCTTTGCTCTTTGCACTTTTTGGGGTTTCTTCCTCCTTCTAGCCCTATTTTTACAGTACTGTACCCTGCATCTCATAAACTTGTCCTAGTGTAATTGTTGTTCTTTGTTGATATGAACCTGCAACCATTGAAAATCTATTGAGCAGTCAGTACTGTTCACAAATGGAAAGCACAATGTTCAGGGCAAAACCATTAGTTTACAGTATTGTACAGTATAGCCTTCAATGTACTGTATTATAAAATCAGAAATCAAAAGAATAAACATGTGATGATCAATTTGCTTCTTGTCTTTGGGCTGGGTCAGGCCAGAGCACTTCATGGACGTCACAAGCAATATTGTCCTTCCTGAGGCAATGGCGGAAGAAGCCTCTTGTGTGCAGTATCCAGTCCTGACATGATTCCTCACCTCTATCACCACAGGCTAAATCCATGGCTTGCAGTAGATTTACTCTTGTGTAGGGGTGTCTATCATAAACTTTCCATCTCCAAGAGGAGAAAAACTCCAGAAAGGCAAATATGGAGGGAGGTACAGGTTCATAAACTGCCCATTGATGTTACAGTAAACCATTCCCTTACCTGAGCAGCTCGGTGAAAACTGACATTGTCCCACACTATCACATAGGTGGGAATGGGATTCTCAATTAGCTCTTGACCCTGCTGCTCAAATAAAATATCTCTTTGAATTGCAATAAATCTTAGAAGAATCTTATCGGTTGTGTCACATCATTTGAAACAGGTTAAATCAATTTTGAGTGGTTGTGTTCAATCAATGACACATGTTTTCTATTTGTATTTGATTGTTGCCACTTGTGTTAACCATTATGGATGACATGTGCATTAGAGTGCGGAATGTGTTTTGAGAATGAGAATGTGTTTAGCGTTCTCCTGAAGAGTCTAAGTGAGATCTGCAAATTGTGTTTTACCATGAGAAATGGTTTAAGGTATTGACAACAGACTGCACAATTAGCTAAATAAGTTCAGGCAACTGAGAACTTTGTTCAGCCAATGGGTTTTAGTGTTTTAGCAATTGAGAAAAACTGTAAAATCTGGTTGCGTCTTTTTAGGCAAATGAATCACCCTCAAATCATGGGTGTAGGGAGACAGAGACACACAAGCCCTTTTCACACAGAGATCCTAGAAAATACACGGAAAACATGTCCCAGAAGAACAGTTCCTTGGCTAAACTTGCTTCTCCAGCGATACCAAACGTTTAGACCGCGGTACCAAGCTCAACCGATAGATATCAATGTACCACACGGTTTCTTTAAACGCGACCCATTCAACTAATTATTTAATTTAATTTATAATGTATGATCTTTAATTTTCTGTGATGTGTTTATGAGAACGTTCTGCATGATTGAGTATCGTCTGTTCAGCATCTTCAGCTGCTCTGATCTTCTCAGCCTTGAGCCTTCAGACCGGTGCATGTTTTATTCTGCCCAATGTAAAGATCTCTATGAATGTGTGTGTCAATCTGGCCATCTTCTGGACATTTCTTGAATTGAATATATAGCCAGCCTTTTGGCAAAAATTAAAAAACATTATATTTAAATTATGTTTTCATTTCTTACTTTAGAGTTATAATGAAATTGTAACCATTTGTAATGATCATTTCAAGCATCTGCTGCTAAATAATCAAACATCACAAGGCTTTCTTATTTGGACATTTCATTTAACTTGTTACAGAGTTTGGTTCCAAAATGTTTTAAAATGTTCAGAAATCATGTTTTTATTGTGTTGGATAGCTGTATTTTATTAGTTATTATGGCTTGGATAAAAACAAACCAACATAAAGTTTGAATTGACTTATCTCATTTTGGAAGCAAACTCTTCACATTTTATTCACGGATGCTCACATGTCTACAGCATCTATGAATGTGTGCAGTATGTGACTATAGTAAAACTGTCATGTTGTCTTTATGCTCCGTACGTCTGTAACACGTCTGCTAAACATCTGGAAAACATCTGCTGCATTGCAGTGAATAATATAGCAGTATACTCTCTCCCTTTCTAGAAAAACTCATATACCTCTACTAAAACTTTAATAATGTAATAAAACATTACATTTGGAAATATTTTTATATATATTACTATGTAATGTTAATTACTCTCTATGACATTTTTTTGTGGCCATCTTCTGTGAATCATGGTATAAATGTACATTAATTTTTGCTCAGGAACAAAGAAACACATTCAATGACACGCACTAAAACAGCTAAAGTCAAACATTTAAAAGAAAACAAACATTAAAACCTTTGAACATGAAGCTTTGTCATAAGCAAGTTATTTTCTACCCTGACATGATTAGAAATTAAACATGACTCCAGTGTTGAGTGTGATGAGTCTCCAGTCCAGCAGGAGTCGCTCTGCAGCTCTTCAGTCCGCCGATAAACACACTAAAGAAAGAAAGAAAGACAAACATCGAGCGCTGCGTGTTTACATCACTTTGATTTTCTCTCTTTAGTGTTTTCATGAGTGTAAACAGAGTGTTGTGTGTGTGTGTGTGTGTTGACGATGACGTCACAGATGTGCTGTAAATCAGTAGGAACTGATGTGTCCATGCTGGATATTGATGATTTCATCACAGAAATCTGTCAGCTGAAGAAAGAGGTGAAGTTACTGGAGGAAAAGCTGAGGACAAGAGGACATGAACTCAACACAGAGGTTTGGACACATTCAACATCATTGACTGTTTTTAAATGTTTCTACTTTAATGTCACTGTGACACTTTAGAGCTTTATGTCAATATATTTCCTCTCTGAACAGAAATCCAGACACACACAGGACTCCGAGCTCAGCCTCACTTTACTCTGTTATACTGACACAAACCCCACAGACGCTCAGGACACTGTGTGTGACAGTAATCACACCTTGAATCAGGATGAATCTACTGATCAAACCTCCACAGAGTCTCTGGATTCTGTCTGTAACGCTGGAGAACAGCAGATCCTGAACACCAGACCACTGAACATGTGTTCTGTCAGACTGATGGACTGCAGGAAACTGATGGACATCAAAACTGAACTCATAGTGAAGGAAGAACAGACTGATGAAGAAGATGAGAATCATGAGGATTTTATTCCTTCAGTCAAACTGGAGATAAAAACAGAACCCACAGCAGAAGAAGATCAGGATGAAGATGATTTTATTCTTTTAGGTTTGTTTCTTATCTGTTTACAATATTTCACTGTCATATGAGTTTCCAGGTCAAGTCCTACCATAGATGGAAGTAGATGCTTTGTGTTTTGTTTGTGCCGCTCTTAGATAGCACAGGAACTTTTGTAAGCTGTCTGCTAAAGATCTGAAGTTCTGGAAAATATCTCCTGTGTAAAACATCTGATGAAGGTCCTACCCAGAGAGCACAATCCACCTGGCTCACGTCTATTTGACGTCTGCATTTACATCTGCAATACACAGTTTGCTCATCTGCAATACATCTCAGAGACGTCTGCTAAAGATCTGGAGATCTGGAAAACGTCTTAGAAAGAGTAGCTTTACATCCATTATAAATCACATACATCTTACAGACATCTTCTAGAATATAAAAAATCTGTTATGTGATTTCTTAACAGCAGATTTTAGACAAAATTTGATTAAGTTTACGAATGCCTTAAAGCCAAAATATGGAATAATTTTGTTACGAAATATCAAAAAATCACTTGCACAGCGTGATGTGTTTCATGCAGTTGTGTACTTAGATTATCTAAAATCTTACCAAGAATGCGCAAATCCAGAGAAATTCCTATTTAAAATAATGGCTGTCCCCTGTCTCCCTTAATATCCGCTGCTCTGCACGACCCTCAGTTTCCGGTTGTAGAAACTACGGCAACACGCAAATGCAGAAGTGCTTATACAGCATATGGGACGCAGCATCTGTTGTTCTGTTATTATGGATCACGATTACTCCTTGGAGAGTCAGATCTGACACCAAAATCATCAGATCCGACATGACAGAACTTAAACATGTTTTTTCTGACAAGTAGTCCATCAATATATAATGCAAAACATGCAACGCGAATAAATATACACGAAATATGTGATTAATAAACGAAAGGGAAAAACCATGACAATATGCTGGCCAGTTTGGGTCAGTTTGTGAGGCGCAGCGCTCCACAAATAAGTACAAGGAGATGACAGAGCGCATCCTGTAAGTTTTCTTTATTTTGCAAAAGCACAATGTTCTGTTTTAAGTGTGTATACACGACTAGCCGTAAGTAGTATCTAATGATGTACGCATGGTCATATCTGTTTTACCATAAATCATCACAAAGTTTTTTAAGTTGTTTCTGCGGTTATGTTTTTTATAACTTTAATCCACAAAAACATTTCTCATCCTCAGTCAACACTGATGTAGTGTCAGATGTGCTGGAGCTTCTTCTTAACACTGTTGTGTTTGTTTCAGATGAGAGCGGTGATTCATGTTGTGATGGAGAAACGGCCTCTACATCAAAACAGCGACTGACAGCACAAACTCTTTCCTGCATCACCTGTGGAAAGACATTCAGTTCACAGAGACGTTTAGAGACACATGAGAGAAAACACACAGAACAGAAACTCTTCACCTGCAGGAGATGTGACATCAGCTTTCCTACCTTACAAGAGAACAGACGTCATTCACAAGAGCACAGAGACAAGAAACACTTTCACTGTCAGCAGTGTGGGAAGAGTTTTGATTTCTCTTCTAGTCTGAAAGCCCACATGAAGACACACGGAGATGAAAAGTCTTTCCACTGCATTGAATGTGGAAAATACTACAGTACCAAAGGAAATCTTGTCACTCATCAGAGAACTCACACGGGAGAAAAGACGTATGAGTGTCCTCACTGTGACAAGAGATTTTTCCATTCATCTCATGTTCAGATACACATGCGTGTACACACGGATGAGAGACCGTATCAGTGCAGTGAATGTGGAAAAACCTTTAAGGAATCAGGATCTTTAAGGTCACACCAAAAAACTCACTCTGATGAGAAACTCTATCAGTGTTCACACTGTGATAAACGCTTCCGTCATAAATCTCAGCTAATAACTCATGAGAGAATTCACACTGGAGAAAAACCTTATCACTGCTCTCACTGTGGAAAGAGCTTTACTTATCTACATCATTTCAGAGATCATCAGAGAATTCACACTGGAGAAAAACCTTATCACTGCTCTCACTGTGGAAAGAGCTTTACTTATCTACATCATTTCAGAGATCATCAGAGAATTCACACTGGAGAAAAACCTTATCACTGCAGTGTTTGTGGGAAGAGTTTTAACCGTAAGAACATTTTAATGAAACACAAGAGAGTTCATACAGGTGAAAGACCTTATAAATGTTCTCAGTGTGACAAGACGTTTACTCAGTCAAATGTCTTGAAAACCCATGAGAGAGTTCACACTGGAGAGAAACCGTACGCGTGTCCCCATTGTGAGAAGAGATTCAACCACAAAACTCATCTCAAGCAACACATTCGTGTACATACCGGTGAGAGACCGTATCAGTGCAGTGAATGTGGAAAAACCTTTAAGGAATCAGGATCTTTAAAGAAACACCAAAGAACACATTCTGATGAGAAACTCTATCAGTGTTCACACTGTGATAAACGTTTCCGTCATAAATCTCAGCTGAAGACTCATGAGAGAACTCACACTGGACCCGCTGCACCTTGATGTAAAAAGACATGAAAATGACATTAAAAACTGGAATGGGCGGTTGAATGGGGGTCAATTCTTTGAAGGTCCAAAAACGTGCATCCATCGATCAAAGAACTGCTAGACGCAGCTCATTGGTCAAACAAAGGTCTTCTGAAGCCAGTCTATGCGTTTGTTCAAGAGAAATATCCATATTGACAACGGTGTTATCGTTAATGTCTAACATCCACTGCGTGTGGACAAGAGGCTTGCTTTTCTGCTTAATGATTGCGACGAAAGCTCCCGCCCAGAGGAGGCTGTGTTTCTATTGGCTGAAAATGAAAATGCTGTGTTCGTCACTTACGACAGGCCTGCGTCATCAATACAAGCCTCATGTTTATAGTGGATGTTAGACATTATCGTTAATAGCGTTGTTAATATGTACATATTTCTTAAACAAATGATTCGCTTTAGAAGAGCCTTGTTAATACCAAGGAGCCGCGTCGAGCATTCCTCTGATTGATGGATGCACGTTTTTGGACCTTGTAAAAATTGCCCCCCATTCACTCCCATTCCACCGCTTGGAAGTAAAAAGATACGTGGTATTATATTCTTCAGGAAGAAAGTCAAATTCACCCAGAATCCCTTGAGGGTGGGAAAAACATGGAGGCATTTTGATTCAAGCCTGAAGTATCACTTTAAGTCATCTCACTTTCTTCTTTCTATACTTGCAATAGTGCTTCCATAAGAACACTTTTGTATTAGTAATGAAAGACAAGGTTTGAGAAAGATCAGTGCTGAATGTTTGGAGGGATTTCTTATGTTTTTCATAAATACACATTTGCATAAATGATTTAATATAGAAAATAGATTATTTGATGATTGTATTTGTATTGAAATGTTGTTTGTACTTTGTATATTGTCGTTTTGTTGCTTTCTTATAAAATGCTTCATTGTCGTCCTCAGATTTACAGGTCTGTTGAGATAACCTGCTTCTAAATACAGTTTACGTCCACCTGTGATGCTTTTATTCCTGATGTTGCTCACTTTTGATCTAGTTTAGAGAATGTCTTTGTTAGCTAATGAAAGAGCTAGAGATGGAAAATATATACATTTGTAAACAATAATTTAGTTGTTTTATCTTTATTGGTTAACATACAGAAAAAGTCCAAAAACACATCTCTTTAAAATAAATATGACAACTGTTCAAAATAATTATAAATTATAAAAAATACATAAACACCTGAATAAAAGACGGGTGGCTAAACATATTGTACCTGCAAACAAATTGTCTGTAAGACTAAAGTTTTCTGTGTGGATGGAAAATTAATAACTGACAACTTTTAATTCACTGTTTAATCGCTTTTAATCAAACACACTTATTTAGAAATGATCCAGAAAGATCTTTTCAGGTCATTGATGATTGTGTAGAAGGTGATTCAACATACAATTGTGTGAATAAAGCATGATACATGTACAGGTCTTTATTATAGGTTTTATGTAGAGGTGTGAGTGTTCTTCAATTATTCCGACGAAAAAGAGTTAACACGTTTGCAGAATAACTTCTCTCCAGTCCAGCAGGAGTCGCTCTGCATCTCTTCAGTCCGCCGATAAACACACTAAAGAAAGAAAGAAAGACAAACATCGAGCGCTGCGTGTTTACATCACTTTGATTTTCTCTCTTTAGTGTTTTCATGAGTGTAAACAGAGTGTTGTGTGTGTGTGTGAGATGTTGACGATGACGTCACAGATGTGCTGTAAATCAGTAGGAACTGATGTGTCCATGCTGGATATTGATGATTTCATCACAGAAATCTGTCAGCTGAAGAAAGAGGTGAAGTTACTGGAGGAAAAGCTGAGGACAAGAGGACATGAACTCAACACAGAGGTTTGGACACATTCAACATCATTGACTGTTTTTAAATGTTTCTACTTTAATGTCACTGTGACACTTTAGAGCTTTATGTCAATATATTTCCTCTCTGAACAGAAATCCAGACACACACAGGACTCCGAGCTCAGCCTCACTTTACTCTGTTATACTGACACAAACCCCACAGACGCTCAGGACACTGTGTGTGACAGTAATCACACCTTGAATCAGGATGAATCTACTGATCAAACCTCCACAGAGTCTCTGGATTCTGTCTGTAACGCTGGAGAACAGCAGATCCTGAACACCAGACCACTGAACATGTGTTCTGTCAGACTGATGGACTGCAGGAAACTGATGGACATCAAAACACAAACCATAGTGAAGGAAGAACAGACTGATGAAGAAGATGAGAATCATGAGGATTTTGTTCCTTCAGTCAAACTGGAGATAAAAACAGAACCCACAGCAGAAGAAGATGAGAATCATGATGATGATTTTATTCCTTCAGGTTTGTTTCTTTTGTTGTTTTATCACAACATAACAGTTCCTGTTCTCCCTTGAGTTACAAAGGCACCAAAAAGTCAACACTGATGTAGTGTCAGATGTGCTGGAGCTTCTTCTTAACACTGTTGTGTTTGTTTCAGATGAGAGCGGTGATTCATGTTGTGATGGAGAAACGGCCTCTACATCAAAACAGCGACTGACAGCACAAACTCTTTCCTGCATCACCTGTGGAAAGACATTCAGTTCACAGAGACGTTTAGAGACACATGAGAGAAAACACACAGAACAGAAACTCTTCACCTGCAGGAGATGTGACATCAGCTTTCCTACCTTACAAGAGAAGAGACGTCATTCACAACAGCACAGAGACAAGAAGCCCTATGAGAAGAAACACTTTCACTGTCAGCAGTGTGGGAAGAGTTTTGTCTCAACTTCTACTCTGAAACGTCACATGAGGACACACACTGGAGAAAAACCTTTTCACTGCAGTGAATGTGGAAATTATTTCAGCACCAAAGGAAATCTAGATATTCATCAAAGAATTCACACGGGAGAAAAACCGTACGCGTGTCCTCACTGTGACAAGAGATTCAACAAAAAATATCATCTGAAGAGACACGTGCATGTACACACCAGTGAGAGACCGTATCAGTGCAGTGAATGTGGAAAAACCTTTAAGAGGTCAGATGCTTATAAGTCCCACCGGAGAACTCACTCTGAGGAGAAACTCTATCAGTGTTCACACTGTGATAAACGTTTCAGTCATAAATCTAGTCTGGTAGGTCATGAGAGAATTCACACTGGAGAGAAACCTTACCTCTGCTCTCACTGTGGAAAGAGATTTACTGATCATAGTACTTTTATCGTTCATCAGAGAATTCACACTGGAAAGAAACCTTATCACTGCAGTGTTTGTGGGAAGAGTTTCAATCGACAAAAGCATTTAAGACAGCACCAGATAATTCATTAAATGTTCTCAGTGTGACATTTGCTCAACGAGGTGTCCTGAGAATCATCGAGTGAGTTCACTCGGGAGATAAACCTTATAACATATTTTGTAATAATTTTTATTTATGAGCACTTTTACAGTAGTAGGTTCATTTATTCTCTGTTTTTAGAGTCTTATCTGAATGATTTTACTTTTCACTTCGGTCAAAAGATCCTCCAGTGTTTTTGTCACGGTCATGACGGACATGTAAGTGTTTCATGTCCAGTTACTTATTGCAGGATCATGTCAGTCTTGTGTTTTGTGTCTGGATTTTCACTCTCTATAAAAGGACGCTGACCAAAAGAATGAGAGAAAACAACATGCAGATGGCAGAGCTTAATGTTTGGGTCAATTCTCAATGTTTAATTTTGACTAACTAAACACTATTGTATGGCTTTTCTCTGTACATTAGCATGTGTCCTGTTGAAGCAAATGTTTTCAGCAAAAGTAATGGTTTTGTGTATTTATTCCATGATATACAGATGAATGTCATTAAAGGCCATTAACAGTTATACACCCAAAAATCTTGTCATACATATTTAGACCAACAATCATTTAATGACGTATTAAAAGACAGCGTAGAACCCAAATACTATTTAATTGTCAATTAAATCCTGTCATTTCAGGGTTTCCCGTATGCCATCAAGTTTGGCAAGGAAATTTAGTTTGATCACATTGTTCTTTTATACATTTTCATGATTGTATCGTTTCATTTTTAGCTAAATATATTTGATAAACTGCCTTTCATGACACAGACAGGCGCATTACAAAGTCGATAAAACAAGAAACATTAAAGCAGTACAGCCTAAGCAACATATAGACATCAAAATTATATGATGTTCTTAATGTAGGAGCCTAAAAATTAAGTCCCGTCAACCATCATTAAAGGCGTCTATAAGGGTCTGCATCTTAAAAAGATTGTACTTGGTACGCCATGAGAGAGTTCACACTGAAGAAAACCCTTATATTTGATCTCGATGGGAAAGATCTCTACTGAGTACTATAAGAGATCATCTGAGAGTTCACACTGGAGAGAAACCTTATCAATGCTCCATCTGCAGTGAGAGATTCACTTATTTAGGAAGTTTTAATTCTCATCAGAAGAAACATGCTGAAGAACAAACTGCACTGGAATCATCATAGTCTATATAATCTGGAATTCGTTTACTCGCAGTATTTTCTTGTGTACTGTGATTGTCTTTAGCTGGATGTGTGTTGAGTGTGATGAGTCTCCAGTCCAGCAGGAGTCGCTCTGCAGCTCTTCAGTCCGCCGATAAACACACTAAAGAAAGAAAGAAAGACAAACATCGAGCGCTGCGTGTTTACATCACTTTGATTTTCTCTCTTTAGTGTTTTCATGAGTGTAAACAGAGTGTTGTGTGTGTGTAGATGTTGGCGATGACGTCACAGATGTGCTGTAAATCAGTAGGAACTGATGTGTCCATGCTGGATATTGATGATTTCATCACAGAAATCTGTCAGCTGAAGAAAGAGGTGAAGTTACTGGAGGAAAAGCTGAGGACAAGAGGACATGAACTCAACACAGAGGTTTGGACACATTCAACATCATTGACTGTTTTTAAATGTTTCTACTTTAATGTCACTGTGACACTTTAGAGCTTTATGTCAATATATTTCCTCTCTGAACAGAAATCCAGACACACACAGGACTCCGAGCTCAGCCTCACTTTACTCTGTTATACTGACACAAACCCCACAGACGCTCAGGACACTGTGTGTGACAGTAATCACACCTTGAATCAGGATGAATCTACTGATCAAACCTCCACAGAGTCTCTGGATTCTGTCTGTAACGCTGGAGAACAGCAGATCCTGAACACCAGACCACTGAACATGTGTTCTGTCAGACTGATGGACTGCAGGAAACTGATGGACATCAAAACACAAACCACAGAAGAAGAAGAAGAACATCACACTGATGAAGAAGATGAGAATCATGATGATGATGATTTTATTCCTTCAGGTTTGTTTCATCTGTTGTCTGATCACAATATTTCAATCTCTTGTTTCTCATCCTCAGTCAACACTGATGTAGTGTCAGATGTGCTGGAGCTTCTTCTTAACACTGTTGTGTTTCTTTCAGATGAGAGCGGTGATTCATGTTGTGATGGAGAAACGGCCTCTACATCAAAACAGCGACTGACAGCACAAACTCTTTCCTGCATCACCTGTGGAAAGACATTCAGTTCACAGAGACGTTTAGAGACACATGAGAGAAAACACACAGAACAGAAACTCTTCACCTGCAGGAGATGTGACATCAGCTTTCCTACCTTACAAGAGAAGAGGCTTCATTCACAAGAGCACAGAGACAAGAAACACTTTCACTGTCAGCTGTGTGGGAACAGTTTTGCCTCCTCTTCCAGTCTGAAACGTCACATGAAGACACACAGAGATGAAAAGTCTTTCCACTGCAGTGAATGTGACAAGTGTTTCGCTACCAATGGAAATCTTGTTGCTCATCAGAGAATTCACACGGGAGAAAAACCGTACGAGAAGAAACAGTTTCACTGTCAGCAGTGTGGCAAGAATTTTTTTACAACCTCTTCTAATATGGGAGCTCACATGAGGAGACACAGAGATGAAAAGTCTTTCCACTGCAGTGAATGTGACAAATATTTCACCACCAAAGGAAATCTTGTCACTCATCAGAGAATTCACACGGGAGAAAAACCGTACGCGTGTCCTCACTGTGACAAGAGATTCAGTTACAGATCCTATATTAAGAGACACATGCGTTTACACACCAGTGAGAGACCGTATCAGTGCAGTGAATGTGGAAAAACCTTTAAGCAGTTATCTGGTCTAAAGTCACATCAAACAACACACACAGAGGAGAAACTCTATCAGTGTTCACACTGTGATAAACGTTTCAGTCAGAAATCTAATCTGAGAACTCATGAGAGAATTCACACTGGAGAGAAACCTTACCTCTGCTCTGACTGTGGAAAGACATTTTCTCGGCCAAGTTCTTTTATTTTTCATAAGAGAATTCACACTGGAGAGAAACCTTATCACTGCAGTGTTTGTGGAAAGAGTTTTAATCGTCAGAACAATTTTACAAAACATCAGAGAATTCATTCAGGTGAAAGACCTTATAAATGTTCTCAGTGTGACAAGACGTTTGCTCGATTAGATGTCTTGAAAACCCATGAGAGAGTTCACACTGGAGAGAAACCTTATCAATGCTCCATCTGCAGTGAGAGATTCACTTATTTAGGAAGTTTTAATTCTCATCAGAAAAAACACGCTGAAGAACAAACTGCACTGGAATCATCATAGTGTCTTTGAACCCTGAGCTCTTACTGTCAGTCAATATCACATTTATTTTTTTATATGGATTGATGATGGAATTCAGTGTTTTACAGCTACGACAATAAATGTCCAAATGTGTGTCAGTAAATGTGTTCAGATGCTACTATGATGAAAGAATATATACAAATATAATTTAGTTTGAATAGGGACATAAACTTGTCTTTATATCCAAGCACTGTACATTTAAGGTCATCAATATATACTGTATATAACTTTCATATTTGATATTTGTAGTGGGTTAAATGGTTATTGAATTTATAGGAATATTTAATTACATTTTGTTGTTTTGATTTGCAGTACAGTTAGGAATCAAATACAAGCGGTATGTGCGTGGCATGTTTTATTAATAAATACATTTTAATTGTGTAACGTTTGCTCATGTGATATTCTTATGAATGATTAATATATCGCAGAGAAAGAGAGAGTAAGTTTAGGAAGCAGACAGTGTTGTGATGATGTCTTGCTGGGATACAGAGAACTTCATATCAAAATCTATATGCGAGCCTCTCTTCAGTGGAGCACAAAAGGAGATATTTTGAGAAATGTCTCAGTGGTTTCGTGTGGAAGTCAATGAGGTTCAGTGCTGTTTGGTTCTTCAAAATATCCTCTTTTGTGGTCTGAAGAAGAAAGAAACTCATAGGTTTGAAGAAAATGATGAAAGATTCAGAGGGAAGGATTTCACCCAAGGCGAACAACTGACCGGATCTTGTTTCTGAACAGTCGTGAGGGGCGTCACAAGGCTCTCACAGAGGAACTATTTAATGACTTCATGCAAGGAGAAATATCCGTATGAGACTCAATATTTAGTTCACATGAGCAGTTGAAACTCATGATTCCACACTGACAGAAATACAACGTTATAAAGTCATTTCTGGGTAACTGATGGAGTATTGGCATTCTTAACAGTCAAAAATATTTACGATTGTTATTAGACTTTGAGATTTATTTGATATGCAGTTTTCGGCCTTTTCTGCATGTAAAACAAACCTGACATCACGTGTTATTAATTGTGGAAATGGTTCACATACAGGTGCTTTATCCGACATGAGAAAAAGAAACAATATAGTAGCAGTAAACCACAGTACAGTGTTTAAGAATGATTATATTATAGTATTCTGTTGTATTACAACATTATAATTATATTTAAATTTACTATGTGGTGTGTTGGGAGTTTACTACAGTTTTTAAAATTGATACTGTATTATACTGCATTATATTTCATTTGGAATTATTTATTGTATTTTATGAATAAAAGTATTAAAACTAATTCACACATAAAAGTATCTGAAAAAGCACAATCACAATGCTGTTTGAATATAAAAATATTCAAGATTTTGTTTGTAACAAAGTCAAGTAAGGTTTAATATTCATACCAAACTCCTTCAGGTGAGAAACAATTAAATTCTGAAATTTTATATAAATAAATAACTTATAACAATATTCTTCTGGACACATCTGTTAAATATATTTAACAGAATTCTTGTGTTTTAAAAGCTCTATTTTGATTCATTCAGTCCAATTTGATCTACATAGTGCTTTTCACAATATTAACTGTGGCAAAACAGCTTTACATCCATTATAACAAAATAATAATAGATGAATTCATAAAATAAAGACCATATGTTTCTAGACCCTGTAATATAAAGACATTTGCTTCCTTTAGTTATTCTGTATGTGACTTCATTATTGAAAGCATTCACATTTAGCAGATATACACATTTACAAACAAATAGACGTCCTGCAGGAACTTCACGAGTATCTGAGGACTTTCTGCACGATGAGCATCTTCAGCATCTTCATCTGTTCTGATCTTCTCATCATTGACATCAGTCAGTTTTCAGATGTATTAAGTGTAAAGATCTCAATGATGAGGGATGTCATGCTTTAGTCTGTTCAACAGTGACATCTTCTGGACATTTCTTCAAATTCACATTTACCAAACTTAGAGAACATAAAGAATAAATGTTAATACTTTTAGTCATAAGCCAGTGCAAATGAATTGTTTTAATATTGTAATAAATGGATATTGCTGAAATATGTATTTTATAAATCAAATGTTTAAGATTATGAATGTAGAGCTGTAAAACTTGTTTCTGGTGTTTATCAGATGTTTCCACACTTCAGGTGTTTTCAGATCTTTAGCAAACATCTTACAGACTATCTGTGGAGCTAAATCATTCATAATGCATAGATATAGTATATATAGAGTCAACTCTAGTATAAAGTGTGCTGTCTAACACATGTCTGACTGATCTCAGGTCAGTGTCTTCTTCATGACACACCCCATTGTTTACTAACTATAGTGCGCTGACTGCATCAGAAGAGCCCAAGAGAAACCGGTGTCGTGAAAGTGAAGGTAATGTGATCATCGTTACATTTACAACTTCACATGTTTAAAGCGATTTCTTAATTCATTACGTTTAGATTGATGCGTTTATCCGATGTCACTTACATGAAATTATAAACTTGTTTCTGGTGATGTAGCTCCATCCCTCTGGGATCGAACCCTTCACATTGGCATCGCTGGTGTCATTCTCTTCCCACTGAGCTCATTCAGTGTAAAACACACCGTCATTATTGTCCGATTCATAAATGAATATCAACTCTTGTCCTGAAATGACTCTCAGGTGTTTCATACGATGCTCATCTGCGCTGGAGCGCATATACTCAGAGCGCATGCGCAGTCGTACAGTAGAGCGACAGTACAGTAGAGTTTCACTCGATGTTCATACATGGACATATATATACGTTTTACATGTATATGTGTTTATATTATTGTCCACTATTTACTTTAATAAATAGGCTAAATGTACGTATAACATGGTACAATGATGACTTAAGAAATATATAAATAGTTGTGTCTACTTATGTCTACTAGTATAAATGCAAGCACAAATGTTTTAATGGGTTTTTCTTATGAATGTAAACATTTGCTTACATTGTTTTAATAGAAACTCGTTATTTGGAGAAACCCCTGAAGAAATCATGAAGGTAAACTTAAAGTCTTATTTTATTTATTGGCAAAATGCCATTCTGGTATGGAGCTTTCCTGTATCTCAGTGTTAAGAGTATTGCGCTAACAACGCTCGGTTGTGTGTTTGATCTCAGGGGATTGCAGATACCTGTGTATAAATGTATAGGATCATGCAATGTAAGTCGCTTTGGATAGAATCTTCTGCCAAATGCATAAATGTAAATGTAAAACAAGCAATCTATAAGCAACAATGTAAAGACAAAACGTAGCTAATAGGTTTCAGAAAGAAGGACAAGATAGTACAGCAGACGCTCAAGACAACAGGACTCAAAGAACGAATCTCTGGAAGCACAAAAGGAATCAGCAGAGGACAAAAACACAAAAGCATTGAGTACAGAACCAAATCAAGAGGAACAGAAAGCTTCATCTCACTTATCCAGATTAAAGTCAATTCCACATTTCCAACGTGCATTCAAAATAAAGCAAATGTAGATATAAAAGCATGTTTTGTGTCCTGTAGGTTTTCAATGACTCCATTCACGGTCACATTGAGTTGCATCCTCTGCTGGTGAAGATCATTGACACGCTTGAGTTTCAGAGACTGAGGAACATCAAACAGCTGGGAGCAGGATACTGGGTTTATCCTGGAGCTTCACATAACCGCTTTGAACACTCCATCGGGTAAAAACTCTCTTAGCATTTGATGAAATCTTTCTTGGACTTTTACAAGTCTTGAGGATGCTTAACAGAAGAAAACGAATGTACCAGTTGAATGTATAAAGGCATTTATAGTCTATTTAAAGTCTGAAATGTGTTTATCAGACGTGTTGTTTGTGTTTGTGTAAGGGTGGCGTATCTTGCTGGATGTCTGATCAACAGTCTACAAGAAAAACAACCAGAGCTGAAGATAACAGATGGAGATAAACTGTGTGTTCAGATCGCTGGTCTGTGTCATGATTTAGGTGAGAGTTTTGATCATATCATATTCTCATATCAATCATTTTATTTTCTAACATAAACGGATTTCAATTATGACTGAACACAAAAGCATTCATGAGTTTTGATCAAAACACCAACTACTATTGGATATCAGGTCCTGTTTTTGGTCAGCACATATCTTATTGCTTGTCTAGTACTTTGTAAAAGAAATTCAATAAAAAATTTATTGTAAAATAAAAAATGTCCCTGTAAATCTTGATTTTTTCTTCGTTTTTCTTGTAAATTTGTTTCTTTTTCTGTAATTATTTTACCGTATTTCAGAAATACAAATATCGCTTAAAACAGTAAAATTCTGTCAAATGTTTTGATATAACAGTGCACATTTGAAGGCTCTGTGTTTTATTGAAGGTCACGGTCCGTTCTCTCATCTGTTTGACATCATGTTTATTCCTGAGATCAGAGGATCTGGTGAGTTATTTACTAACCCATAACCAGAAGCTTTTCATTCATAAAACTGAGTCAGAAAGCTAAACTTTCTTCATTCTACATTGATCACAAAGCCTTTTGTCTTTATTAGGTTTTCAGTGGAAGGTAAGAATGAAATTCATTTGATTAAATAGTTTTTTTATTTCAATGGTTGATGAGCTTTTGAGGATTATTATGTGTATGGTGTCATGTAAAGCAGCTGATTCTTGTGTCTTGTGTGGATGTATAGCACGAGAGGGCTTCAGTTGAGATGTTTAGGCACTTGGTGAAGACAAATGAACTGAGAGAAGAGATGAAAGTGTGTGGACTGAATCCAGATGAAGATCTTGTCTTTATTGAAGAGTTGATTCAGGGCGTGAACACATCCGATACACCGGTAAACACATCCGTCATCTTCCACTGTATTCCTGTTTTCATGCGTTTCATTTGAGATCCTGAATGTGTTGTGACTCCTGCAGTGGACAGCGAGGGGCCGAACTGAAGAGAAATCCTTCCTGTATGAGATCGTAGCAAATAAACGCAACGGCATTGATGTGGACAAATGGGATTATTTTGCACGGTAGATGTTTGACGATATTGAATCAATGCCAAACTGTCATTATTGTGCAGTAAATCATCTCTCTGTGTCTTTCTTCTTTAGCGACTGTCATCATCTCGGTCTTAGAAACAGTTTTGATCATCAGCGTCTGCTGAAGTTTGCTCGAGTGTGTGAGGTGGAGGTCGGAGAAGAGAAAGTGCGACGGCCGTTTATCTGCTTCAGGGACAAGGTTCTTTTTATTTATATCTACATGTGAACCATAAACTCATTTCACACAGAAACTTCAACATTACACTGTTTACTTGTTCTTATGTCCAAACACCGGATGCGTTGTTTTATTTCTAGGAAGCAGATAATGTTTATGACATGTTTCGCACAAGATACACACTTCACCGTCAGGCCTACCAACACAAAACAGTCAACATTATTGAAATCATGTGAGCCGTGTTTGATTTTGAGTGTGATATAATGAAATAAATGAAAGATATGAACATGAAGAATGATCAAGTCTTTGTTTTGGAGTTGAGGATGAATGCTGGTTCTGTTTTATATGTCAGGATTAAAGACGCTCTTGTGAAAGCAAATGATCACCTGAAGATCTCAGCAGCCGTAGACAACATGGAACACTACAGCAAACTCTCAGGTCAGATGAAACATCTCCAAATAAATATGTTGAGATTGATCACAAATAACAGTTGAATGACGTTCTCCTCTTTCTATCAGATCAGATATTTGATCAGATCTTGTTCTCTTCCGATGACGAGCTGAAAGACGCTCGAATGATACTTGAGAGAATTGTTAAGAGACGTCTGCCAAAGTTTGTAGGAGAAGCCAGAATGACGCAAGATGAATTCTCAGAGGTCAGACTCAAGAAAACATTGATTTATGTTTAACATGAGCCACATCTAGAAAGAGATAAACAACATCTATAGTGTAAAACATGATTTGTTCACTGAACTTAACCTTTTACCTTCTTTTTTTGCTTTGACTCATTTACATTGTATTTAATTTTCTAAGAATTCTCAACTCCATTTTAAAATAGTTGACCTAACAAATGTCAAGTCACCGACGGTGCTGATCCTTGTTTTCTTGAGTTGGGCTCTTCACCCTTGTCTTGGTTTTAATATGTGAGATTCATTGTCAAGTTTTAACTTTGTGCTTCGAAAGTAAAAAAATACTAAATGGGTGAAATAACTATTTACAGTGTATAAATACATTAGAAATATTTATAGATTTAAAGGAATAAATCACATCATCATGTTTCTGACTGTAATGTTTGAGTGATTCTCTTCAGAAAACACTGAAGGAAAACTGGACGAGAGCGCTGGAGACACAGAACATAAAGTCACACGTGGATTTCATGGTCACTGTACGTTGTGTTGAGGAATAATCTCTCTCAGTTTGATCTGAATGTTTTTATTGATATATTGTGAAATCTTTTCTCAGGTGGTTCACATGGATCACGGCATGAAGGGTAAAAAGCCCATAGACAGCTTCTATTTCTACAGCAAGAGAAACCCCAACACAGCCTTCAAGATCAAGAAATATCAGGTAACCTGTGATGAGCCTTTTAGACAAACAACTGAATCCATCAATGAATATGAATCATAAATAATCTGGTCATCTTGTTCCATCCGTCTGTCTTTACCAACAGCTGTCCAGTTTTCTGCCCGAGAGGTTTTATGAGCGACTCCTTCGGGTTTATTATAGTGGATCAGATGAGCAGATTCTTGAGGAGGCTCAGAAGTGTTTTGAGCTGTGGTGCAAAAACATGTTTGGACTTCAGACTGAAGAAGAAGAAGCACAACAGGATTCAGAAATGAATGAGAGGTATATCATCTGCTGTTGAGAAAAGTCATTTATTCTCTGTTTCTGTTCATATGTGTGACAATAATGTTTTCATTACGGTCCAGAACTACACCCAAGAGGACCAAACTTTCTTAGATCATAGAAATGAAAATGAGCTTTTAAAGAAGAAAGTGAAAGTGTGTCTGAATGGAAATGGAGACAAAGATCATCAGCTGATCTGTTTTGAGAATCTATTGTAAGTGTCTTTTGTAGAATCATTGTACAGTTGAACCTGTGAAACAAGATTCACTTCACATTAAACCACAGAATGTTTATTCTTGTCATCCTTAAATACACAAACCTTTATTTCAAATGGATGTTCAGGTAAATATTTGTGTATGGTGTGAGATCAGATGTTGTGAAAACAAGTTTATATGATCATATAAGATCGATCACATCTGAAGAGCAAATAAGAGCAAAGACGGACTTCTTGTCACATTAACGTTAAATTCACAATACTTAGCTATAACTTTAAACAGCTGCCATGTGATGTAAGTTTGCAGTAAATTCTGTTACTTTATGTCATTACTATTTTTCCTGCTTATTCCTCTTTTGTTCTTCATAAACATTTCCTCAGTAACTTGAATAAAAGTCAGTGAGTGCAGCTGTGACATGTCAGAGGAGATCTGGTCCTCCCGGCTGTGACCGCTTACTCCTGACCTTTATTTTATACATTTGTTTTTCATTTGAGTTTGCTCAAATCCTACAGTCCTCAACAGTGGTGATGACATTTATACGTGACGCAGTGCATGCTGGGATGTTTGTATTATCTATTAAAATATTGAAATTGAAACCTGTTCAGAAGAAATAAAGTCATGTCTGCATCCGTGTTAAATCCTTTCAGATCACAGAGATTTCACAGCACCTTTGAAAGGCCTTGACAATATTAATTCTTGTTTCCCAATCACATTCACCTTTACTCTGGAAACTGTCTTCATTTCGTACCTGTTTTTCACAACTGATGAATCCTCAGATGTCAATACTGCTTGTCTTTTTAAAAGTAAAGGTACTAAACACATTGATGATAAAAAAAATCTGATAAAATCCTACCCAACAGTTGTGAGAGGACGCTACAAGTCACTCGCAGCATCCTCACGCTGACAAGCAGCCGCATCCTCTTCGTTCTGTATACAAATGTGACGAAAAGACATCAAACAAAAATCTCCGGGAAAGACGACCTGACAGGGAACATTACAATTCATTATTAGAAGCTTTCCATTGTGAATCCTGCAAGAGTAGTGACACAGTTTGAAAATCAAGCATCTTGCAACAGGGAGGATTGTAAAAGTACTGAGACAAAGAATCTCACTTAGACATCAACACTCATCACACTTCATATGTGTTTCTTCATATGTTTTACTCTCTTTAAACTGTGTTATATCTCTCCCTTCGCATATCCATAACATTTCACACTTAAAATTAATTCATTAAACGTCATTGGGATGAAATAACTAAGATTATCTGGTCACACTGTATTTGAGCTTGCTTTGCCACATCAGATGTGTTAACACACTTGGACAGTTAACATTAAAACTCAAGAGTCAAGAGCTCTTCTAAATCAAACACTGATCACAAAATCTCACAAAAATGTCAACACTAATAGCGAGTGATCAACATTTTAACAAATCTTCATTGGACGCTTAGTGAGAGCTGCCCGTGCAGGACCAGAGCGAAGGACTCAACGTTTGGCCAGTGAGCAGATTCTCAAGGAGTCGTTTTCAGTATCTATTGTATAATATTTGTCTTTAGTAGAATCTGATGTTCTGTCATTAAACAGAAGAACCTGTGAAACTGGATTAACTTCACATGGAACCACAGAATGTTCCTCATTGTTCTTCTCATCATTATACAAACACTCTTTTAATCTGACATCAGGTGAATATTTCAGTAGGGTGTGAGATCACTGTGTTCCTACTTTGTTTAAATTCACATGATCAGAATTCAACATCGGTAAACACGTGGACACGCAAACATCTTCAACATTTACATGAATACATGATTCTGTGATCATATAAGATCAATAACATCTGAAGCAGAAACATCATCTGATCACATTTACACAAAAGATCAAAACCAGAACAAAGATTGAAAATGTCTTGATATCTGAAGGAACAGCGACAGAATCAATGCTAAACAACATCTGTTCATTCATGTGATATATGTGATCAATACGAGAGGCCGTGTGCTATTGTGAATAAATCTTGGGTTTCAGATGTGATTATTCACGGTAAAACACTGGCCTTGAGTATCTTGATGCTTTTATGAAACGATTATCACACAATATAAATATGAAATAATAAACACTTTAAAACATCCATCAAATCCTCTCGATCTGTAAGAAAACTTTATGGTTAAATGATCATTTTATTTCAGGCTCCTGCATTTACTTTCAGCAGTTCCCCACACCCGCCAGAGGGATGATGTTTTAAAAAAATATTAAGAACCCAAAAACAAAAAAAAAAAAAAAAAAATAACTTTTTTTCCCCCTTTTTAATTTTTAAATTTTTCCAAATCATCATTATTTTTGTTAGTTTTTTTTTTTTTTGTGCTCTTGTCTCTTTTTTGTTCTTTTTTTTTTTTTTAAAAAACCTCCCCAAATTTTTTCTTTCATTACTATAACAAAAAAATTTGATTAAAAAACAACTCCAACCACCCTCTTAGAAAAACAGGTTCTTTGGTGTTCTAGCAGTGCTTCTCTTTCTGGCAGGGGCGTCACTAGGCCCTTTTTAGGGGGGCTTCAGCCCCCTAAACTTCTGCCCAGCCCCCCTAAAAATTATTTGATTAATTAATTTGTGATCGCTTCAGTCCCCTTTAAAAACTAATTTGTAACGGCGGCGCGCTACGTCAAGTTTCGGCTCCTCCCCTGATCTGAGTCTGCATGGATTCAGTGCGTTTTTCAATCCGCAGGGGCGCCGAGCAGAGCGAACATCAGAGAGTACAAGGTGTGTGTGTGTGTGCATTTATTGATAGATTGCTATGATATGACATCTGCATCGGTGCAGTTCTTGTAATTGCAGTTTACATAATGTTACTGGACCAATACACGGTTCGGTTTCTCATCCAATACCAGTACGTCTTCGCTACAGTGTGGTAGTTGTTTTTTCTTCCAACAAAAATGAAGCGATTAACACCTATGAAAACATACTTTAGAAAACGATCATGATTTATTTTAATTTAGGCCTACTTTTTAAAATTTAAAACATATTATTGTGTATCTCGGCATTACATTGTGCAGCCATGCCCAGAAATGGTTAAATACACACATCATTGTCTGAAAGCAACAAATGGCACAGAGAGAGAAACATCATGTGTATGGGGTGCCGTTTGTAAAGCGGCTCCCTCTGAAAATAACAGCAACATTTTGTCACATTTAGCTTCAAACAATGTTTAAAAAACTGGTATGAATTTTTGAGGGTCACTTTTTAGCACATTTAGAACAATATTTGTCAACTTAGAGATATTTTAAATAGTTAAATCTAAACATTAAATGTTACACCTAAATGTTAAATCTAAATCTAAATATTAAGTCAAGTCAAGTCAAGTCAGCTTTATTTATATAGCGCTTTTTACAATTTTCATTGTTACAAAGCAGCTGTACAAGAAAAAATGACTAAGTAAAACATAAAAGGTTATGGAATTCAAAACACAGGTCAAATATCAGACACACAATAAATTCCTATATGCAGTGTTAATTAAATAAGACTACCAAATTCTAGCAGCCCCCCCGGCCAGGCAAAACAGTGCAAAAACAGTATGCAAACGGTGGCGAGGAACCCAAAACTCCATTGGAGGAGAAAAAAAAACCTCGGAGGGAAACCAGGCCTAACCAGGGGATTCCAGTTCCCCTCTGGCAAAAACTGCAGCCTCTGCACAAGCTCAACAGTGCTTGCACAACAAGGCGAAAATAAAAAAATCAGATTTAAAATTATCATTAATAATCTAATAGTGGCTGAAGTTTTGTAGGGACGTCACTTCCTTCGTCCAGCATTTGTCAGGTCTAGGAATGGATTGCGCCCTGCCCTCTCCGCTCTTGTAACCTTGGAACAATGAGACAAGACTGGCTGAGAGTAGAGTACTGTTCTGCACTCTTTGATGCAACAAATGCATCAGTTGTTATTGGAAGTGTCCCTGGTTCCGGTTGATCTAACTAGTGCAGCCTAGATCTTTGAAATACATATATTATGATAATCTAGTGTATGCAAGATTAAAAAGATGCGTCTTTAGTCTAGATTTAAACTGACAGAGTGTGTCCGCCTCCCGGACATTGCAGGGAAGACTGTTCCAAAGTTTAGGCGCTAGATAGGAAAAGGATCTGCCGCCTGCACTTGATTTTGAAATTCTAGGTATTACCAACTGACCTGACGCCTGAGAGCGTAGTGCACGTGATGGACTATAATACGTAAGAAGTTCTCTCAAGTAGTGAGGAGCTAAACCATGCAAGGCTTTATAGGTAATAAGCAAGATTTTAAAATTTATGCGATGCTTTATAGGTAACCAGTGCAAGGTTGACAGAACCGGGCTAATATGCTCATACTTTTTTGTACGTGTACGTTTTGTACGTTTTGTACGTTGCATGAAGGCCATTAAATCTTAATCTAAATCTAAATGTTAAATCTAAATGTTAAATCTAAATCTAAATCTAAATGTTAAATCTAAATATTAAATCTAAATCTAAATGTTGAATCTAAATGTTTCGGGTGAAACTAAATATTTAGCTAATATGCAAAATCAAAATGCCGGTAACCGGAAATACCAAAATAAAAGCTCGAGGAGGTCAGTGTGTGTTTATAGTGTCAAATAATGAATAAAAAAAACATCTCATCCGGGGAAATGGACTCTTGGACATGGATTATCGTGATAATAAGGCGGTTGCTGTCGCTGTTGAAAAAGTTTGAATAGCCGCCAGGACGGCTCTGCCGATGTTCTCGGCTAACGCCGATTCGTTGGACATTTTCGCAGCGCGACCATGGCCAACATTACCGTACCTGGTCAGGGGCGGGCGGGGACAGGCTCTTGCTGGCCTTCATGCAAGCGAACATGACAGATCAGTCAAAGTGAGCCCCCTCGTGGCTGGCTATAGTGGCTACAGGTCATAAGTCTCGCCCCCTTCATAAAAGTGACACTAAAAACTCAAAGTACTCTTCAAATACAGTTTCTCCAAACGTGTTTATTATTTAGGTAGTTATTATCACGATAACCCATAACACACAGGTTAATCCGTTTTTTATAGAAACCGCCACATCACTTCCGGTGGAGGATACCATTTTGGTGTGATGTCAGAGGGGGGGATTTAGAAACAGTTGCTTTTGCTATTTAATTTGTTGTTAAACTCTTCCTCTGTTAATGGTTTCTGTTTAACTTGTTTGAAAGGTTTAAGTGCTGTTTTGAGTATCTATATTATTTAATTTGATGATTTCAAACTAAATTGTTTGTAGATTGACGTGGTATGCTCTATAGGAGGGGCTTCAGCCTATAAATTGGCTTGCTGGCCGAAAGGCTGGCAGTTTAAATGGTGGACTCTAAGACTAAGCAGTGTTGCAAACTTGGGCAATTTGGTTTAGCCAAAATTAGCACATTGTTGCTGTTTTCTTTTCCTTTTGTACAGTTTTTATTTATTTTTTGTTTTCTCCTGCACTGTAAATATTTATCACCTTCCAATAAAACACCATTTTTGGATTTTGCATCAACTTTTTGTACAGCACGTCATTTCCCTTTTCCACTCCAACTGGTTGGCCTCCCTACAGAATCATTAGTGTATCATGATACATTAGAGTAAGAGTAGAGTAAAGGGATTTGTGTTTTATTTTAAGTAATTGATTTATAGAAGTGGCAAAATGATAATTCATGTTGTTATTTTTAATAAATAGAAATAAATATAGAACAGATTAAACATATTTCCAATAGACAATTACATTAATACATGTTTTGTCTATATTCTTATACATACACTTCTCGAATACAATGAAATAGTGGATGGCAATAAGGTTAGTAGTATACAAACCTACCCTAATCAAATAATATTTTTTTAATCATGCCCTTATTGGGGGCTGAGCCCCCCTAAAATGAAAATCCTAGAATCGCCCCTGCTTTTTTAATAAAAAAAACACCAAAAAGAATTTTTTTATTTTATATAAAAAAAAAAAAAAAAAAAAAAAAAAAAAAAAAAAAAAAAAAAAAAAGGGAGGGGAGGATTTTTTTTTTTTTAAAAATTTTTCGCACAAAGCATGCAAAAAAAACCCCCCCCAAGGGTGGCGGGGGGGTTGGGGGTTGTTTATATACGCACCCCCCAAAATCTCTCGGGGGTGGGGTGTGTACCACACACACATGGGTTTTCCCCCGGGGATTGCACACAAACACATGTATAGTGTCGCGTGTATAGTGTCGCGTGTATAGTGTCACACGTATAGTGTAGTGTAATGGCTCATCTGCTTATTTTAAGGACGGAGTCAGTTTGCATTGTTTTGAATGTTGGTTTATATTTAAATCACGTTGTCGTTTTTTTCTTGTTAGTTTGTAACCAGTGTCTATGGATGAAAATGTGAAAAAAACTAGCTGGAACTGAGCTAAATGATTTGTATAATAAAGTGTTCTAATAAAAAATACCTTTGCCTCAAGAGAAAAAGATATGTGGTTTGCCTTTTTTTACTTAACTTCATTAGAATTTTTCAAAACTTGAAATTGATTTTTGAGTCCAAAGTTTTTAACATGAAGAGTGTGAAAAACAGATGAAGACTCACAATAAACAACTGTACTGAAGTATAAAAGCACATCACTGTCTAAGTATCTAAATTTGGAAAAACTTTTTTATTTGGTACTAGGAAAAATAATTCTACGCCACTGAAACAAAGGTGTTCCTAATTAGGGTCCTGCAAAGTTTAGCTCCATCCACACCTGCCTGGACATTTCTACTAATCTTGAAGATCTTGAACAGCTGAATCAGATGTCTTGAAATTGACTTACACTAAACTCTGCATATATTACATAGTGGGGCCTCCACCCAGCAACACTAGGATTCACAACACATTTATAACAATTCTGAAGATTAAATATGTTTTATTGGGATTAGAGCAACTTTATTATAAAGATCTATAATTATTCTTAATACAATAATACAAGGGGTTGCACTATACATCTGTTAAGCTTAAGCTTGAGCTATGAAATACACTTAGAAATGAACAATCTTCATACAAACCTCATCACTGGTGACAATCATCAAGCTAATTCAGATAAACAGATCAATTGCAATGCATGCTGGGAGTCATGAATGAGCTTTGTACTATGATGTTACCCAGCATGCATTGCAGCATGAATCTTTCTTTTGTAAATTGTCACCCTAAGTAAAATAGCTGTACCACTGATTTAATTTAAAACTTTCATTAACTTGGTGTTTGATGATACTGCAGAAGAAAGTATTGAGCTGCTCAGGACAAACAGTGTTTCATATAGTGTATACATATATCCCTGCATAGAAGATTTTAAAACAGGAATTTTTATGTTATATCTCAAAGAGAAAAAATTTTTTTTTGAACGATTTAATTAACAAAACAAATAAAATGTGTTAACCCACCCACCCTGAGCGTGTTATGGGTTAACACACAAGATAGTATTTTGTATTTTAAACACATGTAATGCTGCCCATAGTGGCCTATAGGGACATAAGGCAATACACATGTAAAAAAGCATGCAAAACTCATCTAAAAGCTTAAACAGCTGCTACAATAGAAAATCTTATTACACGTATATAATAAAATGGTCAATTTCTTCGACTTTGATGGGTTGAGCTGCGTTCTAAGCTGTTATAAAATATCTCTGTTTACACCTGCTGATCACATTACATAGCCTAAGAATCAATGCTGTGTTTTGTCTTGAAACCTTGCTAAACATATTCAATAACCGTTTTATAAAAGCAAACCGCTCCCTGAAGATGAGGATTACAGTGCATCTCAACAACGCCCCTTAGTTGTTATATAATGCACTGTAAGCCACTGCTTCTTAAGGGCTTATTGCTTTTATAAACTATATCAAAACATTTATTTAAATAATCTTACTACAATTATATTCAATATCACCTGCTATTGATTGATCGTAACTTGTATTGTCTTATTACCTATCTACTAACATACTAACATGTTACGACTGACAACTCGGCTTTAAACCCAAGAGTCAAGAACTCATCTAAAGCTAAAACTGATCACAACAATGTATTTAGATGAAATCTTTTATCAACATGTATTGCAGGAGCTAAAGTGACATTGATTCTATAACATTGACAAAGAGACAATCTTTAACATTGTTTCAATGCTGGCTTGATATCTGCACCTGTTTGTTTTTCTTTTCAGCATCAGTTCCTCTGACTACACGTGACATCAGTCTGTGTGACACACCCTCATCATTTAATGAGACGATATTTCTGGAGGCGTAAACAAATAGTTTGAGTCTCTGAACCTATAAAAGCAAGAATATTACTGTCAAACTTAAACTTTCCTACAGAGAAGCAACACACTGTTGTTATCATCCCAGTTAAAGAAGAAGGGAACGGAGAGAAAAGCAGAAGAACAGCATGGACCTGCCTCTGACAGAACCAGAGGTGATATTATATTAGTATTACAGTAGTTTGATAATGCATTTTCACACAAATTAACAATATAAATCTGTCAAAGTTTTGTATCTATTTTTAATGCACATTTATATCATCATTACATTACTAAAATTCCTATATTGTTACAATAATAATTAAAAGTATATACTGTATATATATACTGTATATAGCCATTAAACAATATCCACAATTTGCATGTATGCAAACAGAGCACAAGAGTATCAATGTTGACATAAATATAAATTCATATCAATTTTACCCTCTTATAACCAAATTCTTAAAGGTGTTGAAATAGTGAATCAATTTTAATGTATGGTACAGATGTGTAGAAAACAACTGAATTGACTGATGATTAAAATCATTTATTGTTATTAAGGAAATGTTTGTCAGCTTTGGCTTATGAGATTCTGTATTAAGGTCAAATATAAATGTTTTCAAACATGTTTTTTACATAGAGATCATTTATGTATTTATATTTGCTTTTTAATAGAGTCCTAAAGAAAACACTATCAAAATGAAGGTAAGTAACAAGATGTTTCAAAGAAAATGTGTAGGAATGTGTATAAAATGATGGAAAGGATACTCTTTAAGGGCAATTTATGTATTTATCAAATGCACATTTAAACATAAGGTTTTTGTCATTGTGTGGTGACGATCTGAAACAATTGCTCAAAATGTACATGCAAGTACAAACCCCTGAGCAAAGACATCCAAAAGAGATCATTTCTATGTCTTTACCATCTTCACATATGGTAATAAAAATATTTCAAAATATGGACAAACAATGTATTTGCTTAATATATATTTCAAAATGTAGTCTTCAGCCACTACTATTGTTTGCTTTGGTCTGCCTCTTGACTTGTATAAAGTCTCTCTGCTATATTTGCTGACAACTATTCTCTTGACATTTAAGAGTCAAGAGCTCAACTACAGCAAACACTGATCACAATAATGGTGGTTTAATTAAATGTTTTAACATTAATAGCAGGTGCAAAACTTTCATTTAACATTGACAAATCAACTATTTCTAGCATTGATTCAAATGGTTGTCACCTGTTCTCTCGCTATCAGGGACAGTTGTGATTGACTAAACTCTGCAGGACATCGGCTCCCCACACAAAGTTTTTTTTCACCTCCACTATGACCCTTTGCTATTGAAACAGTTTGTAATAGTCTAAGCATTTCTGTTTTCAAATCAATATAAAATCATTATTGCAGTCAGTTTTACATTTAAATGGCATTGTTATGTTTTGAGGGTATGGTCAAGAATAAAGAAATTAATAGAAAAAGCACATAAATGACCAAACATACACCCATTTGTTTCGCCCTCATGTCACGTGTCTATTTCCCACCAGTGAGAAATCCTATACTCTTAGAAACACTGGCTTGAAAATAAATGGACTAGTAAAAATCAAGAATAAACCTGTTTATACCATCAAAGTATAAAACTCATCCATGACTCCCAACATGCATTATGACAGTAAGCGGTTCATTTGTCGGTCACCACTGTTGAGATTCATATACTTGTGACAGAAGATCAGGGGAGGAAGAATATATTACAGACAGACACGGAATCAAGATAACTTTATGTAACAGTTATGATATTAATGTAACCGACTGCATCATTCAGGTAACTTAAAAGGGATATTTGAAATCAGACGCTCAGATCTCAATTAACTTTAAATACAACGAGGCTTGAATATTAAAGTGTAATTTATTCATGTCAATAATTTGGGAAAATCCAATGCTCAATTAAAACTGTATAATTTAATAATGCAAATAGCAACCTGGGTCAGAGAACAGTAAAATAGCAGAGTTTAATATAGATCTGCCGACCCCGAGTCTGGAGATCGTCAGCAGGGAGGCAGGCTATGTGTCCGGCTTCCAACTGAGCCACACGTGCTAAAACTAAATCAAATACAAATGTGAAATTCACAGCAAGGACAAAACCGGAACCACAAAAGAGGATAACCACAAAAGAGCAATTAAGGAACTCCAGTATATGGCCGCACCAGCCTGCAACCGCCCTGGTCCTCCCCAACTCCTATAAGCAAACAAACCAAAAAAAGAACAATTTCTTATAACGAAATAGACAAGAGAAAAATAGAAAATACAATTAATATTTCTAAAGCAACAAAATCATAACCCCTAGTACAAAACCAGTTGTGATTACCCAAAGCGTGGGCAACACAAATATACACAGGTAATCCAAAATAAACAAATATACTAAACCTAAACAAAGAAAGGAAAATAACAGAAGTCCAAAGGGATATGCACAAAGGAAATATAATTAATATTTCCAGCAAATCAAACGTGAAATAAGAATGGGAAACCCGACACAGGTTTACATGCGCTTAGAAGTGAGCTGGCAGCTATAAACAGAGCAAGCTTTAAACGTAAGAGACACAGCGGTCTAACAACATAAACGAAACAAATTAAGACAAAATAATAACAGGACTTATAGCAACGTAAACAAAATATAACGAAGAAATCAAAACAAACAAAGCAAAACAGCAGCGTGGAGCGTCACGACATGCAGCAGAAAAACAGCACAAAACGTGCAAACACCTTGATGTACATCTGAAAGCTACGAGAGTAAATATACGTCACATACCTTTCTTAGGCGATCAACACATTAAAAGTGAGCTCTACATACCCATATGCGGAGGACACATCGTCCAGTCGTATGAACAGCGCCCCAACGCTACAACACACACACAACGACTCGTGCAACTTTGATGTAGATAAACGACAAATATAAAAGTCTGCTTATCAGCCAGGAAGACAGCAGCCACACATGCGGTAATGCGACAAGAGATGAAGCTTCACCGCAACGAGACAGGGCGGTTGTTTTCAATGCGACCAATACAATAGGCAGACACCAGACACCAGCCTTTCCAAAGAAAGGTAAAACACATCTCATCAAATGAGGTCACCCAAGTTCTACATTATTTACAGGTGCAGAAGTAACATTGGTAAAATCCCACTAACATTGACAAATCAACAGTTCATACACCGATTCTTCATGTCTTCGTGATTATGCTGTTTAACAGTTTACATATAAATTATTACATTTCTCAATATGTTCACAGTAATAAAAGTTTATTCTCCAGCAGCAGAGAACTGACATTATCAGATAAGACAACTTCACAATGAATATGTAGTCAGAAATGAGCCTAACAATTTGGCAACAATTTTTTCCTTTGGCCTAACAATGTTAGTTTAATACAGTTACAACGGCAAACGAAGTGAGTATGGGGAGGCTGCAGACCTGGAGCCGGTAGATATTCGCCCCAGGCAGTTTTAACTCCTGTTGTAACTCATGCGTCCAGTAGGGGGAGAAGGAAATACGGCCAATAACACTATATGAGGAGGCTGCCGAGTTTAGAAAGAGAGATTTTAATTTTCTTAAGTAGCTAAAGCAAACACACACCTGTATGAGATAAAAGTTAAAAAACTAAGACGATAAAACACACATTAAGCGCACATACATTTATCCAGATCACTAAGCTATTTTAAGAAAACCGTATATTAAGATATACATTAGAGAATTAGATGATCTCATTTATATGAAACAACTCAAAACCAAAATCTACATTCAAACCATATTGGACCAAAGTGTTTAATGTGGGTTTTATCATGCATGACGTATGTATGTATTATTTGACACAATACTTGAGTGAGAATGCAGTTTAAGTCTTTTTACTTAGAGACTTAGAGATTTGCATACATACATACCTATTATAAATGTGTTTTTTGTGTGTTCACACATCATAGACTGTCAAAATCCTCTCTAATGTTGCTGCAGAAACCATGTGGATTATGTTTAAATGCAAGGATTAAACAGGGTTTACCAGAAGAAGCCATGTCACGCAAGATAAAGACAGACAACAAGATAAAAAATAAAAATGTAATTCATTTTAAAAGTGAGTGAGACAGAGCGGGTAAAGAGAAGACTAGAGGCAGCTTAACCTACACGTGGTTAGCTAAGTTTGAGTCGGACATAACATATGATCTGACTAAATCAAGTACTTTTGCCTCTCGAAATAACAAGAAAGAACAACAGGGGCGTAAAACTGCTTCGGGCGTATATCTACCGGCTCCAGGTCTGCAGCCTCCCCATATAGAACGAAGTCGGTCATCCGACCTCTGAACTCGGGGCAGATCTTCTTTTTAACTGGGCAGAAGATTCATATATCAATCAGATATTGTTTTAAATTAAATTCTCGCAATGATTACGCTAAAGAGATATTCTCTATAATATTGCATTAAATGTGTGTATTTGTGCATACAGAACACGTTTCTGTGTGTTGTGCAAACTGTGCCCCCTTAAAATGGGTGCACGATGCCCACTGCTCATTCTTAAGTTGTGTGCGTTGCATTACTCTCTGTGACGGCTTTTGGTTAATTGTTGGTGTAGCTATAATATTTAGGTTATGTTAATAAGACTTAGTTTTATTTAACTGTGAATAAAAATGGAGTTACTTTACTAAATGCTTAAAATGAACAGGAGTTAACATGCATGAGTACAACAAACTCAAAGGCCCGGTTTCACAGATAAGGCTTAAGGCTCGTCCAAGACTAAAATTAATGTTTTTTGCCCAGAAATATCTTAAAATAAATCAGTGCCATTGTTTTGTATCAAGATGTACAACAGTAATGTATTATTCTATAGCCTTTTTATACAAGCGACATATCCTAATTCAAATAAGGGATAGTCTGGTTTAAGCTAAGCCGTATCTGTAAAAGCAAGCTAAAATTTGATAGTTCTGCTTACTAACAATTGCGAACTTATTCTGGTTAACAGTCTACGGAGCACATTTGTTGTATTGTCTAATGCCACAGTACTCTTTGATGGTAATAAAAACACGGTCAATGTTGATGAGAACAGTGTTGTGCTGTCAAATGTGTGATAGTAGAAAGTGAGTCTAACCTGTTTTGAGACTATCACATATTTTTTAAAGCCTTCTTATTAAATAAACACATCAAAATGACAATAATTACACACAAATACATCAATAATCCGTGTATGTATCTCAACAACTGAGACATTTAATGCAGCAAGGCATGCAGGGAGTCATGAATGAGTTTTGTATTGTGATGTTAACCAGCATGCATTACAGCACAAAGATTTCCATTGCTGACATCCCCATTGTTGAGTTTAATATGCTTTGTTACGTTAAATAATGTTAAGTAATCCTCCCAAACATCTCATCCGCCCCAACATTTCTCAACCTCAAACTGTAAAATGATAAACAGACTAAAAATACAACACGAGTAGGTGCATCATTCTCTTCCGATAGCCATTCAGGTTCATTTCTCGCATCAGATTTTCCGCACATTAATTCTTTGCCCAAATTGTAATTCATAAATCAACAATGACATCAGGTGTAAGTATTGAAGGTAGCGTGACCCACCACAGTTGATTTTACCTGCATTTGGCGGGTTGGGGTGTTAATTTCAAACCTTTTTTACAGTTAATGTAACTAGTGTGACACATCAGTAAAAATATATGAAAAAAAACATAGTCTGCGTATCAAACTAAGTTTTATTTGCATTTTGTTTGACTCAGATTTTCAATGACTCCATTCACGGTCACATTGAGTTGGATCCTCTGCTGGTGAAGATCATAGACACGCCTCAGTTTCAGAGACTGAGACACATCAAACAGCTCGGGACTAAATATCTGATCTATCCTGGAGCAACTCACACCCGCTTTGAACACTCGATTGGGTAAGTTTACCTTTCTATGACCCATTAAGGTTTTTATGTACATGTATGTTATATTGTATATCACACAGGTGTTTGGGGTGTTTTCAAAAGAATAGTTTCGATGTTAAATGCTCTCACACTGTTACATTAAACACAGTATAATTAAGTTTAAAGCATGTAAACTGATCGCCTTAAGGAGTGAAATAGAAATATTATGTTGTACTTACAAATGCTCATGAAGGGTAGCACAGACAGATCAACTCTGAATGTTTCAAAACAAAATAACAAAAGTTATTTTGTTGAGTTTCCACTTGCTAGGTTGTGTGTTGCAGAAAAAGCTGCCATTCTTTAAAAAGAAAGTCAGTTGTCACGATTTTAATCTCTGAAAATGTAGTGTTGATGTGTCTATGATAACTGGAAATGTATTTTGCACACAGAGATGTATCTTTCCTGAATATATTTACAGTAGTAGTAAAATAAATGTTATGTCTATAAAATATATTTGTTTACAGTGTAAAGTTTGAGTGTTCAATGTTGAATGATTTAATTCTTTAGTATTTATTTTTCAATTGTTCTGTTTATGTGTGTAAGGGTTGCACATTTAGCAGGATGTATGGTTAAGATTCTGCGTGAAAATCATACGGAGCCTAAAATCACAGATGAGGATTTACTGTGTGTCCAGATTGCTGGTCTATGCCATGACTTAGGTGAGTACTAACAAGATTGACAAACCTTAAAGGGGTCATAACCCCTAAGAAATGTTTTGTTCCCAGAACGTTCCGATATGGTCACGATGTGGAGTTTTTTAAACGGTGCGGGGATCATATACACTCTCAGCAGTGTTGATTCAACACTTTATCGTGTCCAAGTCCAAGTCCAAGTCCCCAGATCACTGTTAAGACACTAGCAATTGCTAGCTTAACAACTTTACCACAACAAACACACACACACACGCACACGCACTCTACATGTAAACAGAAAAAAACATTGGTTAGTAAGTTAAGCTGTGAAATAGTTTACTCAGATCTTGAGAAATGTAAAGTCTTCTTTTATCTTCTGTTGATTTCATCTACTGTTGTGATTGGATGTCAGATGCAGTTCTTGTGTTTCTTATTTCTTCAGTGTTTCTGCTTGTTAACAGCGTTAAGTGTTATAATGTTATAAAGTCTATAATGCTTAATTATCTCTTAATTAATCACTTAATTGCCTCTTTATCTTCAACACAATAACACTTACTTTAACACTCTGCAGAGTGGGATGATCTATACTCCGAGTAGTGTTGATTTAACACTGGCCATTTTACTGTGTATAGCTGAAACCCTATGTTCACGGTCCCTTGATCCACAGTGAAACAAGCTCACGTACAACACCTAAACATACTAAATGCATACAATCAAGATCACAAGATGTAACTAAACCTACATCCAGCTCCCGTAGAGGAGATGTTTTATGATGGTGTTCCTCATCTAACATTTCATCAAACTGTGCATCTGTCCTTGTCCCACAAAGGCCAAAATGATAGTAGAATAAAGCCTTTCATGTTAATGTTACATTGCCAAAATGAAATAATTGTGCAGCCAACAACTGCGTAATGTTGAAAAATCTACATAACATTTAATTAAGTTGAGAAGCACAATATGTAAATGTATGTTATTTTTTATTTTAAGGTCATGGTCCATTCTCTCATTTGTTCGATGGTATGTTCATTCCTCTCGTCCAAGGTAAGTGTTGGAGTAACAAGGTAAAACGTGTGTGATAGATCAATTGAACATCCAGGTGATTGAACATGTAGAAAACATTTATTTATTTATAACATCTAACACAATTCTATTCAATTGAATTATATTTAGCGCTGTGCTAAACAATGTGCATTGTGCATTGTTCCAAAGGAGCTTTACATGGGAAAATAAAAACACAAAAAAGGTAAAACACAGTACATGAATAGTTTAGCTTGTTATATAAACTCCTAGTAAATAATATCTAATGTCAGCAGTCTCCCGGTGGTTTATTTATCATATTTTGCATTAAGTGAATGCTTGGCTGAAAAGATGCGTCTTTAATCTAACACACAGTTTGAAACCGTCTATGCATGTTGCATTGAATATTATCTAACCATCAATGTAAATAATCATTCAAACCTGTTTTGGTTTTCAGAGGAACTGTGGAAGGTAAGCATAGTTAAACATTTTATACATTTTGTACAACATCTTCTCAGCATTCAGTAAAATGCATGTTTTAAAAATCATTCCCACCCTAAATTCAGTGCAAAGAATATCTCTTCGGTTTTACTGTTAATTATTCTGCCATGTGACAACAGTGTTGATAAACTAGAGTAAAATTACATTAAAAACATTTGGTTCCCCTCTAAAGAGTGTTAAAGTAACTCTGAATCAGAGTTAACATTAATTGGATAGTAAATTGATTAATTATGTAATGATTTTAGCATTAGGCATTAACACCTGAATATAAATGAGCAGAATCACTGAAGAGAACATTATCAATAACAAGTAATCATTAGAGTGATTAACCTTGAACTGTATTACTAGTTAAATTTCAAATAATGTAAACATATAATTCAACTAAAGGAAACACTGATCACCATAATGGTGAACAAACAGAATAAAACATCAACATCCAAACCTTTGTTCACTCTCAATGAGAGGTTCTGTGGAGGTCTGGTTGAAGCTGGTAATGCTGTTTGTTGAGTTGTTTAATCCTCTTCTGATGACATGTAGAGATATATAATGTGCTCTTTTATTTTCAGTTGATTACATCTAAGGCTCGCGGCTGAAGTCAGTTATAGTTCTTGTGTTTCTCTTTCCTTCAGTGATTCTGCTCATTATGTGAAGATTTTTTATATCAGACAAAATCTAATATTTTCTGAAGGGCAAAGTGAAAACACCATAGTATCAACAATCTAAGATGTATTTGATCATGATTCTGATTTGTGTGTTCCTTGTTTGAAGCACGAGGATGCATCTGTTGAGATGTTTAACTACATGTTGAAGAAGAATCCACTCATGAAGGAGATGAAGGCGTCTAAACTGGGACCAGATGATATCATCTTCATTAAGGAGTTAATTAAAGGAGTGAACATTTCAGATGATAAGGAGGTAAAGGCTATTTGCATTCAGCGTGTTTCAGCCGAGCCAAGTGTTTCTCACCTCTAGTCCTCGGATCTCCCTGTTGAACACACGAACAAGCTCATGAGATAATGTAGAGATTAATGATTCATTAATGATGAAAACACAATGACTGAAGAAACCATCAACAATAAGAGCAATGACCTAATAGTGTTTAGGGTTTCCTTTAGTTGTGGGCCCTTGATCTCTTACATTGATGTTTTTCATAGAAATTTAAATCAAATTTAGTTTAAAATGCAACTGTTAACAACACTTCAGAATTGGAGAAATCACTTATTATGAAACGGCCTCATAGATTTTCACCAAAGATTGACCACTCAACTATCCAGTGTTATCCAACACTTTTCTCTGCTCCTGTTTAACACCATTTCTATTATGTTTAATTACTATATTACTATCTTTCATGAACTGATGATTAAATCCTACATTATTAACTATTGCTGTTAACTAACACAATTATAAAAATGAAAGTACCCATCAGAACAATAACTTTTACCGATTGTATTGCTTTGGTTTGGTTTGCCTGTGGCACAAATCTGGCAAACATCAGCAGACTGCTCAAGTGCCATCATTCTACACAATCTGTACTTCAACTTTTCACAAGTGACTTTATATGATGATACTCATTTCCACAGAATAAGATGTATGACACTAATTCTAATACTGTTTAAGATCGACACTGTGGTAATTGGGACGAAGAGATTGTTTCATTTGACTTTCTGAATGTGTCTTTTGATTCATTCAGTGGACACAGAAGGGCAGAAAGGAAAAGAAATCTTTCCTCTATGAGATCGTTGCAAATAAACGCAACGGCATTGATGTGGACAAATGGGATTATCTTGCACGGTAAAAAGTTTGAAAGTGTTTATGAATAAAGAAAATGTATATTAAGTCCCAGATACCAAGAGAACACACAGAAACTAAGTTGCAGATCAGTGTTTGCTTTAGTTGAACTTTTGATTTTGACAAATTTACACATAAACCCAAATTTTAGTGGAAAAGTATCAAACATGTATATGTATAAGACAAAATGACCTTTACTTTAGAGGTCATACATTTTACTGATGACTTAATTTGATAATTTTCTTTTGGGCTATTCTGTATGTCTGTGTTATTGCCCAGCAAGAGTCGTTCTATCACTGAAATTATTTTAAGTAAAATAACTACCAAGTTATGCTTTAACCTTAATCCTAAAATAACAAATGTTATTCAACAGACAGTGACAATGGCATGAGATCAGTTTTATGAAGACACAATACTCAAGAGCTCAACTAATGCGTATTACTCAACATAGCAGGACTTTTTTTAAATGTTCAGTTTCAGTGTCCTAACACTGCGTTTGCTTTTGGACAAACAGTCAGACCACATAGAAAAAACTGCTGTTTTGAAAATACCTGTGTCCATGTGGACAGGGCCTAATAGTGGATGCAAAAGTGATTTTGATTCAATGCCTTTAACATTGACAAATCAACATCGATTCAATGGTCTCTTGCTATCAGGGGTCCATTAGCTAGTTGCTCTTTCATCTAATACTTTAGTTTATACTCTTATACTCTTTCTGTTATTGTACAGAGACTGTCATCATCTGGGCCTTCCAAACGGATTTGATCTTCAGAGGCTACTGAAGTCTGCAAGAGTTTGTGATGTGAAAATGAACCAAAACTTGAGGAAGTCCATCTGCTACAGGGACAAGGTACTCATTTCTTTTTAAGTAGAGGACCATAATCATTACTATCACTGGACAGTTCACTGTCGGAGCAATTGTTTGCTAATCTCATAAACTATTTGTTATCCACGATAAACAAAGAGAATATCAATGTACAGGTCTGTATTGGCAAAATGAATTATTGTGATTTATTAACAAGATCAATTTGAGAGTAAAAGACGGGTGTTCTCTGGATGGGAGCCCGCTCCTGACATCGTTTGATAACAATTCATCTGCACTTTATTCATTCATACTGACCACATGTACAGCCTGATCTGAGTACTGTATTATGCTCGTGCTGGGCCGAGGACCTTCTGCATTCAGACCTCTGGAACACTGAACTCATATTAGACTGTACAGGTGCTCAGTTAGAATGAACATTCAGGACGTTCTCTGAACGTGTAGGGGATCTTTACTATGGGACATTCTCATAACAGTTACAGGACCTTCAGGGGCCTGCAAACTAATGACAACCAGTTACAGTATGTTTTTTATTTCTGCTTTTACTAATTGTTTGACTGTCATGTCCCAGGTATTTAATTTTATCATTTTGAAATGACAAATTGACAATCAATATCACATTTACACCTGCAATTATTGTTGAAAGGAAGAAAGAAAGAAAGAAAGAAAGAAAGAAAGAAAGAAAGATCAGTGTTTGCTTTAGTATTCCTCTTCTGATGCATGTGGTGATGTTTCAGTAAGAACACTTGTGCATTGACAAAGAAAGAGCTATTTGCTTTTCATTATATATACAGTAATAAAATGAAGAGACGATTTAAATTTATCTTGAGATTGATGATGTACACTGATATCAAGTAATGGTGGTATTATGAAATTAGACATTATTTCAAAATTAATAGCATTAATTAATACTGATGAATCAACAGTTTTTAACCTTAATTCAGTGGTTTGTACCTGTTATCTTGCTGTCTGGGTCCCCTATACGTCCTGAATGTTCCACCGAATAGGCTCTCAACACCCTTTAAAAACCTCCACATCATGACCATCTCGTCCTGAGTGTTTGCTTTAGTTGAGCTCTTGACTCTCCAGTATTTGACTTCTCATCCTCTGGCTGTTGTAGCTTTTGTGTTTACTCTATCCAGCACATTTGTTATATTGAGTAATATTGAGTCTTGGATAAAAATATGATTATTAGTATATGTTGATGAAAACACTGTCAACATGAGTGATGCAAGAGAGAGAGAGAGATTAAACTTGTTTTGAGTTAGGCAGAATTTACAAAAGTCTTTAATATGCATAACGCACATAAAGATTGCAACAGCTGGATTACACACAAATACATCAAAAATCATCTTAATAAACTCATTAATGGAGATTGATGCAAATAATGTGATATTTTTATTGATGGCCCTGACTGTAGTATTTATCTTTGTGCAATTGTATATTTCTCACAGGTAGCAGATAACATTTATGACATGTTTCACACCCGATACACCTTACACCGCCAGGCTCTCCAGCACAAGATTGGCTACATCATTGATGTCAAGTGGGTTTTGTCCTTCAGAGGGATTTTTTCATTAATTTGTCTAAACATGCCACCGATATTTCCCAATGTGTACTGTACTATGATGCTTTTAATAGCTTTAAGCTTGTTTCTCAATCTACATTAGGATAACAAAGGCCCTTAAAGAAGCTAATGACAAGCTAAGGCCTGATCGCAAGATCTCAGATGCCACAAATAACATGGCAGATTACACCAAACTCACAGGTCAGCTGAAAGATTGGGCAGAAATGGAAATAAATCTTTCATTTTAAGAATACCAGTAAAGAATTAAACGAAAAATAACTAAGAGAGACTTGCTGGTGTCTTATTCTATGCTTTATTTATAAGATAAAGTAATTGAAGTGTTATGCAAACAAAGATGGCTGACGTTGTTAAACTGTCCTCCTTGCCCGCTCTCCTCTAACAGATCACATTTTTGATGAGATCCTGCACTATTCAGGTACAGATTCAAAACTGAAAGGAGCCAAAGGTATTCTAGAAGACATTGTCAACAGACGTCTGCCAAAGTTTGTGGGAGAGGCCAGACTGAAAGAAAACCTATTAGAAGTATTTTACCAAACTGTCCAAATTGAACAGACTGGCCTTGTGTGAATCGTAATAACAAGTCACATAAATTTTTACGTTTATTTATTTGACAGAAACTCAAACATTAGAGAACTAACTCATTGATGATATACCCTATTAAATCCTTTAGGAGAAGCTGGAGATGCCACTGCTGGAGCTTAGCAAAGCCAATACGAGAAAGGAGTATAAGGTACTTAACTTGCTTTATTAAATATGGATGAAACAGAATTGTTTGATGGAGTTTTCATGTGACGATCACAGTGATGTCATCCCTGCAAACAAAGGCATGTCTAAAAGACGTCTTATGGTCATGTCTTTGTTTGGGGGGACACCATTCTCTTGCTGTGAAAGTGTGAGTAACATGCAAGCTCAATGTGAATGTTTTATTTAAAGGGGAAGTTCACCCCAAAATCGACTTTGTGTGATTGTTTTGCACCCACATGACTTTAAACATGTTTAACTTACGGTGTCTTCGAGCACAAATGAAGATATTTAGGGACATCCGAGAGATTTTCAGTCCTCCTCATAGACAACATGGTGTCAGTTTATGCCAAGGTCCAGAAAAGTACTTAAGACATGTGAGATTGGTCCATCCGCTGAGCTTCAGGAACTAGAACATTTATTTTCCTAAAAATTTTTTACAGAACTTTTTTGTATTACACTTTTGTCGACTCAACTAGAAGCAAGATGTTTTAAATTGTTGACAAATACACTTACATTACAATAACTACATGGTCTTTTTTTATTTACTTTAATGCAATTTTTGACTAATTAACTATTTATCCTTCTGAAACCTTTAGGAAATACTAAAGAGAGACTGGAACGAGAAGAACCCAATTACACAGATTTCTGATGACTTGGAGATTTATGTATGTCTACAAAATTATTTATCGGCCTGTTGTCTAACTCTTCATTTTCACACTTTAAGTTTCTATTGTTTAAAATCTCTTTATCACTCAGGTTGTTGACCTGGGCTTTGGAATAGAGCAAACCCCCATTGATGATGTTTATTTCTACAACAAGAGAAACCCCAAGAAGTCCTTCCGCATGGAAAAGTGGCAAGTGCGTCTGAAACATTGATCATGTCATGATAATCATTCTTATGTGCACTATTCAGTTTTGTGGTGTAAATATAGTTTCGATAAACCCCCGTAATAGTGATCAGTGTTTGCTGTAGCTGCATACAGAGAGTAAATTCAATCTTAAACTAAATAACTTTAATTGAGTTACAATAAGTATCAAAAGTGTAAATACTTTTGAAGCACTGCAGAATACAACAGGTCACTACAAATTAATCAGACAAGCAACATACACACTTTGACATCAACACTCATCATACAAACATGAAAATCATTAAACTTAATCAGATAAACAGATCAACTGCAATGCATGCTGGGAGTCACGAATGAGTTTTGTACTATGATGTTACCCAGCATGCAATGCAGAATAAATCTCTCTTTTGTTGATTATCATCACAGTTAAGATTCATAAACTAATTCTGTATTTCTAATTTATTCAGATGTGCAATAGATTGTTTTCAAAAACACATATTCCTGTTAGTGGCTCATAACACATAATCTGATGATTTGATAAATAATTAATTCTGTTTGATTTGTAAATTAATACATCTGTACATTACATACATTACAACAATCTGTTTTGTTACACATATAGTGACTCGAAACAATAAACTAACACAGACCCAAGAGGTCCAGAGTTGAGGACCCCTGATGTACATGATTGTTTTGAGTTAGCGTCACTCACAGCAATAAATCCTAAATTAATACTAGTAAGAAAACATCAATCCGCTGTTTGTGTTGCATTCTTTGTTTGTTGAGAACTTGCATGTTTAATAAATCAGCAGGTAAGTGAAAGCACATTTGACAACTTGAGAGAAGTTGATGAACTGCTTGTGCTTGTTTTCATCTATGTCTGCAGGTGTCCAGTCTCAGGCCAAAGAAGTTTCATGAATGGATTGTTAGAATGTACTACAAAAACACCAGACCGGATTATCAGGAGATCCAGCAGAAGTTTCAAGAGTGGTGCAGGCTAACACCGTATGTGCTAAAGGACACAAGCAGTGGTAAACAAGGTAATTTATATTGAGCATTTATGTTCACATACAGCCATGCGTCTTCTGTGTTGTGTGTTACGGTGTCTTTAATTTTTTTTGCTGGATGAATATAAAAGATTACTTTTAATATATTAAAACTAAATCTATACATTATTGGTATGAAATTAAGCTAGTATTACTACAACACTACACAAAAAACCTACACTCAAGTTATAATGCAGAAAACTCAAACCAGGAAATATCACATCTGGCTCAAGAGGGAGAACACAACACAAAGGGGAAACTAGATCACTGTTTCAGAAACTGATCTTTGTCAAACTTTGACAAAAAAAGAATGTTAATGAATGTTAATAAGAAACAAGGGTCTGAACATCCTTAAAGCAAACAGTGGTTTATATCAGTGTTTCTCAACCCACAGTCCTCTCTGCAACCAATGTTTTAGACGTCTCCATAATGAAAACATAAGCAAGTTATTGAGTTAAATCAGGTTGAGATAATGAAGTGATGTTTGAGTCATTAATGATGAACACCTGCTTTTAACAAACACAATCAGGCAACTAGATAAAAACTCTTAATTCATATTTAAGGCTGTTGTATTTCAATTATTATTAGAATTGGTTTTTGATTTAAAGGATCTTTTCACAGCTATGGATGACATAGATACCACAAGGAACCCAGGCAAGGTAACATCTTTTCTTTTTATGGAAAAACAAGATCTGTTCATGATGTTGTAGCCCATCATATCACAAAACTTGAACACACTTTAAAGTGATTTATTGGGTTAAATAACAGTCTTTCTGCACACATATACCACAAGGGGCTGTTTGATACTTCTATATGATTGGTTGACAATGTTTAGTAAATGCACACTAGACTTCATCAATAAACTATAAAATGCTTCCAAGACAGAAAGGCATCAAAGCAAGTCCAAATCCAATGTCTGGATACCTTGTTTTCCAGCGAGCTTCTTGATTTTCAAAAGACAAAAAATTTACTTGAAATTCAACTTATATGGTAAATAAACTGGTCAACGCACCTATATAACATTTGTTCTATTCAACAAACCACAGTTATTGTCAGTATTAGTGTTTAATACAGTTCAGTTTTGACTCTTGTTTTTATTCTGTAGATTTTATGTGTTGAATGACTCACAATAATGGTGTTTTGTGGAAAGTTCAACGCTTCTTCAACATTATTTGCGGGTGTAAAGTGATATTGATTCAATGACATTGAAAAATCAACTATTATTTCACATTGATTCAATGGTTGCTTGATGTCTGGGTTGTTATCAGGGGTGTCATGCCAACCCACATTAAACTTTTGGGGAATTGATGTGTCCTGTAGGTTTTCAATGACTCTATTCACGGTCACATTGAGTTGGACCCGGTGCTGTTGAAGATCATAGACACGCCTCAGTTTCAGAGACTGAGGAACATCAAACAGCTGGGAGCAAACAATCACGTCTTCCCAGGAGCCACTCATACTCGCTTTGAACACTCTATTGGGTAAGATATTTTCATTCATGACATTTAAAGCATTTAAATATGACTATATGTTCTATAGAATTGTAACTGGCACAATTTGGCCAGGTGTTTGCTTACTTGTGTCACTGTTTCCCAATGTTTCTGTGTTCAATGTAAATTTGAGTTAATCACTTTTGAAATGCTTTCTATAAAGCCTGCAATAATACTTCATTTTAAAAGCAATTTAAGTGCATCATAATGTGGGTTACCAAGTGCTTGCACACATAAGGGATTTTCATCAGCCCTGTGTAAAAAAAGTGCACTTTAAAATATATTTGATTTGTCAATGTTAATCTCATTTAAATTGAAATGAAAGCAAACCATCAATGTTGTGATCAGTGTTTGCTTTAGTCGAGCTCTGAACACTCGACCTTCATTACATTAGTTCTCTTTAAGCTGTTTTTGTGATAGATTGTGGATCCATAATCAAATGTTTAAGTTTCATCGGATTACAAGGAGCTATTCAGCACTAGTTTAAGTGTCTGGCTAGAAAATGCACCAGTAAGCTACTCAATGAAAATAAACAGACACAGTTTATTGATACACTTTGACATCAACATTCATTGAAGAAACCTCATCAATTAGCAAAATACTTCAAATAAACATCAACTGCAATGCATTCTGGGAGTCATGAATGAGTTTTGTACTATGATGTTACCCAGCATGCAATGCAGCACGAAGTGTTGATTGTCACAATTGTTGAGTCCTCTTCACTGGTTCCTCATGAAAATACTCAAATATTATAAGCAATTGCTAACAAAACCACAATGAGAAGTATCAACAATTTCAGCACATATTAACTACAGAAAATGAAAATTTTGCATTAAATGAGTAACATGAGTGTCAAAAGCTCATCTAATGCAAACATTGATCACAATAATGGTGCTCTATGTAAATATTTTCTAACCTTAATTGTTGTTGCTAAAGTGATGTTGATTCAACACAATTTATCATTGGTTCAATGGTTGCTTGCTGTTAGTGTGTCTTGTGGTCTTGAAGATGTTGATGTGCTTTTTCACAAATGATTTCTTGTCTCCGGGGTAAAAGGATGGCATATTTAGCAGGACGTCTGGCCAAGATTCTGCAAGAGAAACAGGAGGGTGTTATTTCTGATAAAGACATCTTGTGTGTGCAAATCGCTGCTCTGTGCTATAATTTAGGTGAGTGTCATAATAATATAATACATGTGCACACAACACAAAAACAGAAAATGTCTCTGTGTCTACCCACCAAGCAAAGGTTTGTCCAAATGACATCTTTTCTACATCTTTGACAATGTTGTTAAGATGCTTCCTGACGAGCCAGAATGAAAGTTTTTATGACATATTTTAGGATGTCTTCAACACGTCTGATATTTTGACATCCAGGGGACCTCTGTAGTTAAAACCAGATAAAATCTGTGATGTTTTTCAGACTCATTTCAGTTTCCACATGCAATGGATGCTATGAGACTGTCAATCAAAGTCCAAAATTGTCAATGTTTATTGCATTGAATCAATATCAGTTTTGAACAATGCAAAACCCACCATGATTGTTATGTGTGTTTGCTTTGGTTGAGCTTCTGATCCTTGATTTTAACCGAGTTCATTCCTCTGTAAAGATTTACGAAGAACCCACGAGAAACGCTTTAAAATGAAAAGGAACCTGTTTTAAGAGGATCGTTCACAGAAGAGGTCATGGCTCTTCCTAGCTTTTCAGTGGGAGTGAACGGTGGATGAGATTTTCATGCTCCAAATAGGGCATCCATGGATCAAAAAACTGCTCCACACGTCTCCATGGGGTTAATAAAAGCCTTCTGAAGTAAATCGATCCATTTGTTTAAGAGAAATATCCATATTTACAACTTTATAATCTGTGTTGTCTAACATCTGTTAAGAATCGGCTGCGTGTGCCTGAGAGGATGTCGTTCCGAAAATTACACAAGCGTTAGATTTCTCAAAGAAACACATTGTGGACGCGCATCCTGGAAGACCTCTTAAGCAATTTTGTTGTTATTTTGAGAATGACTTTCGGTGTTTTGCTAGGCAACACCCTTGTAGAACAAACAACTAAAGCAAAAACTGATCACAATAATGGGTTTTTCCAACATTAATCACAATTGCAAAAGTGATATTATTTAAACTTTGATTCACTGGTTGCCTTGCTGAATTCAACTATGAGTTTAATGCCTCAAATCACTCAAATCAATATTTCCACGAGAAGGAAATTTGTCTGAAAAACACCACATTTGAACGAAAAACACCACATTTGAAATAGTTTTATCATAAAAACACTCAAACTTTTATTATGGTTCCTCAGGGGACATCGTTTCAGCGTTGATAAAAACATAGAAACGGCATGGCTTTATTTGGGCATGGCTTTGCTTGGTGGGTAGGCCCTCTATTTTAATACTGATATCTCTTTTAAAATCTTTATGAAATCTTCAGTCAAAGGCATGAGATACTGCAGTTACACTATATTTGTTTTAAAGGATCTTTAAAGGTTAAAAAGAAAAGATTAGATATATGTCGCGATAAAAAAAGTGAAACATAACTACTGCATTTTTATTTGAAGGTCACGGGCCATTTTCTCACATGTTTACCAAGAAGTTTATGCCTGAAATCCCTTTGCCAGCTGGTAAGTTGTTAAGTGTCTCACTTTTCATTTTAGTAGTTAAATCTTTGGAGTATACTTTACAAATATAAAAATAAAATTCATTGTGTGATCTTCCTTTGTGGTCAAATATAGTTTCATTGGTTTAAAGTTCCCTGTGGTAGAGTTAAGTTTTCTTGGCAAGCAGACTCAAGTATACTAGCATTAGTTTTTCACACATTTTATAATGCTATAATGGGCAAATACCTTCCACAAGTTTATTTTTAATTTCTTCCAATAAGCCAGACGTCGCGTTTATTAAGAAAATTCTGTCATTAACAGATTTGTTTCAGCAAAAAGTCTGAATTTGTCGTCCTGTCAAGTTCTAAGCATCTCATCATTTAACACCCGAAGCGACATCCGACAGCAGCACTAATTTAATCCTGTACCCGACCCATGGGTAACAAAATATTAGGAAGATCCTGGTTAATGTATTTTTTTATATGTAGTAACTCAATATGGCTGCGTTTCAGGACAACCAAGAGTGAATCCACTAAAATATTGTTAGCCTATGTAGGAGGTATTTTATATTTGATTTGTTTTGATTTATAAAATTAAAATAGCATATATTGTTCATGTGATATTAACAATAGTTTCCATACCAAAGCCACTAAAGGCTAAATTGGCATCAACTTATGGAGTATGGAGTCTTACGGGGTCAGTTGTGGCCTCGTGGTTAGAGTGTTGGGCTTGTGATCAGAAGGTTGCCGGTTGGAATCTCAGTGTCAGCAGGTCATGACTGAAGGGCCCTTGAGCAAGACACCTTACCCCTGATTGCTCTGCAGTAATGTGTCACTGTAAGAAACTACTTGTAAGTACTTGATAAAAACTACTCGATAAAAACTACTTTATAAAAGCGTCTGCCAAATGAATAAATGTAAATGTCTTCACTATAATGGGCTACAATGCTGCAATAAGAAACATCTTCTGAGGGGAGTCGAAATACTCTTGGCTTCTGGATCCACGTTCACCTTCATGTATTATTTTTGAGCCCCAACCTCAAATGACACATGATAATTGTTACACCCATTACATCAAATATTAGCGGCCCCCCGACAGGTGATGTTCTGACACCATTCGGACGAACGATGATCATGAGAGGAAAAAGACACATGGACTGGACATGGATGAGTTTTTGACAGAATTCTCTAAAATGAGCAAAGTTAATGCTGTGAATATAATAGTGATCTGAATAGCTCTTTTATGTTTTTATCAAATATAAAGTTACAAAATTCAAAAATGTTAAATAAATGTAAACGTTTAGTGACCCCCCTCTGCCCACCTGGAAAATCACTTGGCCCACCTTTCATCTCATATCTCTGTCGAAGCTTAAACTGTAACATTTGATTCATGTGATAAATAATCTAATAACTTTTTCTTTTTGATTAGGTGAAGAGTGGAAGGTAAGCATCAAAACTCTCCTATATAAATATATACAATTGCACAACACCTTTATATAGTTGGATGTTGGAAGCAAAATGCTTGTTTAACACTAAAAATCAAATTTTTTCATTGATTGTATGGGCAAGAGCTCACAATCTGCTATAAGTAACATAATTTCACCTTTAAAAACTTGATTTCTCTCATTTTGCTCTTTTTTCTCCCAGTTTGAAGTGGCCTCGGTTTGGATCTTTCTGGACATAATGGAGAACGGAAAAGAAATGAAAACACCTTTTAGTCTGGATGAAGATGATCTTGAATTTATTTGTGAGTTAATTCAGGGAGAACAAGTCAAGAAGAGCAGCCAAAAGAATCAACTTTTCTTGTTTGAGATTGTGAATAATAAGTGTAACGGCATTGATGTGCGGAGATGGGACTACTTCGCACGGTAAGAAGATTCATTCAGTTACACTTGGAAAGCTAATTGACACTATTGACACTTATTGTGAACTTTTATTCATAATAACAAATACTTTAAATAGTTTAATAAAAACATCTGTTAGCATTAATTCATCATGATATCACAAATCTTGAAGCACAAGATGAGATGTTTTAAAGTATCAGTTAGTAAGACTTAAGTCTGGTAAAACTTTAGTGTCTCTTTAATTCTCTCTCTTACTGTCCAGCGACTGTCATCATCTGGGCCTTTCAAACAGCTTTGACTATCGGCGTATGCTGAAGTCTGCAAGAGTTTGTGAGGTGGAAGGAGAGAAACACATCTGCTTCAAGGACACGGTATCTTATACACTTTGACTTTCATTCATTTGATAAAACTGCTTATATTGCTGTACATTACTTATGTACAATCACCTGGGCCCGGTTTTTCAAAAGGTTTAATCCGGATAAAATTGATCCGGATTTAGTAATCCTTTTTTTGCGATCCGTGATCACGTGATCCATCTTACTTTTGGAGCCAGTTTTTTAAAGCAACATCGGATTGGATCAATCTGATCCGAATAGGAACTTTTCAGGATCACCAAATCTGGATAACCAGTGCTCAAACAGGATAGGAAATCACAATGTAGAACTATAGATATGTAAAGAGCAACAAGTGGAATAGCCAGTGTGGGGATAATATAAGTTTATTTTTATTTGAAATGAAAACACACACATTTAAAAAAAAAACTAAAAAGAAGAAAAACCCCACCCCATCCTCTTCCTGCAGTCCACTCATCTGAGACCTACAACACAAACACTGTACATTGAGGATATTTATAAGCAGCATCAAGTATAGATATATTGAATTAAAAAAAGACTTAATGTCAAATACTCCACAATAATTTCAGACCTTCTCATCTGATGTGGAGAGACCAGCTTGTCCGACCGTAGCCTTTAGGAGGCGGATCTCAAGTCTGGCCTTGGTTTGCTGCAGTTTGGTCAGAGTCAGTTGTTCCTCTGCCAGAACGAGCAAACAGGACGTGCAACAAGGGACGCAATAGTTAGACACTATTTCTGATTTGGTTTTGTATTGGATTTCAAAAATCAGTGATTGCCATTCTTTGCATTTTTTTGGTTATTCTGTAATCCTTGCATGCATCACTAATAAATATTCTAAAAACAAAAATATTTTCGATTGTGATGAATATATATATCAATTAGTGACAGAATAAAATGTATTGTTTTTGGTTTGGATAATTATTTTATGAGGCCAAACTCTTTCTACTTTGCTTTAGGCCTATACTGAAAGGCTGAATACGTTTAATCACTGTAGCCTGACGGATGAACAAATACAATTAAAACCTTATGAATTAATAGGATATCTTGTAAGATACTGCACCATCCAAATATAGTATTATTTGATAAATTTTTTAAGTTTTCATTACATTTTGGGCATGAAATCCACGCTGAATCCACCCTTCTGATGGGATCAGTTTAATTCAGATATTTTGGATCAAAGTGATCCAAATCCTACAAAAAAGTTCAGAAAATCCCAAACTAAAGGTTTGATCCGGATCAAAACCAAGATTGGATTACGTGATCTAATCCGATTATGTAATCCGTTTTTTCTTTTGAAAAACTAATTTTCAAGATTTGATCCAATCCGTTATCCAAAATCCTAGTGGATTACTTTTGAAAAACTGGGCCCTGAGGCTCAGAAGACAACCCACAGCAAACCCATATGGGCCACATGTGTCATGGCCGGATGGGATTGTTTGCTCAGCAGTAAGTGCTGAGTTCAAAAACAAATGGATTGAAAGTAAAACAAGTTTCATCTGCTGTCAGCTTCTGTTTATTACTTCTTTGAGAATTAAAGCGTGCCTAGTTTTGCTTTCGTGTGTACGTCAGTCACTATAGTTACAAGCGTTCTGTGCGAATACAATACAGGCTTGACCGTATCCAAGCTGCAACTTTAAACCGGTGTGTAAACAGGATGATTAAGTAAATACGGTTGTCAATCCTAAAAAGTGACTGTATGAACGTACCCTATGAGTGATGTGAAGTCAATTAATGTCATTATGTAGAATAAGGTCATGTATGAAGTGATTCATATAACAATTGTTTTTCTCTTGTTCATAACATGTATCACAGACGGCCGACAACGTATATGACATGTTTCGCACCAGGTACACTCTCTACCGTCAGTCCTACCAGCACAAGATCGGCAACATCATTGAAGACAAGTGGGTTTTGTCTGCTAGAACGCCAAATAATTTCATCTGAAATGTTTTCTACCCAGTCTGAACGTTTTTTATGTTAGTTCATAGTTCAACCATTTGTTGAGACACCTTTTGTCATTTTGTGCCTCAGGATTGCAACAGCACTCAGAACGGCAATAGAGAAAGATGAGAAAGAGAAAGAGAAAGAGAAAGAGAAAGAGAAAGAGAAAGAGAAAGAGAAGGAGAAGATTGACTTCTCAGTGATTACTGCATCCCGCTTACAAGTTGACATCCAGCGTAAGATCAAGAGGATTACACAACCCTCAGAACCACAAGAGAGGAATCCAGATGTGGATGAAGCCATGAAAGAGTTCATCAAACTTACAGGTCAGCAGAAAATACTGTAAATCTGAGGTTAATCCACTTCTAGCACAATTGAGCTCCGACCCTTATCAAACACACCTGAACATCTCATCTCAACCTTCAGAATCACTACAAACTAGCAAGTAGCCCTGATAACAAGAGAACACCTGAAAACCACTGAATCAATGTTAAAAACAGTTACTCTGTCAATGTTAATTGCATTGAATCAATATCGGTTTTGCACCCGCTAGTACTGTAGAAAATATTTTGACGTTCAAACAAAGCAGCATGTTTATGATCAGTGTTTGATTTAGTTGAGCTCTTGACTTGACGTGGCAGGTTATCCTTGGACTGAATGATAGTGTGTTTAAATACATTTGTTGTGTTAAAGAAAGGAGATGTCTGAGGGGTTTGGGTGATAATGGTGATGTCAAAATAGGGATGTGAACTTACTTTTCTTAACTTTTCAGTAAAGATTTTCTTGGGGGAGGACCCACACACATTTTTTATAACATTGATGCTTTCTATCTGGGTATTTTTCTAGTAATCCTTCAGATATTCACGAGCTTGTTCAGTTGTGTTTGAATAGAGCTTAAACAAAGCTCTGCAGGAACAATATTCACCATCCCAGGTCTAGACTGATAAAGCATTTCTACATTCCTATACCCTGATTTTTCTGTGTGTGACAACTAAGAACACATTTTTATAAACAATTCGGACTTTCCAAATATGTATAACTATATACTGTATGTATGAAAAGGCCAGTAGATCATGATTTTTGCTATGAAATAAATCAACACAAAAGCACTTTATCTTAGTTTTAGAGAGAGATGTGTTTTGAAAAGGAAGAAAAGGAAACAGGATATTGTATCATATTGCTGAAAATTGTGTACTTGTCAAAATATTCTTCTAATGTATTCAGATCACATCTTTGAGGAGATCCTGTACTCAACTAATGAGAAGCTGAAAGATGCCAGAAAGGAAATTGAGGATATTGTGAATAGACGCCTGCCAAAGTTTGTAGGAGAGGCTTTTTTAATGGTTTTACCACCAGACGATGAAAGCAGAAACACAAAGGAGCTGAAGGTGAGGATGACAAGACATTTCTTAACAGTGAATTTCTGTATACTGTAGTCTCTGATGACAAGAGAGCAGGTGAAATCTATTGATGGATATTTTACACAACCAATTTAAAGAAAGACCAGACAGTACATAAATGGTGTTTTGTTCTTTAATAGAGAACTGCGAAGAGAGCACTTAGAAAAATACACAGCAACTCTCATCATGACAAAAGTCAAACTACGTTAGATAACATGTCAACTGCAATGCATGCTGGGAGTCATGAATGAGTTTGTTCTATGATGTTACCCAGCATGCATTGCAGCATGAAGCATTCTTTTGTTGATTGTCAACACTGTTGAGTTTTATACACTGATTCTTTGTGTCTAATTGAGTCATTTTTCTCAGTAATTTGAGAATACTTTGTCAATTTCTAAAACCAATAGATACATAACACTGGTTTAATCCCACACGATGTGTTCCTCGATTATGACACATAAATTACTACTGAAATGCCAGCTATCAGCTCATCTCAATGGTTGTAATATTACCAATCACAAATAAACGGATTTCTTCATATTGTTTTTAAGGCTTAAGAAACTGGCCCACAAGAGTCAAGAGATCCACTACAGCAAACACTGATCACAATAATGGTGATTTATTGAAATGTAAACATTAATTGTGGGTTTAAAAGTGATATTAATGTAAAATCATTAACATTGACAAATCAAGAGATTTTATCATTGAGTCAATGGATGTTTCTCTTAGAGCATTTTGTGCATTTCATGTTTAGTAACTGGCAAAACACAGTAACTGGTTTAAGTTTTAAACGGCTGATAAATGTGAAACACAATTTTCATATGACTTTGATCCCTCAGAAAAAACTAGAGGAAAACTGGAAGAAAGCAATAAACTGGAAGACAGCAGTAAACAAGTGGACAAAAAGAACAAAAACTGTATTCTTGGATGCTGATGATTTCATCATTGATGTATGTCACGTTCAATCATTTTCTTAAGATTTTAATATTTTCATGTCAATGGTGTAAGTAACTGTAGCACTTTAAAAATCTTAACATTAAGGTGGTTAGAATGGATCACGGCATGAAAGAGGAGGAAGAGAAAAAAGAGGAGGAAGAGAAGAAAACGGGGAAAGAGAAAGCGATCAAGATAGAGAAAACCCCATTTGACAGAGTGTTTTTCTACAACAAGAGGAACCCAGCCAAAGCCTTCAAAATCAAAAAGTACCAGGTAACCATGATGACATATTTTCACATACACATTTAAAAACATAAGGTAAGCAGAAGGTTTGTATTCATTACTGTAGCGAGTTAGGCTGGACGAGAGCCGGGATGCGAGGCCAGTGCGTGAGTAACGGTCTCAAATCACGGAGGAGATTGTGGAGCATAAAACGACGATCGATCGGACTGTCAATGAGAGAGGACAGGGCCTGAATTGCTGTTTATGTTTCTGTTTTTCTGTTTGTTTTATTTGATTAAAGTTTGTTTAATGTTCACCGGTTCCCGCCTCCTTTCTTCCCGACGTCTTTATTACGAACTTTATTACACTGGTGCCGAAACCCTGCAGGCCTCGAATCCCGGCTCTTGTCCCACCTAACTCGCTACAATTACATTTCAAATCAATAGGTATCCACTTCACAGTTTGGGTCCTGAACACCAGAAGTAAACATCACATTATAGCATTGTGTTATGGCACTTTCAGTTGTCGTCCCTTTAATTGTGGCTGTAAAGTGATATTGCTTCAGTGCAATAAACATTGACGTATCAACCGTTCTTTAACAATAAATCAATGTTTGTCTGGGCAGGTATCCAGTCTCTTGCCAGAGGAGTTTGAGGAACTTTGTGTTAGGGTGTACTACAAGAAGAAGAGCGATGAGGAGGAGGAGGATGCTGTGAACTTATTTAAACAATGGTGCTCTTCCGGATTTGGATTTGGTGTAAGTATGATTTGTTTGATTCTTACAAATTACTATTATAAACGTGAAAATAAATGTTTTTACTTAATTAATTAATGTCGGAACTGTAAAAACTGTCACTATTTTTATGTCAATAAATGCATAATTTCGCTTTTTAGTTTGACTTGTAACCCGTAATTAATCTGTTAAATGTTGATACTTTATTTAAATGATCTGACCCACTAAAGAAAGTGAAGAGCCCTTAATAAACATGTAGACCAGTGCAAGACCCATCATAAATCCATCAATTCACAGTGACCATTAATGCTGTGATGATGATGAACTGCATATTATATCCAAAGAAAAGTGTATCATCTGTTATGAGGACGAGAATTTCCAGGGTAAAATTGCCTGGAGTAAGCAATGTGTCATTATAACCTCTTTAAACTACAAAGCTTGTTTTTTTGTTCCTAAAGCCTGCGATCTGCCTCTATGAAGCCCAGGATTGTGGTGGTGAGGGTCAGATGATCACAGAGAACTGCGGGTCTCTGGAAGAGCAGTACGATATAACTGCGGTTAATTCCTGTGATGTGATGAAGGGCGAATGGAATCTCTGGGCTGGTGTTAACTACACTGGAGAGAATTATATTGTGACGGAGGGAGAGTATCACAACCCTGCAGCGTGGACTCGCACTGACGCCACTGAAACTGACGCCACTGTTAAGTCTCTTGAATATATTGCAGAGTAAAGCTAAATGAATATTCATTGAATCCACTCCTTCTCAGTCCTCATTTATCTCTAAACCACTTTTCTTGAAAATGAATAATGCTAAAACACATTTAAACGTGCGTGGCGTTTGTGAAAAAAGCACGTGAAGGTTGCTTCAATGAATAATTCATTTATATAAAGTAGAGTAATACATTACTTTGTTTCATAACTTTAGGATAAGGTGCATAATGGGTGTTATATTGTGTTTCTTCTATTGGTTGATGGGTTCATTGTTTTGATCTGATAGATATTCATTAAGTTTGGTGTCGATTTGTTTAAAATAGGATATGCTGTTTATCGATAGAAGATTTGGATGGGTTATGTTATATTGTGAAGGGTTTGATCTGAATCATTGATAGCAGAGGTTTATTTCATATGTGTAATTTCATCACTATGTTTTTGGTGAAGGGTTTGAAGTAATGAAAGCTTTACATGTCTTGGGTGTCATTTTAAGGGTTACATTTATAAAGGATGAAAGTCTATCTGGAAGATTTGATCTTTTCTGAGCATTCAGGAATCAAATCATATATATCTGTCATTTACACTGAGCACAAAAAAATAAAGTGTCTTTAATCAACACCGGTTGTGGTTCAGTATTTTTGTATTTAACAACCTGACAGCGTTTGATATTGTGTGTCTGTCATTTATACAGCAACTACTGCAATTATTACTGTTCATTTCTAACACCACAGGTTAATGCAGCTGCTGTACCTAAAGTAAATAATGTCTCAAATTAAGGCATATTTCTAAGCACTGATGTTACCCTGCAAGCCTGCACTGGCACTTAACAGGCCCACTTAGAGCTGCCTGAGGCCCCCCAGAAGCCCCCTGAGAATTTTCTGGCAAAACGTTGACCCCTTAGCACAGGCAGCCCTCACTTAGCCCCGATCAAAAACTGTTTAAAAATCTTTTCAGTAAATATATGCATAAACAAGTAAATATATTTAAACTATGTCCGGTATTTTAACATCTACATGATTAATTGACATACAGACACATTAAGAGCAATAATCACAAAACCGTTCTGTGGTCATGATAATGTATTCAGATTTAGTATATTAATGATGCGTTCATCTGATAAATCATGACATTTCATCTACAGGAAAGGAAGTGTAAGTTCAAGTGAATGCTTCTAAACGTAAACAGTATTGTTATCGACATTGGAAATATTAGCCTGTTTACTTAGTATCACCCACCGCTAATGCTTGGAGAGATAAATGAGTTTTGTACTATGATGTTACCCAGCATGCATTGCAGCATGACGTATTCTATTATTGATTGTCTTCATTGTTGATCTTCATTACATGATTCTTCATGTCATATTGACTGTCTCACAATATGCACTATGCACTCAACCATTTTTAGAAGGGTAGTATCATCCCAAATGGAATATTAACCAGAAGTATACTGGTTTCCCAGACGTGTGGAAATGACATCAATTGCACGGCACATTGCGTGTGAATAAAAATCAACCTGTACATTTAATGTAGTTTAGGAACCCAATGTAACCTGATGAAGAGAGAAGTGATGAATGCTCTCCTCAGTTCATTGAAGACGCTGCATTCTGGATCATCTGAAGAGATGTGCAGTATTTATACTGTTTAAAGGTGTAGAGTTAAGTTACTGTATATTCCAGGTTAATAATCACATTACTTTCACAGCCATTTTACTATAAAAACAATGGAAAGTTCACCATACTGTGATTTCAACATAACACCACAGTGGATTAATATTTAATAATCTAACTTGACATACAAAACCAACTGATCAACTTTATTAGACTTATCACATTACCATTTTACTTCACTATATTTATTATTGAATCTTCACCAATTACTGAAAGAAATAGATTATTTCTTATGAGTTTTGATATAATGTGCAAAGCATCATTGAGTATTCATTGACTAATGAATAACAAAAAACTCCTGAACGGTGACCTTATAATAATAACAAGCACAAGGGTTTATGGGTATTTCTTACATCATTCTCTACTGATCATTTTAAGTTCATTATACTTGTAACATTTAAAAGTTTGGCTTTGGTAAGTTAAACAATAAATACATTTGTTATTTGTAATGAACGGCTCCAATTAACAAACTAATTTACAAACATGTCACACTAAAAACATTACTTGTGTGCACTTTGAGAAAACACACTGATGTATCTTAAGATATGATCGTGCAGGTTTTGTTATCAGTTTGAACAGCTCAATCTTCAACAGTGATTTACACTTGATGTTCATCTAAAGCTGTGTGACTGTATGTCAGTTGTAGTTGTTGTGTTGTTTTGTTCATCTATTGTTCAGTGATTCTGCTTGTGAGGAGCAAATGTTCATCAATGATCATCACTTCATTATTCACTCTCATTCACTTTAGTGTAACTGAACTCAAACGCAAAACAACTATTTCACAGGAATTTACTGTAATGTTAGGGTAAACACTAAATACAATGATTTATTGAGAAAAATCACAGTCAAATCTTGTGAAAACCTGGCCATTTATAACAGTGTAATAAGCATTTGAGATGTATTTAATGTGCAGTTTTCTTTTGCACTTTCTTGCTTTTAAAACAAACCTAACATGTTTTATTTATTGTGAAAATAGTTATGTGCTTTATCGTATATAGTATTTACTGAAAACCGTACTACAGTATTTATTCTAATTATATTATAGTATTCAGTAGTATTATAAAACTATGTATAAATTTGTTATAGCAATGCTGTGGTGTATGAAGTTTAATTTTTTAAGTAATACTGCATTATATTATACTGCATTATATTTCATTTGGAATTATTTATTGTATATTATGAATAAAAGCATTAAAACTAATTCACACATAAAAGTATCTGAAAAAGCACAATCACAATGCTGTTTGAATGTAAAAATATTCAACATTTTGTTTGTAACAAAGTCAAGTAAGGTTTAATATTCACACCAAACTCCATCAGGTGAGAAACAATTAAATTCTGAAATTTTATATAAATAAATAACTTGAGAACACATGAGTAATAACATGTATGTTTCATTGAAATATATTTAACAGAATTCTTGTATATCTTGATTCATGAAACGATGAGCATCTTCTGATGTTTATAACTTCAGCATCTTCATCTGTTCTGATCTTCTCATCATTGACATCAGTCAGTTTTCAGATGTATTAAGTGTAAAGATCTCAATGATGAGGGATGTCATGCTTTAGTCTGTTCAACAGTGACATCTTCTGGACATTTCTTCAAATTCACATTTACCAAACTTAGAGAACATAAAGAATAAATGTTAATACTTTTAGTCATAAGCCAGTGCAAATGAATTGTTTTAATATTGTAATGAATGGATATTGCTGAAATATGTATTTTATAAATCAAATGTTTAAGATTATGAATGTAGAGCTGTAAACTTGTTTCTGGTGTTTATCAGATTTTTCTACACTTCAGGTGTTTTCAGATCTTTAGCAAACATCTTACAGACTATCTGTGGAGCTAAATCATTCATAATGCATAGATATAGTATATATAGAGTCAACTCTAGTATAAAGTGTGCTGTCTAACACATGTCTGACTGATCTCAGGTCAGTGTCTTCTTCATGACACACCCCATTGTTTACTAACTGTAGTGCGCTGACTGCATCAGAAGAGCTCAAGAGAAACCGGTGTCGTGAAAGTGAAGGTAATGTGATCATCGTTACATTTACAACTTCACATGTTTAAAGCGATTTCTTAATTCATTTACGTTTAGATTGATGCGTTTATCCGATGTCACTTACATGAAATTATAAACTTGTTTCTGGTGATGTAGCTCCATCCCTCTGGGATCGAACCCTTCACATTGGCATCGCTGGTGTCTTTCTCTTCCCACTGAGCTCATTCAGTGTAAAACACACCGTCATTATTGTCCGATTCATAAATGAATATCAACTCTTGTCCTGAAATGACTCTCAGGTGTTTCATACGATGCTCATCTGCGCTGGAGCGCATATACTCAGAGCGCATGCGCAGTCGTACAGTAGAGCGACAGTACAGTAGAGTTTCACTCGATGTTCATCTAATACATCTTCAACATTTACATGAACACATGATTCTGTGATCATATAAGATCAATAACATCTGAAGCAGAAACATCATCCGATCACATTTACACAAAAGATCAAAACCAGAACAAAGATTGAAAATGTCTTGATATCTGAAGGAACAGCGACAGAATCAATGCTAAACAACATCTGTTCATTCATGTGATATATGTGATCAATACGAGAGGCCGTGCGTTTAGAATAAATCTTGGGTTTCAGATGTGATTTATTCACGGTAAAACACTGGCCTTGAGTATCTTGATGCTTTTATTCAATTCAATTTTATTTATATACCGCTTTTCACAATGTGCATTGTTCCAAAGCAGCTTTACAGGGGAAAATAAGAAAAACACAAAAAAGGTAAAACACAGAACATGAATAGTTTAACTTGTTTTAAAAACACCTAGTAAATAATATCTAATGTCGCAGACTCCCGGTGGTTTATCTGGCATATTTAGCATTAAGTGAATGCTTGGCTGTAAAATGTGTCTTTAATCTAGACCCCCTTTGGTGGATTAAGTTATTCTAGGTATTATCAAAAGTCATGAGTTTTGAGATGTTAGAGAGCGTGATGGGTTGTAGTGTGATAGAAGCTCTGTTAGGTAGGTAGGGGCTAAACCCTTTAAGGCTTTATAAGTGATTAAAAGAACTTTAAAGTCAATACGATACTTAATGTGTAGCCAGTGAAGGGTTGATAAAATTGGGGTTATGTGATCGTATTTTCTGGACCTGGTTAGAACTCTGGCAGCTGCGTTCTGAACTAACTGTAGTTTGTTTATTGATGATGCAGGACAAACACTAAGTAGAGCATTACAGTAGTCAAGTCTTGAGGTCATAAATGCATGAATAAGCTACACACAGAATATTTCGTAACTTGTCAACATTTCTTAGGTGGAAAAAGGCTGTTTTTGTGACATTTGAGATGTGATTTCGAAATGACAGGTTGCTGTCTAATATAACGTCTAGATCTTTTACTGTATTTGTTGGAGTAACAGTACATCCTTCAACTTGCAGTTTATAATCAGAAATATTCAGTTTGCGTGTCTTTGGTCCGATAAGTAATATTTCTGTTATATTAGAATTTAAAAGAAGGAAATTACAAGTCATCCAATGTTGTATATCTTCAATGCACTTTGCCAATTTGGATAGCTGGGAGGAATCATCTGGTCTTGATGAGATATATAGCTGAGTATCATCTGCATAGCAAAGGAAGCTAATTCCATGTTTTTTAATAATGTTTCCGAGGGGCAGCATGTATATGGAGAACAGCACGGGTCCCAGAACCGATCCCTGAGGTAATCCATAATTTACTTGCGTTAGATTTGATATTTCCCCATTTAAATGGACAAATCGATGTCTGTCTGACAAGTAAGATCTAAACCATTGTAGTGTCTGTCCCTCAATACAGGTATAATTGTTTAAGCGATTTAGAAGTATGTTATGGTCTACGGTATCGAACGCAGCACTAAGGTCAAGCAGGACCAGGAGTGAGATGTTACCTTTATCTGATGCTATAAGCAGGTCGTTGTAATTTTAACGAGGGCAGTTTCAGTGCTATGATGCGATCTAAAGCCTGACTGAAATTTTTCGTGTATGTCGTTATTTTGTAAGAAAGAGCACAACTGAGTGCACACTACTTTTTCTAGTATTTTAGACCGGTATGGGAGATTTGAAATCGGTCTATAGTTTCCTAGAGGCTTAATGACGGCCATCTTAAAGGGTCCTGGGACATGACCTAGATTAATTGACGAGTTCATAATGTTATAAATGGGCTCAATTGCAACAGATAGTAACTCTTTTAATAATTTAATGATCATTTTATTTCAGGCTCCTGCATTTACTTTCAGCAGTTCCAGATGCTTCAGACGGTCAGAAGGTTTGAGATTTGAATACTATGTGAGGAAACTGATATCAAGGAAACATTGAATAGATGTTGTTTATTTGTCAATGTTAAAAGCATTGAATCAATATCACTTTTGATACCAATTAGTAATGTTGACATTTCATCAAATCATCATTATTGTGATCAGTGTTTGCTTTAGTTGAGCTCTTGACTCTATTGTGATCTATTGTCATGTTTGAAACAAACTTCTCAAATCTCGTCTTTCATTACTATAACAAAAGCATTTGATTAAAATACGATTGCAAGCACGCTCTTAGAAAAACAGGTTCTTTGGTGTTCTAGCAGTGCTTCTCTTTCTGGTATCAATAAGCACCATGATGGACGTTTGTATCTTAGTGTAAAGTGTAGCAAAGCAAATAATAAAACACAAATGCATTTACAGACATGGAGGAGAGGAATAAGAAAATGACTTTTAAAATGTTTTTAAAGTGACTGTACTTCTGTGTACAAGTCATTGATGTGAAGTGATGAGTTTTTGGCTCAAAGTCTGCATTGAAATTCACACCAAAGGTGTTCGGCTGGGTTTAGGACTTGGATTTATGCAGACCAGTCAAGTTCTGTCAGGAGTGAGGCGTTAGCAACATCAAGGTCATGGGTTTGATCCCGGGGATTGCACACAAACACATGTATAGTGTCACGTGTATAGTGTCGCGTGTATAGTGTGCAATGGCTCATCAGCTTATTTTAAGGACGGAGTCAGTTTGCATTGTTTTGAATGTTGGTTTATATTTAAATCAGAACACACGTCATTGGACATACGAGACACAACACAGCACCTTGACTTCTGCCCTGAAAAAAATTGATTTCTTACATTGTACATTGTATTCCAGTAAAATATTCTATAAATATTTGAATCAAGATGTATTTCCTTGATGAGCAAACTGACCATAGAAAATAAGACTTTACTCAACAAATATGAAATTTCAGTGAATTTGTGCTTAAAACAAGCAAATAAATGTGCCAGTGGGATAAGAAAAATAATCTTGTATTAAGGTTTACCTTTTTCTTAGTCACTCAATTCAAGATTATTTTTCTATTTTCAGTGCAATTGACATAAAAAACGGTGAAAAATGCAAAGACTGATGTCCGCTTGACATCCACACACTAATGTCCTTGTAAATCTGAAGTTTTGTTTTTAAGCTTTTTAACATCAAGGTCTCTGATGGGAATGTTTTTAACACAAATGACATTGAATAATGTGTAATAAAATGAAAAGGCTTGTTTTCTTGTTAGTTTTGTGTAACCAGTGTCTATGATTTAAAATGTATAAAATATGAAAAAAATAGCTTTAAACCACAGAATGTTTCTCATTCTTCTTCTCATCATTAAGCAAACAATCTTTCTTTTAACTGACATCGGGTGAATATTTCAATAGGGTGTTATATCAGGGCATTTCATGTTGTGAATAGATCATGACCATAAACTATCAATCACATGTGAAGCAGACGCATCAACAGATCACAATACACAGCTTTTATAAGAGACCAGAAGAAAGAAAATAGAAAACTGAATGAAAATACATTTATTTGTTTGGTTCACAGGTGATGTCACTGCAGCTTCAAGCAGACACACATCTTTATCAGTGACTGTAGATGACATATAGAATAAATAATGGTTATACTGGTTTTGTGATGTTTTGTGATAAACATCAGTGTTTCCCAATCCAATCCTACGTGACAGAATGTTTAAGATCTAGTCTCTCTCTATAAAACACCTGATTCAACTCATCATCTTCCCCACAGAATGTCTCTGTCATGAAGACACTAACACGCTGATCAGTTGAATGTGGAGCAGGACTTACTTGAAGAAAGAAATTTTAATTTAGAAAATAAAATGTAAAAGCTAAACACTTTAAAGAGAAATCCTCCGGTTAAGTTTGCGTTTCTGTTTCAACGGTTAACACTTTCCCTTACCAATAATGGCTTATACCTCATTATAATTTATATTTATCTGCTTCCAGTTATTTCTTTTGATTTGACACACCCTCACATAAGCCAACAGTACAGTTTCTGCTCAAAGCTTCCTGGTGTCATACAGTGGGATTGGCTTCTAAAGCTATAAAATCTGAGAGAAGTTCAGAGAATAGACACAAATCTATACAGTTTATTGAATCAGGATCTGGAGCACCTCCTCAACAAAACAAGAACATCCACTCGCAGAAGAAAAAGGTGATATGATTTGTATTTCATTTTATTTGTACATATATTATTTTATTCCTATATGTAGAATATATAAAATGAATTATATAGTTTCAACAAATAATAAATGACTGATAGAGGTGCTCAAACTGCTGTAAATAAACTGAAATTTGTAAAAGGTTAAGTCAACATAGCAAGTAAAAAATACATTATCATTATTATTATTATTGTTATTATTATTATTATTATTATTATTATTATTATTATTATTATTATTATTATTATTATTATTATTATTATTATTATTGTTATTGTTATTGTTATTATTATTATTGTTATTATTATTATTATTATTCTCTCTTCAGTTATTTAAACAGTTTCTTGTAAACTAAAGTTATGCCATTACACTGAACTAAGTAGCATTTTCTTTCCCACAGAAAAACTCCAAAATGGCGGTAAGTTCGACATTAACAGACACATAAATATATGTTTTGTTAACCAACAGTTCTCAGGTGTTTTAATGTGGTCAATCACTTCAACAATTAAAATACAAATGACCAAACTGATCTCACCTCTCCAGAGGAAACCAGGGCTAGTTACTTTTTCACATGTGAAACACTTACACTGACTTAACTATAGAGCGAGTTCAACCTTTTAACCGTCATTACACAGTTCAACATTACCTGAATGCTTTCTAGTATAGTGTGTTGGTTTGTGTGCTTTTACTCATAAACTATAGAAAAATTAGATTTTTGATCAAATGATGCAACAATCAACTGCATTTTATTAGATATGCACTGCGGATGTTAATTGTAAAATTCATTTTTAGGCTCAAAATGATGAACAGAACACCCCAGCATGGTATTTATTATCTTAGGAAACCATACAATGCTATTTTAGTTGTTAACATATAGTTCATGTTTAGCGTGTTAAAGTTAAAGCTTGTGTTTGATGTAACAAAGATGCAGAATTAATCATTCAAGACAAAGAAAGCATTGGCAGTAGGTTTGTTTACGGTGTAAGAGACGACATGTAGTTGTTCTGGTGATAATAACACCCAGCTGTAACAATTGCTTGCAACTGCACAACACTCGCTTCTAGCTTCCTGTAAAGCTGCTTTGGAACAATGCAAATTGTGAGCGCTATAAAAATAAAATTGAATTGAATTGAACTTGTGCAAATGCTCAAACTTTAACTGACACATTAAAAATCAACACCGGTGACAATCATCAAACTATTACAGATAAACAGATCAACTGCAATGCATGCTGGGACTCATGACTGATTTTGGTCTATGATGTTACCCAGCATGCCTTGCAGCTAAGCTTTCTTTTCTTGATTGTCACCATGTTGAGTTTCAAGCTAAAGAACAAAACATCAACTTCTGTAACTTCACAACGATTTCACTGGTTCTTCCTCAATCCCAATTTTCTTTATACATAAACACAACACAGATGATGAACCAAGAGCCCAACAAATAATTGATCATAATAATGATGATTTGTTCTACATGATAATTCGTGCTGAAGGTTCTTGACTCATTTATGCTGTGGAAGGTTAAATTAATTGGCAAAGCTCAGAACATTTAAAAGATAACAAGCAGATCATGATTTAATAAGCACTAAAATGAAGGATCTCAGTAAGATGTTTTATTGTCAATGCTTTTTCAACAGGTGCAAATGTGGGAATTGTGTCAACATGAAAACTGACGAAGAAAATATATGCTGCTTACCTGAGGTTAGTGTGTGAAACATCACTGCCTGTGGATTTACATATTCATAATAAATCTGTTATCAGATTAATAATCACACTGTCATTCTGAACAGGCAGGAATTATTCCCCATGGCGAATGCATTACCCGTCACACTAAATTCATCCCAAATTTACAAATGGAGAAAATGAAGGCAAAACGAGGAAGGAAACTTGATGCTGATCCTACGATGAATCTCAGAGATCAGCAAGAGTAAGACTTTTAGTTTCACTGCAAAAAAATTCTTTCTTACTTAGTCTTTTTTTCTTGTTTCCCAGTAGAAAAGTTTAAACATTCTTGAATCAAGAAGTGTTTTCTTGATGAGCAAACTGACCTACATTTACATTTAGTCCGACACGTTTATCCAAAGTGACATAGAGTTCAGGGAGCAATAAGCGATACAAAGTTACTATTTTCAACAAAAACCAGACCACTACCTGTTTAGAGAAAAATAAGTTGACAAGAACAACATTTATTTTCTTGGGTCAATTTGCTCATCAAGAAAATACTTCTCGATTTTTTCTGGAAAACAAGAAAAAAAGACCAAGTAAGAAAGTCATTTTTGCAGTGTTTTTACTTATATAAAAACATTCAAATGAATAACCCTTAATCAAACATTTATTAAAAAGTATGTTTTTTTATTTCCTCCATCAGTTTTTGTAGGAAAAGGACATATTGGAGCTTTCACAATTGGTTCTTTGGGCCTCAGGGTAAGGGGAATAGGAACCCCATCCCATCATGTGTCGTCAAACGTATTCGAGGAGCGTTTCCTGATCCTGAAGGCCAATACATTGGGTTTGAAGCCGCTGCCATTGAGTAAATCTGGAAACTGAGGTCACAGAAAACCATCTCAAATGAGAATGTCATCAAGTCAACCCTTTAATGCTCCTTGAGTTACTTTTTTACTGTGTCTCCTCTCTTGACTTCATCTATTTAATGTTTTTAACTTTTAGATGCATTAGGCTAAACAAAAACCCTTGAAAGAACATTTTTTAATTGTTAGGGCTTTATTAGAAATGGATTATTGTATTGCAAGTCACCTGATGAATATAATAAACCTAAAGCTGTCATATAATAAACCTTAAACTTATAAATGATTCTGTGTTTTATCAGATTTCATGAAATGAATAAACTTTTTTAAATTAAATCGTGTTCTTGTTTTCATATTTTGAGAAAAAAATCTTGATCTTTTAAATGCACAAATCATTGAGTGAATTCAACTGAATTTCATCATGTTCAACATGTATAAAGGATCTTTATTGACTCCATTCAGTGAATTTAGAAGAGATGTGCTGTTCAGACATTGTTCAGAAGAGATGTGCCGGGGCTTATGTTGTGGGAGAGCTTGAAGTTATGTTTTTATAATTAAGTGAACAGTTATGGTGCTAATGCTAATATTAACATATAATATAACACAATTGAATTGAAACACTGTATTTTAACATGGACTTCATGTTTCTCATTATTAATGTGATCATCAGTGTAAACAGGTTCTGTGTTGTTTAGTTTGAAGAGGTGAATATTTCCTCCAGTAGATAGTAAAGTTTTTCTGGTTCACTTGTAGATCACAACATATTATTTTCTGACACACAAACTGATGTAGTGATAAAGAATCATCTGAATACAAACATCTGTTGATGTCAAGATCTCCTCACAGCTCCACACACACCATTAACATCTTCACTTATTACACACACCAGTTTCACTTTATTTCATGTGTTTATAACAGATCCTGTTGAGAATGAACAGAGGTTTATGATCTAGTTTATATGCGATTGAAAACAAGTTTTGACACTTGATAGAGATCAGGTTTGATTCAGTAGAGCTTTCCTTCTGTCTTCCTTCATCGGTTGCAGTTTTACTCAGAACGCTTGTGCATTGATGAAAGAGTCTTCAAGGAGAAGTTCATCCCAAGATCAAATGTGTCATGTTTTACTCAACCGCATGACGTTTAACATGTTTTAAGACCTCATGGCGTCTTCAGAGCACATATAAAGAGATTTTAGTGACATGTGAAAGATTTCCAGGCCTCCTCATAGACTTCACAGTTATAGTTGTTGTGAAGGTCTAGAAAAGCACTTGATGTTGTTAAATTGATCCATCGGCTCATAGAGACTCAACTGAATATGTTTGAAGCACTGAGAATGCCAAAGTAACTACTTTAATGGATATATTCTCCTCTATCTTGTTGGTATAAGGTCTATTATGAATAATAATATTGATGTTTCATTGGTCAACAGAAGCTGTCACCTTTATGGTGCTCTTAGCACACTTACCTTATAAAGCAATGTTTCAATGACAGTAGAAGTATTTCAAGCATAACTAAAGAATTCACTCATAAATAAAGTCAGTAATTCCTTTTTGCAACATTTAAAATGAACGTCATATTTAGATTAAACTTCTATAGATTATTGACTGATGTGCAAACATTCCAAAATTACTGACAGAAATAAAAAAATAATAGTTTTACTGCTGAAGAAAATACGTCAACACTTCTCCTACAGTCCTCAACAGTGGTGATGCCATTTATACGTGATGCAGTGCATGCTGGGATTTTTGTATTATCTATTGAAATATTGAAATGTCTTACCTGTTCAGAAGAAATAAAGTCATGTCTGCATCCGTGTTAAATCCTTTCAGATCACAGAGAGTTCTCGCCACCTTTGAAAGGCCTTGACAATATTAATTGTTGTTTCCCAATCAGATTCACTTTTATTCTGAAAACTGTCATCAATTCGTACTTGTTTATCACAACTGGTTAATCCCCCAGATGTCAACACTGCTTGTATTTTAAAAGTAAAAGTACTAAACTCCGGCATTAATAAAACTCCTTTAGTTTAAAACTCCTACCCAACAGTTGTGAGTACACAGGACGCTACAAGTCACTCGCAGCATCCTCACGCTGACTATCAGCCGCATCCTCTTTGGAGCACTCTACCCTGCTCAGAGCAAGTGCTCCGGGTTTTCGGAACCGGCTCGAGCCCAGAACACACCCCCCCAATGCAAATAGAGCTGGACAACCACCGAAGTACGCATACACCCCCCCAAATGCCATGCTGTGCGTTACGGAGGTACAACCTGAATTTTAATAAACGAAAGGATGAGGGCCTGTTTAGGGCTATCGCTGCTGTGATACTAACCTCATTGCTCGTAGTGTCTGCTGCTACAGAGCTTTGTTGGAAGCTCGGGCCCCTGCGGGGGCAGTTGCTGCTGAGATACTAACCTCATTGCTAGTAGTGTCTGCTGCTACAGAGCACTTGTTGGAAGCTCGGGCCCCTGCGGGGGCAGTAGCTGCTGAGATACTAACCTCATTGCTAGTAGTGTCTGCTGCTACAGAGCACTTGTTGGAAGCTCGGGCCCCTGCGGGGGCAGTTGCTGCTGTGATACTAACCTCATTGCTCGTAGTGTCTGCTGCTACAGAGCACTTGTTGGAAGCTCGGGCCCCTGCGGGGGCAGTTGCTGCTGTGATACTAACCTCATTGCTAGTAGTGTCTGCTGCTACAGAGCACTTGTTGGAAGCTCGGGCCCCTGCGGGGGCGGTCGACCCTTGTGCGACCAATGCGCTTGCGTGACCAATGCACGAGTGTGACTGGGAACCCTTGTGCGACCAATGCGCGTTGCGTGACCAATGCACGAGTGTGACTGGGACCCTTGTGCGACCAATGCGCGTTTCGTGACCAATGCACGAGTGTGACCCTTGTGCGACCAATGCGCGTTTCGTGACCAATGCACGAGTGTGACCCTTGTGCGACCAATGCGCGTTGCGTGACCAATGCACGAGTGTGACCCTTGTGCGACCAATGCGCGTTTCGTGACCAATGCACGAGTGTGACCCTTGTGCGACCAATGCGCGTTGCGTGACCAATGCACGAGTGTGACCCTTGTGCGACCAATGCGCGTTTCGTGACCAATGCACGAGTGTGACCCTTGTGCGACCAATGCGCGTTTCGTGACCAATGCACGAGTGTGACCCTTGTGCGACCAATGCGCGTTGCCTGACCAATGCACGAGTGTGACCCTTGTGCGACCAATGCGCGTTTCGTGACCAATGCATGAGTGTGACCCTTGTGCGACCAATGCGCGTTGCGTGACCAATGCACGAGTGTGACCCTTGTGCGACCAATGCGCGTTGCGTGACCAATGCACGAGTGTGACCCTTGTGCGACCAATGCGCGTTTCGTGACCAATGCACGAGTGTGACCCTTGTGCGACCGATGCGCGTTGCGTGACCAATGCACGAGTGTGACCCTTGTGCGACCAATGCGCGTTTCGTGACCAATGCACGAGTGTGACCCTTGTGCAACCAATGCGCGTTTCGTGACCAATGCACGAGTGTGACCCTTGTGCGACCAATGCGCGTTGCGTGACCAATGCACGAGTGTGACCCTTGTGCGACCAATGCGCGTTGCGTGACCAATGCACGAGTGCTGCGGGGGCGGTCGCTGCTGCGATACTGGCTTCATTGCTGGTGGTGCCTGCTGCTACAGAACACTTGTTGGAAGCTCGGGCCCCTGCGGGGGCGGTCGCTGCTGCGATACTGGCTTCATTGCTGGTTGTGCCTGCTGCTACAGAGCACTTGTTGGAAGCTCGGGCCCCTGCGGGGGCGGTCGCTGCTGCGATACTGGCTTCATTGCTGGTGGTTCCTGCTGCTACAGACCACTTGTTGGAAGCTCGGGCCCCTGCGGGGGCGGTCGCTGCTGCGATACTGGCTTCATTGCTGGTTGTGCCTGCTGCTACAGAGCACTTGTTGGAAGCTCGGGCCCCTGCGGGGGCGGTCGCTGCTGCGATACTGGCTTCATTGCTGGTTGTGCCTGCTGCTACAGAGCACTTGTTGGAAGCTCGGGCCCCTGCGGGGGCGGTCGCTGCTGCGATACTGGCTTCATTGCTGGTGGTTCCTGCTGCTACAGACCACTTGTTGGAAGCTCGGGCCCCTGCGGGGGCGGTCGCTGCTGCGATACTGGCTTCATTGCTGGTTGTGCCTGCTGCTACAGAGCACTTGTTGGAAGCTCGGGCCCCTGCGGGGGCGGTCGCTGCTGCGATACTGGCTTCATTGCTGGTTGTGCCTGCTGCTACAGAGCACTTGTTGGAAGCTCGGGCCCCTGCGGGGGCGGTCGCTGCTGCGATACTGGCTTCATTGCTGGTGGTGCCTGCTGCTACAGAGCACTTGTTGGAAGCTCGGGCCCCTGCGGGGGCGGTCGCTGCTGCGATACTGGCTTCATTGCTGGTGGTTCCTGCTGCTACAGACCACTTGTTGGAAGCTCGGGCCCCTGCGGGGGCGGTCGCTGCTGCGATACTGGCTTCATTACTGGTGGTGCCTGCTGCTACAGAGCACTTGTTGGAAGCTCGGGCCCCTGCGGGGGCGGTCGCTGCTGCGATACTGGCTTCGTTGCTGGTGGTGCCTGCTGCTACGGAGCACTTGTTGGAGGCTAGGACCCCTGCGGGGCCGGTTGCTGCTGCGGTACTGTCTCCATGGCGAGTGGTGCAGTCTTCGAGACTTTGAGAACAATGTCGTGAGATGGAAGGGCTGGCTGCCTTGTTAACAAACTGTATTGTGGTGCCGCCTTCAGCAAAGAAGACTGGCTCAGCCGAGCCCCAGATGTGAGAACCATCTCCTCCGAAGGTGTTCCCGGGTGTCAAAGCTGGACAACTGGTAACTTGTGAATGCGACACCTGCTTGAGTGGATTGGTCCGAAGGTGATGCGATCTTCAAGGAGTCATGAGTCAAAGTGGCTGAGGTTTGAACTAACATCCGAGACTATCAGATGATACGGGCAAGGAGTGTTTGCTGGGCTTCCCTGAGGAGCGACAAGTCTGTCCGGATGTAGCTTCTAAAAGCCTCAGATGACCAACGGCCTAGGGCTTGGATCTGCGGCTGGGATAGGCCCTTTTGGGCGGCTGTGGTAGCTGCGCCTATGCGGAAGGAGTGACCGGAAAAGTTGTCTGCTGGGATGCCAGATTGGAGCAGGACGGCTTTGAGGTGCTTCTGAAACCAGAAGCGTGAGGCCGGGCGATTAGAGTCGTCGACGAAGAGGGGATCCGATAAGGCCGCTGACTGGGGTTGTCTGTAGCGAAGGTAGGCTAGGAGGGTTCGATATGGCTGAATCGGTGAATTGATGTTGAAAACGTAGACGAAATGACCTCTCCTGGTCTGGTCAGTCTTACTTTGCTTAATCGAGTAAGAAATCGTCTCCGAATCCAGCACCTGGAGGTCATTCATGGTGGGGTGAACTGAAGGGTCGAATTTGGATGTGGTGGTGATCTCTGAGCATCGTAGAAAGCCGAAGAACGCCAATGTGAACATGGCGTCAAGTGTGCGGGCAACATGTGTGGAGTGATATCCCTTGCGGAGGGTGGAGATGCATTTGGTGAGAATCTCCAAGGTAATGGGCCTCCTAGCGTCCTGACGGGCGCGTTGGGATCTTCGTATGCCTTGGATAACCATTGATGTTTGGGAGCTTGCTATGGCCGGTGACGGGGAGTTGAAAATCAATTTATGGAAGAACTGGAGTCCGCTGAGGTAACCTCTGATGGAGCTGGCCTGAAGGTTTTTTGCGGTGTTGAGAAATGAGATGTATGAGGTAATTGTGAGGAGAGAAAATTCTGGGAAGGGAATGCTGAAAGCCTGGTGAAACGATCTGAAGCTTCTGCACGCCATGAGGTATGATTGCAGGGTCCTGGGGGAAACTGCCTTAGTTATGGAATTGAGAGAGGCATCGAGGAGCGTTTGCAGTGGGTGATTCACTGGAAGATCAACTCCGGATAAGGTTGTACAGGAATAGGCCTGGGGTCCGCTTCGAGCGCCAGCAGCCTGGACTTCTGCCACAATCTGCGCTCTGATGTTGCTGGAGACTGGTGGAGGTTCCATCACATGCACGTGTGGAGGCGCTGGCATCGCAGCGGCTGTGGCCAATGAAAACGTGGGGCGTGCCTGTTGAAGAGAGAGAATGGCAGTCGTTTGCGCGTTGTGCGGCGACAAGCTCGTGCTAGCGTTGGCAGCGGCCCCGGAGATATGAGGCCCAGGGACTGAGGCCTGTGACTCTAACGGAGGCAGCCTCACCCCAGAAATCAATTCCGGCGCCGCGGGCCAAGATCCAGGGGCGGAAAAAGCGAATCTAATGGCGGCCGCTTGTGCGTCTAACAGAGATAGGCTCGGGGTAGCGGTGGTAGCGGTGTCAAGGAATTGTGGTACGGAGACCAGCGCTTGTGTCCCCAGCGGAGGCAGCCTCGCACTGGGGAGCCAAGAGCCCGGGGCGGGCAAGGCGAATCTAATGGCGGCCGCTTGTGCAACTAACGGAGACGTGCTCGCGGTAGCGGCGGAAGCGAAGAACTGCGGTCCGGAGACCAGCGCTTTTGTCCCCAGCGGTGCTTTTGTGCTGCATCGGCTCGAGTGAGGGAGGCCTAGCCGAGCCGCGGAGGTAGATTGCCCGTGCCTGGAATAGACGGGACCCCGAGCCGAGCCTGGCTCGTTATTGACAGCCGATCGTGCCAACCTCATCGAGGGGACGTCAGCCTGGGACGACACGTAAAGGGTGTAGAGCTCTAGTTTCGACATCCGCCTGCTGAATGGGACGTCCGCGTTGGCAAGGGCCATACGAAGGCTCTGGATCGTCCACTTGCTGCATGCAGATATCTTGGGGAGCGCAGAGGCGTATGATGACGCCGGTGAATGAGGTGGAGATCGTGCCGGTGGGAGCGATGACGAACCCTTCCTCTTAGATGCACGCCGCTCAGAGCGGCGGGGATGGCGGCCCCGCGGCGAAGCTTGGAAATAGTCCGTATAATCCGACCCTGAGCTGGAAAGCTGGTATGCGCATGATGGCACCGAAGGATCTGGAACGTTTGCTACTTTAGAGACCACGGGAGACTCTGACATAGTGGCGAAGCTTGACTATGCTTATCTGACAAGATGCAACAGGTAAGATTGTTTGTCTATTTATGATAGAGCTTGCAGGAGCTGATAGGGTAGATATGGTGATTGCTGATGGTGAACCAGCCTAGATCATTAAGTAGAGATTACGTGCTCGGCTGATAGGTGATTGCTGATGGTGAACCAGCCTAGATAATTAAGTAGAGATAGCGTGCTCGGCTGATAGGTGATTACTGCTGATGGAACATCGGGCTGATTTATATGCTTAGGTTCCTCCCGAACTTTGTTAATAAAACATCATTAGACAAAAGATCAAAACCAGAACAAAGATTGAAAATGTCTTGATATCAGGAAGGAACAGCGACAGAATCAATGCTAAACAACATCTGTTCATTCATGTGATATATGTGATCAATACAAGAGGCCGTGCGCTATTGTGAATAAATCTTGGGTTTCAGATGTGATTTATTCACGGTAAAACACTGGCCTTGAGTATCTTGATGCTTTTATGAAACGGTTATCACACAAAATAAATATTAAATAATAAACATTTTAAAACATATGATCAAACCTCTAGATCTGTAAGAAAACTTTAAGGTTAAATGATCATTTTATTTCAGGCTCCTGCATTTACTTTCAGCAGTTCCAGATGCTTCAGACGGTCAGAAGGTTTGAGGTTTGAATACTATGTGAGGAAACCGATATCAAGGAAACATTGAATAGATGTTGTTTATTTGTCAATGTTAAAAGCATTGAATCAATATCACTTTTGATAACCATTAGTAATGTTGACATTTCATCAAATCATCATTATTGTGATCAGTGTTTGCTTTAGTTGAGCTCTTGACTCTTTGTGTTCTTTGTCTGTTCATGTGTGTCGAGTTCAAAACAAACCAGTCCAACTTAACCTTCTGAAATCTTGTCTTTCATTACTATAACAAAAGCATTTGATTAAAATACGACTGCAAGCACGCTCTTAGAAAAACAGGTTCTTTGGTGTTCTAGCAGTGGTTCTCTTTCTGGTATCAATAAGCACCATGATGGACGTTTGTATCTTAGTGTAAAGTGTAGCAAAGCAAATAATAAAACACAAATGCATTTACAGAACTGGAGGAGAGGAATAAGAAAACCAGTAAAACTGAAATATTGAGTTTTTGGCTCAAAGTCTGCCTTGAAATTCACACCAAAGGTGTTCCGCTGGGTTTAGGACTTGGATTTATGCAGACAGGTCCAGTTCTGTCAAGAGTGTGGCGTTAGCAACACCAAGGTCATGGGTTTGACCCCAGGGATTGGACAAACTCAGAAACACATGTTTAGTGCAATGAAGATAAAAGAGATAAAAGCTTCTGCCAAATGCACAAATGGCTCATTTGCTTATTTTAAGGACTGAGTCAGTTTGCATTGTTTTGAATGTTGGTTTATATTTGAACAGACGTCATCAGACATGCGAGAGGAAACCCAGCGGGCACAAAGACTTCCACACTGCAAAAAATGACTTTCTGACTTAGTCTTTTTTCTTGTTTTCAAGGAAAATTGTCTACAAATGTATTTTTGTTTGACGTAACGTGACGTGGCTATTTTCTTCTTGTCAGTTTTGTGTAACCAGGAAAAAGTCTGGGTGGTTCTGTTGATGATTTGAATTGTATGTAAATTCCATTTCGCATTGGGCCCAGGCTTTTGTCTTATTGTAATATTGTAGTTTGAGGTCTTTTAGCCTATAAGTAACACTTCAGTTTTGTCCGAGTTCAGTAATAAAAAATTGCTACTCATCAACTTTTTTATATCGACTATGCATTCCACTATTCTATGGAATTGCTGTGTTTCATGAGGCTTCGAGGAAATATAAAGTTGCGTATCATCAGCATAACGGTGAAAGCTTACTCCGTGTCCCTTTATTATATCTCCTAGAGGTAGCATGTATAATGCGAAGAGCATAGGCCCTAAGACTGAGCCCTGTGGTACACCGTACTGGACTTACGATTTGCGTGATACCTCATTGTTTACTGCTACATATTGAAAACGGTCGCATAAATAAGATCTAAGCCATTTCAAAGCTATTTCCTTATATACCGACATCATTTTCGAGTCTATGTAGGAGCGTGCTGTGGTCAATGGTGTCGAATGCAGCACTAAGATCTAGCAGCACCAATAAGGAGATACAACCTCTGTCAGACGCCATAAGCAGATCCTTTGTAACTCTAATCAGAGCTGTCTCGGTACTGTGATGTGCTCTAAATCTAGACTGGAAAACTTCATTAATCTCATTCCTTTGGAGGAAGGAACATATTTGAGTTGAGACTACTTTTTCCAGAACTTTAGATAAGAAAGGTAGATTCGAAATAGGTCTGTAGTTAACTAGTTCTCCAGGGTCGAGATGGGGTTTTTTGAAAAGGGGCCTTATAACAGCCACCTTATATGCTTAAGGCACATGTCCTAATGTCAGAGATGAGTTAATAATGCTAAGTAGAGGATCTATAATTTCTGGGAGCATCTCTTTCAGTAGATTACCACTGAGCTACAGGAAAGCTGTAGCTGCCTGAAGGGCTTATTGCTTTTATAAACTATTACAAAACAATTATTTAGATAATCTCACCTCAATTATAGTCACCTGACATTGACTGATATTAAGTTTCATTGTCTTATTACCTATTTACTACAGAACTACTCGTGTTTCCGGCACACCCCACGGTCCAACACGATCTCACCATCCAGCTTGGCAATTCCACTATCACTCCCTGCAAATCAGCCAGGAACCTTGGAAGTCATATTTGATGAACAGCAGTCCTTCAATGATCACATTGCAAAGACAGTGTGATCATGCCAATATACCTTATTAAACCTTCGAAAGGTTAGACCCTACCTCACTGAGCATGCGGCACAACTCCTTGTCCAGGCCCTGGTCATATCAACGTCGGACTGCTGCAATGCTCTCCTTGCTGGTCTTCCTGCAAAGGCGATCAAACCCCTTCAGCTGGTTCAAAACGCAGCAGCACGCCTCGTCTTCCAACAGCCCAGAAGGGCTCATCTGACCCCCCTTTTCATCTCCCTCCACTGGCTACCGGTTGAAGCCCGGATTAGATTCAAGTCACTGATGTTTGCATACAGGACTATCACTGGATCTGCGCCGGCATACTTTCACACCCTACTACACTTCTACACCCCATCAAGAACCCTGCGTTCAGCAAACGAGCAGCGTCTTGTAATGCCTTCTCATAAGGGCATTAAATCCCTTTCCCGCTCATTCTCCTTCACAACTCCTTCCTGGTGGAACATTCTTCCCAATGCGGTCCGGTCAACCACATCTCTCACAACATTCAAAAAACGACTTAAAACACACCTCTTCAGCGAATACTGACAGACAAATGAAAAAAAATGTGCACTAACTCTCTCGACATGTAGTGGTCTAGCTTTAGTTGAAACTAGTAACTTTGTACTAGCCCCTAATGTATTATTGCTCTTTTATGACACATCGCTTATTGCTCCCTGAACTCCCTGTAAGTCGCTTTGGATAAAAGCGTCTGCTAAATGACTAAATCGAAATGTACTAACATACTGTTACAACTGACAACTTAAAAAAACCCAAGAGTCAAGAACTCATCTAAAACTGATCACAACAATGGTATTTTGATGAAAAATTTTATCAACATTAATTGCAGGTGCTAAAGTGTAAATTTTTTCAGACAATTTTACAGTTTTTCCTTATTATTTACAGACGCTTTCTAACAATAGATTTTTTCTGTGAAAACTACAGAATTTCACTGTTAATTTCACGGGCATTTTTTTACAGTGCACTGTGAAAAATATTTTGTGCTGTTCATCATGTTGGGCTGTTTAAATCTGCATTAATGCGTCATATTCTCTTAAATAATATAAATGCTTTCTGGCTCTGTAATTGTTTTTTTTAAAGTCAGAAAGGTCTCTGCTGGTTTTCAGCTGTTGTGAAGTAAACGTTAAATGTGATGTTAATCCAACTTTTTGGATAACAACTTCATTGTTAATGTTGTCCATTGTCCTTCTGACGAACAACCTCAGCCAGTTGGGCAGTTTTCTTTGTTATATGTGCTTCTATTATTTCAGTGAAGTATTAAATATGTCCTCATAGTTTAATGACAAAACACTTCCTGTACTGCTGCTGTAAGCCAGTGGGTTGGGTCACTGAATATATAAAAGCTGAGGACGGATCTTACTATCAGCATACTTTACAACACCACAGAAGAAAGACAACAACAGATCCTAGACAGAGATGATGTCTGAACCTAACACCACTCAGTGTGATCCTTTTGATGAACCTGTTGGAAAATTAAGAAAACTGTGTGATGATAAAGGTAAGAGAAGAGAATTACAAGAGAAAATGTTCAATGGATGTGTTTTCTAGATACATAATCAATAACAATAATAATAATAATCAATGAACTGTGTACTTACATTTGCCAGTTCATCAAAATGAAATAACTGAGAATAATCTTTATCTGTCCACAGTTAAATATTTTATATCTTATAAGAAATTGTAATAAATATTTTACTTTAATGCACCCATGTGTAGATTTTGGCAGATAGTGATAACTAATACTTCTTTGACATTGGAAGCCAATAATAGATATATTGGTCAAGTATCTCAATACGATCATAATAAATTTCTGAGCCTGAAACAAAAGGCAGAAAAAAGTTTTAAACGTTGACAGTCGCAATACAGTTCTCGTTTCTCTGCACTGTTTAAAGTTTTAGTATGAAATTACAGTATATTCCAGGTCAATAGTTGCATTACTTTAACAACAAATTATACAATAAAAAGCTATTTAATGTTCACAATGGTGTGACTTCACCATTACACCACAGTGAGGTATTACATTTATAAAATAATTGTAAACTATATATAATTGTAAACTATATATAAATTAATCTAACTTGAAATAATGTGCAAAACCAACTGCTCAACTTTATTACTTAACAAATTACCATTTTACTTCAGTATTTTAAATGACATTACATCATTACATTATTAATATTTTTATAAATCTACATTAATTACTGATAATTTAAATAGAGTTTCCATTAAGAAATACTAAAACATGGACAAGGCTCTGAGTCCTAATGAATAACAAAAAGGATCTCCTCAATGGTGACCTTATATTAACAATCACAAAGGCTTATGGGTATTTCTTACATCATTCTCTACTGATCATTTTAAGTTCATTTTACTTGAAACACTTGAGAGTTTGGCTTTGGTAAGTTAAACAATAATTTACATTTGTTATTTTTTATGAATAGCTCCAATTAACACAACATTTAAAGAGATGTTTACTGGGTTGTTTAAGTATGACTTTAAAATTACAATGTGATTTTACAGGAAACTACAGGCGAATAATTGCTCTACTTTCACAGTTAAAGGACGATACTACACTGTGATTTCACACTTAATGATTTAACACCAGTACTGTGAGTTAATTGCTTTGACTGAGTTATGTCAACTTAAAGTGTCACGTTCATTAGACTGTTAAGTGTCTGGTGTACACTTCAAAGTGTGTAAAATTACATTGAATTCAGGACTTACAACTTGACTTGGACTTGCCTTTCTGGACTTGGGACTTGAGTCTGTTTTTTGTGCTTTTTAAATAACTACAGTAAACTACACTACACTACACTACACTAACTGTTAACCACTCCCCTTTCTTTAAAACCTCAATCTGACCCATGACTCACGTGTCTAAACTCAATTTCATTGGTCAACTCTGTTACATAGTCATCTGAGAAGTTCAGACATCAATTTAAGGATGTTAGACAATACTGTAATACGTTGTTTACATTTTAAAATAAAAAAGCTTCAAAGATTTCTAACATTTTCTACATATTTGAAATAGTCTTCTGTTGTTGTGTTTTCAAATGTGCGAGGCTATGTTTATTTTTTTGTTATGTAAGTTCCTCTGCAATAAATAAATAAAAATGATGGATCCGTCACTAAAAGCAGTAAGATAACTAGCATTTTATTATCTTAAGAATTTGAAGTGAGTGTGTTTTAAATATTATTCTTAAAAAAAATATTTACTACTTCCCTGAGCAAGGAATCATTGTGATTAGTATTTGCTTTATTTGTTTTGTTTGTATGAAATACAAGACATTTTTTTGTTGTTGTTTTCTAACTTTAAGGTCTAGCTATGAATTTTGGTAGTCCATTTTGAAGAATGACGGGGCAATAAAAAACTATTCAGTATTATAAATATTCATAACAGTTTGCAAAACTGCTAATGGCCATTAATAATCTTATTAAATTTAAATTATACTGTTGTTTGCTAGAGATGAAATATTTATATATGCAGATACTCTGCCATGAGAGCGATGATGCCATCAGTCTGCACAGCATCAAATACACCGAATATTGTATTTTATACTTTACATTCTTGCAGGCAGCACATACATAAAACTTTATATATGTTTTAGTTACAAAGGGAACTATTGTTTTGTAGTTTATGACATGGTTTCTTTCACAACAGACATAAAAGAAAAGATCACAGGGGAACTGCAGAACATGGAAGAGAAATACACCTTACTGAAGGATAACTTTCTCGTGAAAATTTCTCAGGAGAAGAAGGTAAGCTCGGCTTTAACACAAGAAAACATAGAACAGTTAAGGATCAAGAGGTTGATCTGTTTGATCTTTGAAGGGTTTAATCTATGAACATAAGAAAGCGTGTGTCTACCATACAATAAAATAACATGTTGTATGAAACGATTTGTCTGTTAAATAAGTAGCCTATTTTGTTAATTGAGTTGTTTACACAACTGCTAATACTCTTCAATATTGTTTAAAAGTGTAAAAAGTATGTAAAGACTATGAAGAGATAGGGTACACAACCACATTAAGACTCAAAGTCAAATAGACTATAGAGCAACCAGAATAAAGTTCTGTAAAAATTTACCATTTAACTGCTCTACAAACACCATCACCTCTCTCACTTTACTTCTGTTGAATAAAAGATCTTGATGAAAATTGTCATAAATGTAGGTATTGATATTTGCTCTTCACTTGCCATTACTGTGAAAAAGTAGTTTCAAGTTCTTTAGTGATGCCTCCATACATTACGGTACTGACTGAATTACTTCTATGGCTCATTTAATATTATATCCATATCATGAGATACGCAGACACCAAAAAAACAGACTGTTTATCTCAACAACGGTGATACAAACTATTCAGATAAACGCAATGCTTTCTGGTTTCCAATCATAGTATTAAACTCACCCATGATTCCCAGCATGCATTACAACATGAACCTGTTCGTTTAATGTCACCACAGTTGAGGTTCATACATTTATTATTCAAAAACAAGATCATGAACAACATTGTTTACAAAACCGTACGCGAATGTCATCACAGGAAATATTTTGTATCTCCTTTACACTTTACAGTGTAAAAATAGAATATATAATGTATAGTTGCTGCTAAATTTAAATGGGAAAATTTTGACTGTTTTGTTGTGAATGTGTGTTTTTTAAATCATTTTCACAGTTTTGGCTATGTAGTTCAAATGAATTCTTCAGTAAAAATAAACTTTATCCAACTCTGACAAAAATATAAACATGAAGATTTTAAAAGAACGTTTCAGGTTAACAATACACAACAATTACTTTAATATCAAGGAAATATACCTTTTCTTCCAGTGAAACATTTAATCAGTTAAGAACAGGCGAAATTTAGTTGAGGTGTCAATGTATGCATTTTTATAGAATTTCACAGTTCTGATCAAAATGAGATGTAACTGTTAAACTCTTCTTTTTTTCCCTCTGTAAAATACATTTATTTTCCCAGCATGCAAAAATAAATGTATTGTGCTGCTGATCCTTAAAGAACATTAAAAGTCGGGGTGTGTGGATTGATACTTACATTGGTTTTGGTATCCGATTGACAACAGTCTGACAATGACAAGATTTAAAGATCAGTTTGAATCTCTGTAATCCGCGCAACAATATTGCTCCTGTTACAACGAAGAACAGACGTGTTTGTGGATAAACTCATCTTGAACACAAACTTTCCTCTGTATCTACTGGAAAATGCACTTTAGTTAAAATGTATGTTTTAAAACACAGTAACAGTGATATTGCTCCTGTCTGTAAATGGTTTTAATTCAATTACAGTCTCACGTAACATTTTTATGTCTATAATCTTAACTGGTTGCCAACAGCAGCATTCGGACAGACCTAAAAAATCAGTGTTTGAATCAATGGTGACAATCATCAAAGTAAATGTGTTTGTTCTACAAAGTTTCCCAGCATGCATTGCAGCAAGAAGTTTTATTTAGCTGATTGTCACCATTGTTGGGATTCATACACTGATTCTTCAAGTCTTGAGTTTAAATGTTTAAATTTTCTGTAAATTGCAATTACATTCTCTTAGTTAATCTGCTGTGGTTGTTCACAAATTAAATTCTGCTTGAACACTGGCAAACTCAGAGTTTATTGATGAAATTAAACTACTCCTTTTTCTGCATTCTGTAGATGTTTAATGACTCCATTCATGGTCCCATTGAGTTGCATCCTCTGCTGGTGAAGATCATTGATACGCCTCAGTTTCAGAGACTGAGACACATCAAACAGCTGGGAGCAGGATACTGGGTTTATCCTGGAGCTTCACACAACCGCTTTGAACACTCCATCGGGTAATGCATATGCATATCTGAAACACTGTGTGGTTGCTTTAGTTAGAAATAAATATTTCTATTTAGATTTACATTTATGCATTTGACAGATGCTTTTATCCAAAGCGACTTACATTGCATTACATTGCATTGCATTATCCATTACATTTATACACAGGTATCTGCAATCCCCTGGGATCCAACACACAACCTTGCGTTGTTAACACAATGCTTTTACCACTGAGATACAGGAAAGCTATTTTTTTGTCTAGCAACAGTGTTTATTTTATTTAGCGTTCACACAAATTTTAAAATACAAAAGCTCTTTATAATTGTATAGGTTATTGAACATGCTTTTATTTTCAAAAGTGCTGGGTTGTTTCCGCTCATGGTCGGATAGAGACAATCTGTTACTAGAGTCTGAACTTGACTGAACTGAACATGTGTTAAATGTTTAGGGGAGGAATCTTAAATCTGTAACTCAACTTAACAAGCCAATTACATCGATTTACTACAACAACTTAAATATTGTTATGAATAATAAAATAATGAACAATTAGCTAAATATGAATGTTTGAAACTTTAAATGTTTAAATGTTCAATGATTGCAATAATGCATTAAGTAGTGTTAACAGATCCTATTATGTTTTTGGTGTAGAAAGAAGTTCATGTATTTCTTGAAGTAAACAGTCTTGTTTGTTCTCTGTGTAAAAGGGTGGCGTATCTAGCAGGATGTCTTGTCAACAGTCTACAAGAGAAACAACCAGAGCTCAAAATAACCAATCGAGACAAACTATGTGTTCAGATCGCTGGTCTGTGTCATGATTTAGGTGTGTGTCCACAAATATATACTGAGAGAAGCACCTTTCCTAATACAAACGTGTCGGAACCAAAGCATTTGTGCGTCTGGGGTTTTGGTTTCGGTCTTAAAACATGCAGGACCTGATTGATGCGATTTATAAGAGCTTTCATAAAAATGAAAGGTCAAAAATCTGATACAAGCAGATCCTGACGGCATATTAACGTTTTAATGAAGGGAATTGATCGATCTCTAAATTAATGATTAAATATCACCTGTAAACTACAGCTTCTGCGACTGAACTTCAGACGAATATCAATTGCACCCAAGTGCCTCACTCACTTAGAAGGGCAGAGGTCTAGAAGTGGAAATTAGAAAGAGAGACTAGCAACTGTCTCTCATAACATATACGTTTCCATCACACGGGTGACCTGAATAGTAAATATCAAGGCCATATTCTCTTTGACAGACACTTTGCCGTCGTCCCTTTCAGCACGGACACAAACATGATGTTTAGAACGCTTGATTCTGGTTCGCCCAAGGACCAAAAAAGATCAACCAAACGAATCCAGGTGCTGGACCAAAGACATTTCAGACACGCGAGAGTAGATGCGTATGACCCCCAATAATCGAAAAAAATCCATTCAGATTTACAGGATTCACATAAATGACCTATTTTATTCAAAAGGGCGAATTTACGCCAAAAAGCGACTAGTTTGCAGGTATGCATTAATAATAAACACCTGAAGTAAACAAACACAATCACTGTAGAAAAAGCACAACAACTACATATACTTACAGTCGCACAACATACATGAATATCAACTGTGAGTAACAGATGCAGCTTATTGTCCATCTGACATGCCAGTGATATTAAATTGATGACCGGTGCCAGCTGGGCAAGGATATTAAACATGTGTTGACTTTTGTGCGGAGTTCAGTTATTCAAATATAAATTTTTCACGTTTTCTTCATTTTCATAAGGTCATGGTCCATTCTCTCATTTGTTTGATATCATGTTCATCCCTGAAGCCCGACCTGGTAAATATCAGAGTTTTTCACTTTTCCAATGTCACTGTTTATGGTCAGCTGGTGGTAGTTATTATGAATTATTAAATGTTGTTGTAAATAAATACTAAATCGTCATCCTCTGCTGGTGTGTGTGAGAAAGAGCAGCTTTCTGAATACTGCTGGCAGTAATTTGATAAATGTTTGGTAAATGTCTCACATTCTGTGACTTATGTATTCCATGGTGCTTCTAATTCTTAATAACAGAAATGTCCAAGTGGAAGGTAAGCATCAAAACTGTTTATGTATACATATGAACACATGACATAAATGTATTAAATTGATTAATTATTCATATTTGCAGTAATTTTTAATCAACACTTTACAGTGTGTGTTATTTAGAGCTTATTTCATATATTAATCTTACTGCACTGGCAGATTCATTCACTAGTTAAAGAAGAGGTTCACCTTCAAAATGAAAACCTGTCATCATTTACACACGCTCTTGTCATTTTAAACCTGTATGACTTTCTTTCTTCTGCAGAACACAACAGAAGATATTTTTAAATATCTTAAATGTTGGTAACAGAACAGCCCCCCTCCCCATTTACTTCTATTGTAACTGATGCAAGTGAATGGAGGGCTGTTAACCTTCTTCAAAATATCTTCTTTTGTGTTCTGTGGTGAAATGAAAATCATACACGTTTGAAATGACAAGTGATGACTGGATTTTCCTTTTGAACTACTCCTTTAAGAGCCGTTTAAAGTCAACATTATGCAGATGTTTTATATTCTTAATATTTCAATGAGTAAGCCTTCAAGATGAATCATCTGTTCATCCGTGTTGTTGTGTGTGTTCTACCATCAGCATGAAAAGGCCTCAGTTGACATGTTTAAACACATGGTTGATAAAAATAAACTCAGAGAGGTAATGAAAGCTTATGGACTGGATCCTGTCAAAGACATTCAGTTCATTACAGAATTGATGGAGGGCGTGATCACAAACAAAGAGGTACAAACTCCACAAGACCACCAACAACGCAGATCGTTCTTTTCTCTCTTAGACTGTTTAAGTGACTGATTCAATGTTTTTACTGCATCAGTGGACAGCGACCGGCAGGACTGAAGAGAAATCCTTTCTGTATGAGATTGTGGCAAATAAACGCAATGGCATTGATGTGGACAAATGGGATTATTTTGCACGGTAAATATACCATTATTAAAACATTTGCTTTGTAATGCAATGACTTCTCTCTAGTGCAGTTCCACAGTACAATATAGTACAGAATACTCCCAAAGAGGCCAATGAAGAACAAACATATTCAAACAAACAAAAACACCAAAATACCCCAATTTATGAAATAATAACTCACATAAAACCCTACACATGTAGTAAACTTGCCCAAAAGAGGCCAGATTAAATTCATTTTTTCAAAAAGTGGAGAGTTTAAGTGGGTCTTTGTTGTGTAGTACATTGACATTTATCATGACTCTAAATATCATTTACGGGCATCTCTTAACTTTATTATTGCATATGTCAGGATAAAATAAAGAGCTAATTTACCAATGGATTTATCCTGAAATCCACACCTGATTTTTTGGATTGACAATCTTTTTTTTTAACAGTCCATTTTTAAGATTGAATCTAATCTGACAAAATCCAGTTGGATTACTTCTGTGATGTTTTAATAACATTGTCAACCCAATAGTTATGAATGAATTTAATAGTAAAATGGTTTAATCTGATAATTATTGTAAATCTGGATGTACAAAGCTTTTATTTTGAAATTAATTTATGGAATATTTGTTTGCATTAAGTTTTAGCGTGTCTCGTGTCCTGTTTTAGTTTATACTTGCTTATAATTTGTTGGATGGTAACTGTTTGCATCTGTTTTTTGATCCGTTCTAATTGTTTTGTTATAGTTTTGCCTTTAGACCATCCTCATATTATCATTATCAGTCTACAAATTAATCCCCATCTATCTTTTTTCATCTACGCCACTCACTGTAGTGGTGGTTCATTGATCTGTCTATCATTACATCGATGACTCTTGTGTTTTGCAGAGATTGTCATCATCTGGGCATTTCAAAGAGTTTTGACCATCAACGCCTGCTGAAGCTCACACGAGTGTGTGATGTGGAAATAGAGGTCACAGACGGTAAAGTGATGAGAAAACTCATCTGCTTCAGGGACAAGGTATCTGATGCATTTAATCATTTCTAATTATCAATCTGTATATACAGGACTGCATAAGAAAATATATGGAAATAAGTTTCTACAAATGGTTACTTGTTCTTTTCGCTCTCTAACAGGAGAAAGACAATATTTATGGTATGTTTTGTACTCGATACGATCTGCACCGTCAGGCCTACCAGCACAAAACTGTGAACATCATCGAAATCATGTGAGTTGTGTTATTATAATTAGAAACAGTTTGTTGATTTATTTAGATATGATTTATTTTCTCTCATTATTATTACATGGACCGGAGTGCTCTGATCAGTGGATGTATTTGTGTTGCCCGTAGTAACAGCGTAAATAACCACTTATCTATAACCACTTATAGACAAGTTCGGTCCTGGAGAGCCTCAGTCCTGCAGAGTTTAGCTCCGACCCAAATCTATGGAGGGATTTTTCAGTCACAATATAAACTAAAGGTCTAAAACTGAAAGTTTTAAACCAAAACTAAAAGTCTAAATTTGAAACTAAAAGTCCAAGTTGAAAATGAATTTGGTATATAGGATTGGGCATTTAATCATTTAGCCATTTAGAATTGAGGATTTAGGATAGGGCATTTGAGGCTTGATGAGTGTATGCAAATTAGGAGGCGTGGCCCAAATAGTGGAGGATGGGTTTGAAATGGCTGGTGCGCAAAGGCACCTTATGGACAGCAGCTCCCAGTGCCAAGAGCACACTGTAATGAAACCAGAGCGAGTGAGTGGCTGGAGGCAGGATATGAGTCGCCGTATAGAGTTTAAATCAAACTGCGATTATGAATACATATATAAAAGCGTCCATGTGTGTATGCCTTGACATTGTTATATGAGACTCTTTAGAACTACTTTAATTCTTAGTGCAGACAAATAAAATAACAATAATGAACAAACAAAACAAAAGCACTGAAACTTTAATTCTTAAGAAACATGAAGATGAAGAAACAAAACAGAAAGTCCACTTAAACCAGATTATCAGAGTTTCTGTAATAAAATGTGATGTTTGATGTGTGGTTTGAACTATGACATGAATTAAGACATCATTATTGTAACTTGTTGGTTAATTTAGCACACTGTTAGCATACAGCTTTGTGATTCAATAAACAAAAGTGTTTCCTTGTTTATTTTAGGATTAAAAATGCCCTATTAAAAGCTGATAAACACTTTGGGTTCTCCAAAACCATAGATGACATGGAAAAATACACTGGACTCACAGGTGAGCTGAGAGAATCATGTAAAAGTTGGGGCGGGGAAATATCATATTCCAACATGGTGAATTTACTAGTAAAATTATGCTGTACAAACAGATCATGTTTTTGAGAAGATCCTGTACCCTGATGTTGATCTCCAAACACCACGTGGGGAAACCAGGAAAGAGCTGCAGGAAGCCCAAACAATATTAAAGGACATTACCAACAGACGCCTGCCAAAGCTTGTGATTGAGGCCAGACTACTAGACGAAACAATCCAACTGGTAAGAGAACTGAGGAGCAGTCATTTAATGGTTTATTATGTAACGGAAACTTCCTATTAACATTTATAAGTATCTGAAAGTTGTTTTCATGTGAGATGATAAAAAGCAACAATTGAAACAATGTTGATTTATCAAAGTTAAATCATTGAATCAATATCACTTTTACTTCTGCAATAATGTTTGAATGCTCATCCACTTGAATGCTCATTTCACAGTACTGTTCTTACCTAAAAATGATCTTGATACTGTAAGGTTTCTAAATGGTGTGAGTTTAAATTGAGATGATTGTTTAGAATTATTGACTATATATTTTCCAATTATATTATTTAAGAAAGTATGCAATTCCAACATGATATAAAATTTCCATTTTGAATCAACTAAAAATGAAGAATCAGTGTATGAATCTCAACAATGGTGTCAACTAACAAAAGAAAGCTTCATGTTGCAATGCATGCTGGGTAACACCATAGTGCACTGCTCATTCATGACTCCCAGCATGCAATGCAGTTGATCTGTGTATGTGAATTAGTTTGATGACTGTCACCATCGATGAGGTTTGTATGATGAATGTTGATTTGGAAGTCTGTCAGATGATTTAGGTGTTCAAACAACATCTTGTCAAACCAACTGGACTTTTTAATCAAGAGTACAATAAATAAATTTATAGAGGTGATTGGTAGGGTATCATGTTAAAATTATTTCTTCCAAATAGGTAGCTTTGCATTTTGCATCGTTTACAGTGGTAATAAGACAGTTGTATTTGCTGTTGGATTCATATGAAACTGACTCTGATCTTTTCAACCCAAACAGAACAGACTCAAGTCTAACTGGAGCACAGCAGTGGAAGAATGGAATGAAACACATGAAACACACTTGAATCCAGATTATTTTGTGCTTGACGTATGTAATATACAGTGTTTTTTAAACCTTTACATTTACCTCTATGTTGAAGTTATTTATTTGGAAATGTCTTCTTATCTAGTTGGTTAAAATGGATCATGGCATGAAGGGGAAAGACCTCACTGAAAATGTCTACGTCTACAGTAAAAGTGAGCCCAACAAAGCAAAGAAAATTGATAAGGATCAGGTACATGTGTTATTTTACATTGAGTACAACAAACCCCAGATATAAATTAGCCATTTAATCAATGTTATAAATAGTTGATTTGTCAATGTTTATGGTATTGTAATCCATTTCACTTTTGCAATCACAATTCATGTTGAAAAATCATCAAATCGCCATTTGAGTGATCAATGTTTGTTTTAACTTTGTCTTTACCCAACCCTAGAATAAAAATCTTTCCATTAACATTGACAAATCAACACAATTATTAGTTTCTGTCTGCTCTATTGCTATCTTTGACACATTTTTTTTAATACTGCAAAATTTTGCAATAACAAACATATAATGTCTTACATCTGTACAGCTGACCAGTAAACTCTCGGTTAAGTTTTTTGAAATGCTTGTTCGGGTATACTATAAAGGCCCAGAAAACATCTTTAAAACGGCTCAGGAATGCTTGGAACAGTGGCATGGCAACAATTTTGGACTGCAAAAGGTATCAACTACTATGTTAAAAACATCACATTCTTTTTTTGTTGCTTAAGCCACACACTGGAGTTTCATATTGATTCATATAGTTTAAGAATATTCAAGATTTAGTTTTTTGAACCTCAACTTTCTTGAATTATTTTTAGTTGTAAATAAATACTTGAATCCTGGAAATTCTTTGATTTTGGTTTGTTCAATGGTCACAGTCAACAAATTAAAGTTATGTGCTGTAATGCATGCTGGGAAACATCATAGTGTATACCTGCCCAAACAGAACAGGCAAACAGTGTGCAAGTCAAGTCTCAGGTCAAATCAAGTCAGTGGTTTATTTCAAAGGTTCTCAATCCTGATTCTCAGGAACTCCTGACAGATTGTTTGAGATGTCTTTCTATATAAAACACCTGATTCAGATCATCTGCTAGTTACATAGCAAGAGAGCAGATGAAAACCATTGAATCAATGTTAATAATGGTTGATTTGTTAATGGAGTTAAATCAATATCACTTTTGCAACTGAAATGACTGTTGAAAAATATTGAGATTTCATCAAACCATCATTATTGTGATCAGGGTTTGTGTTAGTTGGGATTTTGACTCTAGTACTTCCCGCAAACCAGTGACTAGGGCGCAACGAGCAAGGGGAGAGTCTACCCAAGCAGGTGGAACGGAGACTACCCATTTGCCTGATGTAGCTGTAAATCTTTTAGACAGCTCCTGTAGATTAGAGGATGAGATGAATTATGATGATGAGCCTGAAGAGATGGTGGATTCTTTCAGAACTTTGGACTAATTTGCTATTAATAATAATTGACTGCATCAATATGTCAATAGTTGTGATACCCACCCAAATCAAGTTAGGACTCAACTCATACTTAGTAATCTAAAATCAATTACTCACCCTCAATATTGTTTATATGTATACAGCCATGGAAAAAATGTATATACCATTCAAAATAATTTTCGATTTTTATAGCTATGTGAAAGTTTAAGTTTAATTCTGTAAATAACAAACAATATTTCATTCAAATTTCAAATAGAAATATAGTTTGTATTTGCAGAAAAAAAACTGGAGAAACAGAAGAAAATAACAGAAAATATATTTGTATTTATCAGATCTCAAATACTCTTACTGAAAGTATATCCCTTCTTTTAAAAGTACTGTTAATGTTAAAGGGGTCATTCGACACGGCTAAAACAAATATTATTGTTTGCTTTAGATGTAACACAATGTGTAAACATGATTGAAGGTTTAAAAACGCTGTATTTTCCACATACCGAGCATGCTTTGATCTCCTTTTTGCTCCGCCTCTCTGAAACACGCTGATATTTTACAAAGCTCATCGATCTGAAAAGTGAGATGTGACGTGATTGGCCCGTTCACTAGTGTGTAGTGATTGGTTGAATACTGCACGGAAATGTAACGCCTCTTACCATATTCAGAACATCAGTTTCCAAAACTACTGATAGGTGATAAAATGACATCAATAGTTTCTTATCAATTCGAGGCCGAATCCGATCAAGAAAATCACCTGTTAAGAGTAATTGACTATAAAAAACAACCATATACATCATACAGAGTTTGTGTGAGATGGAGTCGGCCCTTCTTGATCGATCAACCAGTGTTACGTCATGTCTTGTCGTGCCTCAAAAACAACCCCATTACAAACACGACATTTGTTGCCTCTAGTTGGAACAGAATTACTGATTATTAGGACTTATGTGTCTTTTTTTCCACGTTTCGTGAGCAAATTTGAGTGGAACTGTTAAGTGCCAGTGCAGGTTTGCTTGCAGGGAACAGTCATATTTTTACATGTATTTATGCATTTTTAATGTGATAACCTGGATTTTTATTACAGTTTTCATGCGTCTCATACCGTCAGTCTTTCACATTGCAGTTGGAGGACTTTATGTCACACATGAGTTTTGATGTTGTTGAAATTCAACAGAAATTGGACTGAAATGACCACATCTAGAAATGCTGATTAAAAGAACATTTGGAGCGGTCTCTTATTTTTTTTCTGCGGCTGTATATGTATATAAATATATTTAGCAGTTTTCACTCACTTCAGTTGAGCATGTGAACCAATCTTTTATATTCAGCTTCCTCTTTTCTCCCCTTGTCCAGCCTAGCAGCTCTAAGCGTATGATCACAGTCTTCGAAAAGGAAAATTTTGAAGGCAAGAAGGGTGAGACCACAGTGGACTGTCCTTCTGTGCAGAACCAATTTGGCATGAAAGATGTCCTCTCCTGTAAGGTGCTAGGTGGGTCTTGGATGCTCTGTGAGGGTCCTGACAGTGAAGATGGATTCAGAGTGGAGCAGCCGGAGTACAGCAGTCGCGAGTGGGACTTCCAAGTCAAATCTCTCAAATGCTTGAAGGAATAATTTTCACCACCAAATTCATCCTTCTTAAGCTCTTATTCACCTCTAAAACACATTCATAGTGTCAAATAATATAAGTTAACATTGCCTTATTTGTGAGCTTGATAAAATGAAATGCTCTGACTCTCAATACAGATCTTTTACTTTCTACATTATTTTACTAAATGTACAGCAGTTTGGTCTACTTTGGTGGTCTTTTAAATGTGCAATATAAATATAAAACACATTGATTGATTGAAACATTTGTTTTTAAAACAATTATCTCTACAAGTTAACCAGAGGATTGTGCAACCTTGATAATTAACTTTTCTTTTTTTATTCAGTTATTGTGTATGAAATTGACGTTAATGTAGTAACGTTTTTAAACACTTTTATAAAGTACAGATAATTTACAAAAATGTAGATTAAAATGCTTAAGTACTGTCCACCTATACATTCTGTACTTGCTTGATATACAGTATATTCTGGTTAAATGATTTATATGTTTGCTTATTATTATGTAAACATTTGGTGTATGGGTAACATAGGAAAATAACATTGATTTGGAATTGAGAATTTAAAGTAAAATAATATCGAAATGTTATCTTAAGAAGGGTTTGTTTCAAAAGGCATGAATATCTATATCTACTAGAATGAGTGTTTTCATCATGTCATATCTTTGGTTAGCAGTGCTAAGACATAATGTTTGGGGTTAAGGATGATTGTTTATTTGGAAAGTATGCGTTTCATCTTGTGTGTGGGTTTTTGTCAGATCCATTTAATTTGGTTGTGGAAGGATGCAAAAATAACAAAAATCTCAAATAAAAGTAATATATTCCATCAACAATGCTGGAAGTCGATTTTTTTGGCTGTTGTTGTCTTTATCTATCTTTCTATCTGTGTGTTGTAAACTGAAATGTGTTAATGGTAATAGACTAGTCATAAATAAATCAAACAAACAACAACCCGAGGACAAAACCCAGGTTGACAGCCCAAATCAAACACGTCTGGTCCCCATGTGTCATTGCTTGCTGGGTAAAGACACAGTTCTGACCTCCCTTGCATGTAAGGAAGTTAGCAAACATGTGCACAAACTCTGTAACTTTCCATCACTCACCAATACATCATTACGATGCACTTTCTTATGAATTAGAAATATAACCATAAGAGATAAAAAATTATTTACCATAAGAAAATAAAGAATTTCCATCACAGTAGGAAACCAAAGACCTCTAACCACCATTGTAATTTGTCCCTGTATGGTAGTCAATGGTACCCTAGAATGATAAAGGTGATGCAGAATCTCTACTGTTGTGTCCAACAAAAAAAATACTTGATACAATACAAAAGATAGTGAACAAAGGCAGATTTTGAACTTTTTCAGGTGAATTGACCTTATTGTGTAGATCTAATGTTCCTACACAGGTTAGCTAGCACATGATTGCTTGTGATACATATTTGTGGTTCTGAATGGTGACGGGATGAAATCAATAATGTGATTTGACAAACTTCAAAACACTTACAGTTTATATACTGAGAATGAGGAATATAAAAAGAGTTTTTATCTTATAATGCATTGAAAACATACATGACTTCAACATTCACTCACCTTATGATACTTTTTCATTTTTCATTAATTTGCTTTGAACTAACAACGAAACTTTAAAACATTTCCTATGTTCCTTGATAATATAACATAACATAACCTACTGAAGATAAGTTTTGTTTCTAGGGAAAAGCCCTCATGGGTGTGACTTACAGAAGACAAGCCTTTAAAACCAGCAGAGGAGCTCTCGGTCCTCACAGAGCAGAAGAACAGCACTGAACCTTAAACCTCACAGAATGGCGACCACAGTAAGTAGTACGGTGTATTCTTTTGTAAAATCATGTTTTTTAAACTGCTGCAGGCGCCCACATGTCCTGAAGTCTATCTTCTAACTAAACTACACTGTAATAACTGTACTGTATACAGCTGTTATCTTTGTTAATGGGTATCTGTTACACGCTAGCAAGTCTTCTCTGCCCGGCACTCGCACCATCATATTCAAAAGTCACCCCACAAACAAGGATACCTGATAAATAATCAGTCTAGGGATCCAAATCTAGGAGCTAGTCAAACAGACCCTGCGATGAGTGCGAATGACGTGAACTTGATCATAAGTCGTGTGTGGGGTGAGGTTTGCGTCTGCTGGGAGGCTTCCCTGGCTCCGTCGATCGATCGGCTTTCTGGGTGAGCACAGTCCTTGCTATATTTGGAGTGGATACCCTCTCCGATTTCCTCCTATTTAGTCTAAATTTGATTGAGATGGTAACTGGCCACGTCGGTCACAGCATAATGCAAAGTCCAAAAGAAAAGAATATATGAGGGGAGAATAACACTTCCTTCATCGGGGGAATTAAATCCAGGTGCCAGGCAACGAGGGTTTTTGATCCAACCACGGTAGATCCAATCTTTAAAATTGATTCAATGGTTGCTTGCTGTCTGGTATTGTCCAGAGAATATAATAGTCACTGCAGAATTAAAGTGATATTGATTTCTACCTGTATATGGCTAAAATGAAACATACCTCATCTAACTGCACATTCTCTTTTTAAGGCAAACTTTCGTGCAAGATACAATGCTCGACAATCAAAAGAATTATTCATCAATGGAGAACACATTGAAATTAAACATCTGAAATTGAGAGATGACATAAAAAGAGAACAAATTTCAAAAACCTATCTTTCTAAAGACATCCCAGATTATACGACTCCTGTTGAATTTTACATCACAGAACTGAAGCATGTAACTAACAAGCACTGTCTGTCAGCGATCTTGAACTCAGGTGGATTTCTCGGTCATGATTCACTTTCATGGTGGAACCTGAAAATTACTCAAGCAGATATAACAGAAGCTGAGGAGCGTTATCTTGAGAGTTTCTTCCCAAACTCAAGCAAAGAAGAAAGACAAGATCAGCAGCCGTTCCTGAGTGAATTCACGACATCACCCTTGTTCCATGAAACCTCACGCTACGGCAACTACCGCTTCACATTTCCTCTGACTACACTGATGGAGGCCTACAAGAAGCAAATATGTGATGGTGAAGAACCAGTTCTCAGAGTATATGGGACCAAGCTTTTCAAGCAGGAGATTGAGTATGTTGTTCTCGTTCACAGCGCTCAGTTTAATAAAAAGTTCCAACATCTCCCACATCTGGCATCCAGTCCTTTGGTTTCCTATGATGGAAAAAAAATCATCTGGAACGCACAAGCCATTTGTGAAACCCACAACTTCCAACTGGCAAAACACGACAACACAGTGGTGACAGAATTCACGTATTCAAATCCCTTTTATGTGTGGGATCAAGTTAGTTTTGCCTTTCACATCACTGATATCCTTCATTTCCCTAAAGGAAGTCTTCATGAAAGCCTTAAATGTTGTGAAATTGATCCAGATATAGACATGTCAAAAAAAGGAAGCTTCCCCTCCATCACTGAAGCCAAGGAATTCCTTTTAAGCTTGCCAGAATATGAATTAGAAAAAGATGAAAAAGAAGAATATAACACATTTGAGGAGATTGAAAAGGAAGCTGGCTAAACCCTGCCAATCTCACTGAAATATGACTGACATTATGTCTTTCTCTGGAGATTTAGTAAGATCATTAACAGATTTGTGGCATTCAAACAGCTTGTGGCATAATAAATAATCAATGAATAAGGTTAAAAAAGGGTGAAGGGTGTTATGTATTTTACTGATATGTACTTGTCATTGAGAGGTAGTGAGGAGATTTTTAAAAAACTTGAAAGAAACTGTCTGGATATTGCGTGATTTGGTTCAAAATAAATAAACGTGGATGACCTATTTTAAATCTAGAACTCTTGTCATTCTTTCAAATGTAATTTAGTATGCAGCATAAACATGTACAGATTAGGGGTCTACAAGGTGGTCCTGGAGGGCCGGTGTCCTGCAGAGTTTAATTCCCATCAAACAACAGCATCCCTTCACAGGATTAAAAAAATTATTATTTGCCACCAGGTGTCGCTAGTAACATGTAGGGTGAGAGAATAAAAGAGATGATGAAGCCTTGAATTGCTTGCTGATGATTATTGTGTTTTCTTTTACAGTTTTTTTCGATTGCTAAACGCCAGTGAGCACAACTGCAGCTACATGTGCAAAACTCTAACTACAGTCTGCACTACCAACAGTCACCTGAGCTAAACTCTTCACATCACCTGCAGAACTCATTCAAAGCAACACAACTCTTAACACACGGCTCAGTGCAGCCAAACACAATACACAACCCTCACTGAGATAAAACACACCGTCACTCACAACACACTGAGAGGAAAAACACAAGCATCAAACACCAATACAGAAAATACAAACTTTTCATCTTTACAGTTTCAACAATTTCAGTGACTTCATACAAAGTCATATTTCACCTCTTCCTCTTGTTGGTGTCAGCCTTTGGGTCCTGTTGTAAAAATATATTTTACAGTCACACTTACTGTCATATATATCTGTGTAAATATTCGATAATTGCAATACAAAATAAATTTCTGTAATGTTTTCATTTACTGTAAGGATGTAACTCTCATCTGTTTGTATGATGGAAATTTGCATTACAGATGCCACAGTGGATCTTTGAAGATTGTGTTGCACCCTCAACCTTCCGTCTCAATGAGAGACCATGATCCACGACAGGGTTTATAAGTGAAGCCCTTATTTCATCTGAAATAACAGCTTCTGTGTCCGAACTAGAGTTTGGTCCACATGAACTGCTGCTGTGCAGACTGTAGTTAGAGTTTTGCACATGTGACATTATTGGTTCCCACTGTTGTTTAGCAATCGAAAAAAACTGTATTACAGTAGTACATAAAACATCATAAGGCAAATTAAACACCATCAAACTTTCTTCGATTATCTAAGAGCCAGAAACACTCCAAATTCAATATTAAACAGCGAACTGAGACAGTGCTTTTGTTTCTTTTGTTGAAAATGTATGTAGTCTGAAAAACCCTGGGCTATTTTTATGCCACGATTGGCTCAAAAAAGAGAAAGTATTGAGTGCATTTTTAATCTTTGCCAAGTACATAAATGTGAATTCAAAGAAATAAAATAAATTGAATGGATTAATGTATAGTTTTATAATATATAGGCCTTCAGCTGATTAAAAAAAATAAGAAACCGTCTCAAAGCACCATTTCAGTTTCTACAACTATTTCTAGGTGTTCAGGTAAAATGATCATTTTGTATCATTCATTAATCTACTAACAATATTTTGATCAGATTTCAAATGAAACAAAAACTGGACACATATTTTCAGAGGATGAAAACTGGAGAACGGGGAAAAAAAAGTGACCAAATAGATACTCTGTACTTATTCAGACCTCAAATACTGCAAAGAAAACAAGTTTATATTCCCTTTAATCAACACAACAGTTATATTTCTTCATGTATTAGGAAAAGTTCTACAAAATTAATGTGATAACCTGGATTTTCATGTGTCTTGTCATTCTGTCAGTCTTTTAAAATGCTGTCGGATGACTTTGTCAGGTCTGGAATGGCCAGAATACATCTAGAAATGCAAATTTTATGAAAAATGTAATGTTTTCTTAATTTTTTATTGCGGCTATATAATTGTTTTTAACTAATTGGGATAGGGAAAGAAACAAGCTAGGAGTGCAAAATGTATTATTATTTTATCTTGTAGTAGTCACTACTACAATGAAAGCTGGGATTTGGCACAATGATGCAATGTCATATCAAATGCATGTTTCACAACATGGCCAAAAGCATTCTCATAACCAACTAAGTGTATTTATTATAAGCAATTCTCCAGTTTATCAGACAAAACCGATTCACATTGTTTTAAATGCAACTTGAACCTTTTCAATATATTTCCACAAGAAATACACCGCATCAGACGCCCTTTTTTTACCTTAAGGGTAAATTTCTGCTAGAAAAAACTGAAATATTTTTTTTCATATAGTTATTTTGGGTTATTAATGATATCTAGTATTTTAATACATCATAAATAAACGAGTGTTGATAGAGTTAATGCAAAATGATGGATTGTATCTGGACACTGCAATATATTTGTGAAGTCTACTTCAACCATATATGATGAGTATTTTAAAAGCATATATGAATATTATTTTATACCAAAAGTGGACTAGACATTCTTAACCACAATGACAATCTGGTATTTCCTAAAAGCTAAAATCCCTCATGTGCCGTTTAACATTATTACTAATTTATATATTAGTTCATAGTGATATTATTCAAACTGTTACACTCACACAATAATAAAGGAGCACAAGTGTAAATGTGTCAAAATAGTGGAAGAATTCACTCTGTGAAACATCCATTCAGAATTCTCCAAAGAACACAACATGTGAACTTCTCTTCAAGATTTACCCCAGTTCTTCTCATCTTAATGCTCAGATACTAAGTTGTAAGCTTTTTAGAAACAGTGTTGGAAGTGTCTTGATTTACACAATCTGTATCTTGGCAGAGTTTGCAGAAGCGTGTGAAGAGTTAGATCATGTTCAGACGTGTTATCTGTCGGGACTCGGCGACTGGTGATGGGAATTCTGATTCATTTGAGCGATTCTGTAACAAACTATGCACTGCTTAGGGCCTCGCCGCCACCAGGGGCCCCCAAGAGAACATGAGATTCAAGCTTTTCTGTAATGTATTCACAATTCACACATTTCTCAGGTAGGGCCGTAACCACGATTTTTAATCTCTTGTTCGTTGGATGTTGTTGGTGTTTCTCTGTGTACCGGGGGAAAGCGTACAGGTAGAGGTCGCGCGACACTTGTCTACACATGCGGTCTAGTTGGTGTATCTTAAATAAGGCTCTAAGCTCAAGACCCGTTTAGTTTCATTTATTGTTAGTTTAGATGAGAGGGCATTTAGTTCGTTTCCTCTGTTTTGTTATTTTCTTTGATTTGGCACCACTCTCGTACTTTTTTTGGGGGGGGGGATAAGGTTAAGAATAATTGTGTACATATTAATTTTTTGATTTGTTATCAAGTAAATAGACTAAATAAAAAGATTAAATCGTCCTCAATGGGATGTGTGGCTTTGAAAGGCTGTTTGGGTTGTGGTAAAATTAAAATAAAATAAAAAATATTTTTCAAATAAAATCTTTGCAAATAGTTAAATGCATTGAACAATAACTTCCACAACCTTTGTATGGTCTGTGCTCAAAATTTAAAGGGAAAGTTCACCTAAATTTAGCGAAAATTGTTAAATGTATTGTCAATAAAAAAACACCTGTAATGCAAGGTTTATGTGTTTTTGTTTTTATGAGCTTCCTATATCCCAAACACAGCAACAACTAATAGAATTAGGTGTGTTAGGTTTAAAGAGTGCGTGCAAATAAACAAACATTGACAATAGTCGATTGTATTGGGGCACAGGGGGACCCCTGAATAAAATTCTGCTTTGGGCCTGTAAAGGCTTGTACCGGCTGTATCAAATGTGTTCATGTGTCACGAGCTATTCCAGAACGGTCTCTGAATATATATTTAGTTTAACAATTGATAATCTTTCATTTCTTTTACGACTGTATAATTTGTTCACAAACACAGGTTAGCTATCTTTGCTACTGCAAATATGTTTGATTAGCAACACAAACTCATTAAACCACAAAATAAACATTAGCTTGATGGGCCTCTACAAATGTTTAAATAAAAAGAATCAAGACTTTTATAAAGCTTCACAAGTTGCCTTTTTCCAGAAAGTGGACTGATTTAAATGATCAATGCTAAATGATTTAGATATAGTTGCTTTAGATAAAAGCATCAGTAAAAGTTTTTTGATAAATAATATAAATGATAATTATATTCTGATCAAAATGACCTCAATCTGTGATTTAAGGACACTAGGTTGTGATTTTTAGGTTGCTATTAAGTGCTTCACGTTTGTCCTCAGACACATAAGTGCCTGTCACTGTTTGTAGCACAAAAATCTGGATTATACACAAGCATTAAAACAAGAAGATCATCTACTATAAATTGTGTAACGCAAACAGGTTGAACTGGTTTACCAACTGAACGCGATTAACCTTTTGAGGAATACAGAATGTTACACATAAATGTGAAGGTGGTGTGCTCATGTGATTTGTAAAATTTAAATCACAGTTTTGATCATCAGTTTTAATAAAACAGAGATTCTACTTATTTAAATAATAGCAAATACAGAAACATTACACACACACTTGAATTCCTAAGCCATACCAAAAAATGTGTCATCTATAATCACAGCTTAATATATTAACTGGTAACATGATTTAAGTTTTTGGTTGAGTGACCCTAAAATACATTAGCAAGTTCTTACAATGTTTTCATGGTTAAATGGGTGTAGTTGTTTTTCTAATGCCCCAAAGTGTCTTTTTCTGACGTGCGTGTTCTCACTAACACTATAGGTATGCATGTAAGATGTCTGCTAAAGATCTGGAAAACAACAGCTGTGTAAAACATCTGATAGACATCTTTAAAGCGCAGTTGTACACGCATTCCAAATGATAAACATCTTACAGATATGACAGCGGACGTGCAGAGACGTGCAGATGAGCAACAAACAATAAATGCGTCTTTCAGATGTAAATGCAGATCTCCCAGATGAAGCCTATGTGTAGGGAAGCAATGAGAGAAAGATTGTGAGGAAGACAGAAGAGTAATAATTTGATTACACGGATTCAGTATAAATACTGATTTAAGAACTATTAGTCGACCAACGACAGATTACTTTCTTCACTGAATTCAAAACACTTCTCACTGTCGCTAATATACTCACACCAATACTCGATGATAAAAATGTTATATTTTAAGAGAGGGCGACAGACAGGCAGGACTCCCAAATGGCATTATAGTTAAAATATTGAACTATTTCAGTAGTTAAGAGAACTTGAGAAATCATTTAAGAGACATCTCATTTATTTGTGAATGCCATTTATTTTGTGGAACGTCTAACATATATTTGTGTTTCGCTTTTTGAGCATATGTGTATTTTAAAAATGTTTGTGAAACTCTCTACATTTATTCGCGGATCATAGTTTATTTATTCATAATATTGCAGCAATTCTGATCCTATAGGATAACTTTTCGTTTTTTTTTCATGTGTTTTGTTGTAAATATACAGTTTGAGTTTACACATCAGAAAACATGTTTTCATAATCATACAGTTGCTCTTGAGCGTAAACGGACCGAAGGGTTGCCAGATGAGTGAAACAAAATCCTTCATCACGAGCCTAACGTCCCTAGTCCAAATCACAAGACTTAACATTCATGAATGAAATGATTTTAGGATTGACCTCTATATAACCAAATCCTTCCACTCTGTGAATAAAACAAACCGGAGCAACAGTTACAAAGAACCCAAATTCCACTAGAAAGCCGCAGACCTGGCAACACAGACCGGCCGTCACCCATAGAAACAGATCATATGTCTGCGGATGTGCCACGCAAGGAAGTGAACTCGAAACTAGATGTGGAACCGGAAGAAAGATGAAAGAGAAGAATGTCGCAGTAGGTTAACAACTCATTTGACATGATCGCAGAAATGATTTGATGTGGTGTGAAGGGAAATGTAAGTTGTTTTATTTATAGCATCACACGTGTGAATGAAGGGAGACCTGTATTAACCACTATAATCTGTCAATCTTGAAGTTGCTCGATGAGGGAATGAATTGTGTTTTTTAACATAAATCTGTGTAGTTAGTTCGTTTTGAAAACAAGTTCATGTTAACTTTAAATAAAGGACGATCCCTATTAAAGGGGACGTGCCCAGAATAGGCATAAGAGAGATGACTGTTCAACATTTGGAGTAAATGTCATTAGTTACTGTACTTAAGTATGTTTTTGGCAACGTTGTAACATTTGAACAAGCATATGTACTCTTGTGTACTCTTACACATTACATTTTGTGTGGCACCTAACCTTTTATGCTATAGAAAAATGAATATTTCCATTTACAGGGCATTGAAGGTACTATGTCGTGTGGATTTTACACTTACTTACTAAAACTTGTCGACATTGTTTCTTTATGTGAATACGAGTATCAGTTGTCCATCGCTGGCGGTTTATATGTGAAATGAGGACATGACTGGAGTTGGCGATGAGGCCCAAACCAACAAGGCTTTTGACTTTTAAATTTGACTTCAATATAATAGATTCATAAAATAATGTTAAGAGACCTTTTTGAAGAAGTTTGGCACAGTGTTCACAACACACAGAAACATGTCCTATATGTACAAATACAAACATTTAAAGCAATATTATAGAGAATATATCTTAAGCGTATTCAAAACATTGTGAGAATTAAATTTAAAACACTATCTGATTGATACACAAATCTTCTTCCCAAAAGAATTAAAATTTTAAGGTAAATGCATAAGTCTGGTGTGTTTTGTATAGCTTGTATATCATTTTGTGCTATAGTAGTTAAAGAGTCATTGTTTGCGTACAAATGAACATCGAGCACAAAAGAAAAAGAAAAATGTACAAATGGTTACCCTTTGTTAAACTGCCTGTAATACACATTACCAAATTACTTACATTATGAAACGAAAACGAAAAAAAATATATATATCATCAAATATTAAGATGCACTTAAATTAATGTATAAGTGTAAATTCTTTATGTATTATATAAAATAGTGTATATATTATTTTAACTAATATGCTACTCTATTTATTTCCAAATCTATATTAAATTATTGAATATATTATTGATGGTTTATTTAGAGGAAAATACATTGTCTATAGTACTAAACTATTGGAAAATAGTATTGTCAGTCGTTGCACCCTGAAATTGAACTGTAACATAAAATAATTCACTTTGAACAATGCTACCGGTATGCCAATGCCAAGAGGTGTGTTCGACTGCGCAGACTAAACCAACGTATGGCCAGAGCCATTTGAAAGCATCTGGAGCAGTCTGTTCTCACAGTAGTTTGTGATACGGATCGGTCTTGGACACTTTTAAGTCAAAAACACATGGGTCCAGTTCTCTCAGCCCTGTTTGGTTGCAGGGTCTTGCTTTGCATAAACGACGGCACTAACTAGCATAGAATGACTCGACATTTGGAGATTGTGTGCAAAACAGACTTTTCAAAAATCTGTTTTCAACTCTGTTGATGAGCACTTGAGATTAAATTAGCGTTTGGGTGTTTGTAATAGATGTAGGGTAATCTTATATCTAGAATGCGTATTTCATACAGTATAAGTTAAATTTCTACATACTTTTCATATTAAAATAAGTGTATGTGTAAACTTACTTTCATGAAATTTTGCAATGTTTTTTTTCTGGTCATTTTGAATGAACCCGATGTTCTGTAACGTCTTAATGAAACTTTTTTAACTTTAATTAAAACTACAGCAGCTGTCTGTGCTAAAGTGAGAAAAAAACATACTGTCCATACACATTCAATTAATTTAATTATTATGTGCAGTACATATAAATGTACGTCCTGATTTACACACACACAGCATCGTTTGCACTCTATACTGCTCACTTGCACACCAGGAATATTTAACTGAATGCTCATTTGCACTAATGGACCACTTATACTGCACAGTAATTCTATTAACTACTCATCTATTGCACTGTAACTTCAATAACTGCATTAACTAATCTAATGCACGGTAACTCTATTAACTGCATTTACTCATCTATTGCACTGTAACTTCAATAACTGCATTAACTAATCTAATGCACGGTAACTCTATTAACTGCATTTACTCATCTATTGCACTGTAACTTCAATAACTGCATTTACTCATCTATTGCACTGTAACTTCAATAACTGCATTAACTTAACTAATCTACTGCTCTGTAACATTATTAACTGCATTAACTCATCTTCTGGACTGCAACCACTGCATTAACACGTATACTGCACCGTAACTTTAATAACTGCATTAACTGCAACAACTGCATTAACTCACCTATTGCACTGCAACTTTAATAGCCAATGTCAATAATTTATGCATACCTAAGTCACTTGCACTATTTTAGTCTAAATTATTATCTGTTCATATCCACCTGTACAGTAATGTTCATAGTATATAGCCATCTTTATATATTGTTCATAGTATATACCTACTGTCATATTTTCATAGAACACACCTACTGCAAAATATTTTTATAGTCCATGCCCACTGTATTATATTCTCTCATATTGTATTCTGTATTTATTTTAACTGTATATCCTGCACTTGCTAACTGCACTTCTGGTTAGACCTAAACTACATTTCGTTACACTGTACTTGTATATGTGTAATGACAATAAAGTTGAATCTAATCTAATCTAATTTCAAAACTGTGTGTTTGTACAGGATGTTCTGATCTAGATTCAGTCCAGTTGGGGAGTTTGTGAGCGGGTTCTGGCAAATCCGGTCTGTATCGGCTGTTTCTACAGAAACTGTAACATCTGCTACTGATATCAGAACATCGGAAGATTCCTCAGTGTAGAAAAAACTTCTCCAAGTTATGGAAGAATCCAGTTCCTCTTGCTCTGCTAACAGCTGGAAAAAATCTGACCTGCTGGAGGAGACCGAAGAGCAGTTTGGGATTGTCGTGATGGATTATCATGATGAGTCAGTGGATGATGTTCTGCAAAGAGTCAAAGACAAACACAAAACAATCATGAAGAACAAATACGAGAATTTATTTGAGGGAATCAAACGACAAGAGAATCAAACCCTCCTGAAGACAATTTACACACAGCTGTACATCATAGAGGGAGAGAGTGAAGGAGTGAATGAAGAACATGAGGTTTTACACATGGAGAAACAGCCCAGAAGAACACAAGACTTACAAGACACTCCAATCTACTGCAATGACATCTTTAAACCTCAATCACATCAAAGACACAAGATCAAGAGTGTTCTTACTAAAGGCATCGCTGGAATTGGAAAAACCGTCTCTGTGCACAAGTTCATTGTGGATTGGGCCGAGGGAACAGCCAATCAGGACGTAGATTTCATGTTCCTGCTTCCGTTTCGAGAGCTGAACTTGATTCAAGAGCATCGCTTCAGTCTTCACAAACTTCTGCTGGACTTTCATCCTGAACTTCATGATGTGGACTCGCAGATTTATGAGGAGTGTAAAGTTGTGTTCATCTTTGATGGTCTGGATGAAAGCAGAATGACTCTGATGTTCTCAAACGACAGTGAGAAAGTTTCTGATGTGACTGACACTTCATCAGTGGCTGTGTTGATGTCAAACCTCATGAGAGGAGATCTGCTTCCCTCCGCTCTCATCTGGATCACCTCCAGACCAGCAGCAGCCAATCAGATCCCCTCCAAATACATCACGTGTGTGACAGAGATCCAGGGATTCAACGACGCTCAGAAGGAGGAATATTTCAGGAAGAGAATCAGCGACGAGCATCAGTTCAGCAGAATCATGTCCCACATCAGAAGAGCGAGAAGCCTCCACATCATGTGTCACATACCCGTCTTCTGTTGGATCTCATCCACTGTGCTTCAGAAGATCCTGACACAAGATCACACTGAAGAAATCCCCAAAACTCTGAGTGAAATGTACATCCACTTCCTGCTGATTCAGATGAAGAGGAGGAATGAGAAGTTTGATCCAGAGAGAGATCCAGAGATCAACAGAGATGTGATTGTGAAACTGGCTGAAGTGGCTTTCAAACAGCTGATGAAGGGCAATGTGATGTTCTATGAGGAGGATCTGAGAGAGTGTGGGATCGACATCACTGACGCCTCGCTGTATTCTGGCATCTGTACTGAGATCTTTAAGGAGGAATCTGTCAGTCATCAGAGGAAGATCTACAGCTTCATACATCTCAGCTTTCAAGAGTTCCTCGCTGCGTTCTACGTGTTTTACTATTATGTCATCAAAACTACAGACACTTTACAGTTTTTTGATGTAGTTCACACTTTGCATAAAGAAGCAGCAGATAAAGCTGTTGAGAGTAAAACTGGTCATCTGGATCTTTTCTTGAGATTTCTGCTGGGCATCTCACTGGAGTCCAATCAGAGACTCTTACAGGATCTACTGACACACACGGTGGACACATCACAAACCATCAAGAAAACCACACAGTACATTAAAGAAAAGATCAAGAGTAATGATGGTCTGTCAGCTGAAAGATCCATCAATCTGTTCTTGTGTCTGTTCGAAGTGAAAGATCAGACTCTGTACAGAGAGATCGAGGAGTTTGTGAGATCAGACAAACACTCAGAGAAGAAACTCTCTGCCGCTCACTGTTCAGCAATAGCCTACATGCTTCAGATGTCAGAGGAGGTGATGGATGAGTTTGATCTGAAGAAATACAACACAACACAGGAGGGGAGAAGAAGACTCATACCAGCTGTCAACAACTGCACAAGAGCTCTGTGAGTATGGCATATAACTGTAATTCTGTTCCTGAATAGCATTTTTATAGGAGTCATGGGATTGTTTTATTCTCTCACAGCCTTGGTGATTGTAATCTCAATGATCAATCCTGTGAAATCATCGCTTCAGCTCTTGAATCATTAAACACACCGTTGAGAAATATTGATCTGAGTAACAATGATCTTCAGGATTTAGGAGTGAAGCTGATCTCTGATGCTCTCAAGAACACAAACTGTCAACTACAGATACTGAGGTGTGTACTACATATATATCCAGAAGTATCATTTTGTCTGCATATGCATAGGTTTCAACTAGATGTCAAAGCTCAAGTAATGTTGGTAACACTTTCGTATAGGGACCAATTCTCAAGTTGCTTATTAGTATTCATGTTATTATAATATATTGGCTGTTTATTAGGACATATTGTAGTTAATGCTTTGTTAATTGCAAGAATGAGACCTTAAAATAAAGTGTGACCGTAGTGTTATATAAAAAAAAACGTCATGCTACCTTCTCATTAGAAATGGCAAATGGTATTTTTCATTATAAAGCTCTGATCTATATAAATGTCTGGATTGCGCTTAGAACGCTAAACCCACGGCAGGAGGTGAAGCTACCGGAAGCGATTGCGCCGCCATCTTGGTATTCCCAACTGACATTGAGCACCATTGACTTAGTCAAAATGTCGATCTAAAATAACCAGTTTTCTGCTTATATTGCGCGATAAGTTTTAGTTCACATGTGTGTTTAAATGAAATCTTACTTTGGATGTTTTTTCCAATGTTTATTTTGGGCAGAATAGCCACGTACAGAAATCAATGTACAGAAGGTGAGTGTCTATTACACACTGTTGTAATGGCACAAAACATGTAAATGTTTATAAATAAGGCCTCATGACTTAAAGAACATATACAGTCTTTATTTATCTGTATTTAGATTTCAGAACAACAACATTTGTCATATATTGATGTGTCTTGTTAGTCTGCCGGTCTGATATGTACCGTACACTACTGTAATGGAAATGACCGTAACTCACTATTTATCTAATTAGACAGAAAAGTTGCCTGACTTTAAATAATGAACCATTTACACGCTGAAGACATTTGCGTTATGAAAACGTACTGTGAAACTTTAGATCTAAAAACAGGGACTGGTATGTTATTGTTATTTCATTAATATGTGATAACTCCCTATAAATTGAATAGAACGTTTGGGCACACCAACATGGCGGCGCGGTAGCTTCAGTGTGATGGCTTTGTGAGCCATCCAGTCTTTTATATAGATCAGTGAATAAAGTAAGCTTAAGCTGTGTGTTTCCTGTTTTGCAGGTTATCAGGTTGTATGGTGACAGATGAAGGATGTTGTTATTTGGCTTCAGCTCTGAGTTCAAACCCATCACACCTGAGAGAACTCGACCTGAGTTACAATCACCCACAACACTCATCACTTCAGATGCTCTCTGAGAGACTCAATGATCCAAACTACACACTCAACAAACTCAAGTATGACACACAACACTAATACTGACACATACTGACCTGTGTGTGTGTGTGTGTGTGTGTGTGTGTGTGTGTGTGTCACTTCAGATGCTCTCTGAGAGACTCAATGATCCAAACTACACACTCAACAAACTCAAGTATGACACACAACAATAATACTGACACATACTGACCTGTGTGTGTGTGTGTGTGTGTGTGTGTGTGTGTGTCACTTCAGATGCTCTCTGAGAGACTCAATGATCCAAACTACACACTCAACAAACTCAAGTATGACACACAACACTAATACTGACACATACTGACCTGTGTGTGTGTGTGTGTGTGTGTGTGTGTGTCACTTCAGATGCTCTCTGAGAGACTCAATGATCCAAACTACACACTCAACAAACTCAAGTATGACACACAACACTAATACTGACACATACTGACCTGTGTGTGTGTGTGTGTGTGTGTGTGTGTCACTTCAGATGCTCTCTGAGAGACTCAATGATCCAAACTACACACTCAACAAACTCAAGTATGACACACAACACTAATACTGACACATACTGACCTGTGTGTGTGTGTGTGTGTGTGTGTGTGTGCACTTCAGATGCTCTCTGAGAGACTCAATGATCCAAACTACACACTCAACAAACTCAAGTATGACACACAACACTAATACTGACACATACTGACCTGTGTGTGTGTGTGTGTGTGTGTGTGTGTGTGTCACTTCAGATGCTCTCTGAGAGACTCAATGATTCAAACTACACACTCAACAAACTCAAGTATGACACACAACACTAATACTGACACATACTGACCTGTGTGTGTGTGTGTGTGTGTGTGTGTGTGTGTGTGTGTCACTTCAGATGCTCTCTGAGAGACTCAATGATCCAAACTACACACTCAACAAACTCAAGTATGACACACAACACTAATACTGACACATACTGACCTGTGTGTGTGTGTCTGTGTGTGTTTGTGTGTGTGTGTGTGTGTGTGTGTCACTTCAGATGCTCTCTGAGAGACTCAATGATCCAAACTACACACTCAACAAACTCAAGTATGACACACAACACTAATACTGACACATACTGACCTGTGTGTGTGTGTGTGTGTGTGTGTGTGTATTCACTTAATTTGATATGTTATTATGTTTCCCCAGAAGTGAGCAACTTCGGAGATTCCCATATGATGTAATGTTGCAATGATACTGTTTTCTTAAGTGTCTTTGTCCCTCTCTTTAGTTTGGATCATGGTGGACACTTCAGGATCACACCAGGACTGAGAAAATGTAAGTCATGCCTTCACATTCTCCATTCTGCTCATTGTGTCCAAACTGTGGAAAACATGAAATCATATGACACCTTTAACGTTGAATCAATTCTGAGAGAATGTGAAGCTCCGTCACTCCTTGTTGCATGTTGCACCATATTGGGAGGACCGTGCATTCTTTGCAGTGTTTGGGAAATATAAATGTGGTCGGTCGTTCTTGCTGTGTCAAAAACTGCAATAGCATTATACAGAGTCGTTCAGGAAAAGCGCTTTCAATTTCTCCACATATCTAACAAAACAAGTAACTGTACATATCAAAACAATTATAGAAATTCTGTCATCATTTACTCACCCTCAGGTTTTTTTCAAATCTGTATAAATGTCTTTGTTCTGTTAAACACAAAGAAAGATATTTGTAGGAATGTTTAGGATGTTCTGTAACCTCATCCACTACCATAGTAATATTGCATATTTTGTTGTTCTGTTAAACACGGTGAGATATTTTGACACAAGCAGTTCTGGGGAACCTTTGACTGCCATTTAATCTTTCCTACTGTGGCAGTCAATGAAGTCCAAATTACTTTCAAGTGAACTTTTTTAACAGTTATTCAACAGTTATCTTTGCTATTTTATCTAATTTGATATATAAATTTTTTTTGGGAGGGGACATGTCAAAATCTATCAGCACGTAAAGTTGTATCATTATGAAGTTTGTTGTGCATTTGTTCTTACATCATTTGTACGAATCATAATAAAACACGCTAGCATAATGTTTGAACGTGCTTGACACCAGCCTGGTAAAGACGTATCTGTTTCTTATTTCCAAAAAAAGTTTTTGCGACAATGGTCCCTTACTTTTCTGTTTTCCTCCTGTGCCTCTGCTTCATACCACTCGTCATCATCAATATATTTCATATTGTCGAAATCTTGTGTCCAGATGTCTGTGATCTCACACTGGATCCAAACACGGCCAACGTTCGTCTGGTTCGGTCTGAAGAGAACAGGAAGATCATGTATGTTAAAGACCCACAGTCGTATCCCGATCATCCGGAGAGATTTGAGCACTTTGAGCAGATTCTGTGTCGAGAGAGTCTGACCGGACGCTGTTACTGGGAGGTGGACTGGACGGGATATGCTGATGTATCTGTGACATATAAAGGAATCGGCAGGAAAGGAGGAGGAGACGACTGCCGATTCGGATGGAATGAAAACTCCTGGAGTCTCTTCTGTACAGCTGATATATTCAGTGTGTGGCACAATAATAAAAACATTTACATAACTGCTCCTTCACCTCAATCTAATAGAGTAGCGGTGTATCTGGACCAGCCGGCCGGCGCTCTGTCCTTCTACAGCGTCTCTGACACACACACACTCACACACTTACACACATACAACACAACATTCACTCAACCTCTGTATGCTGGATTTAGATTATTTCCTAAATCATCCGTGTTTCTGTGGCAAATTGAACAACCTACTGTGATGAACATCTGAAGCTTTACATGAACAAAATCACAATGTTTTGGTTTTCCAGCGAGGTCAGAGGTGATTCTGAAATGAAGTGTAAGCAAGTTAATATCAATCAAATAAAGTCAATAAATTCGGATTTTGTATTATTATTCTGTCTGTAATTTGTCTAAGAAATATTGAAATGCATATTATAGTTATAGACAAAGTTAAGCTTCTTTTATTTCCAAACACACACCACATCTAAAAAATCTCTCCACATTTCATTTCAACCACCTTCAATTATTTTACAACAGTGCAATTGATCATAATTCTGCTCCCGTACCAGAACAGGAATCTTTCAAGATCCTCTATGACCCAGACGCCGCGTAAGCTTCTTATCAGAAACACTGCAAAAAAATCATGAAGAAATCGGATTTGTCATTTTTTATTTCATTGGGACTTTAAAGGGATGTTCCACCCCAAAATAAAAAAGATATGCCATGAATTACCATTTTTATGTAAACTGTATCAAACGAACCAATTAATTTTCGTAGTGATGATCACAATAAATGAAGAGATGACTCCAGTGTTGAGTGTGATGAGTCTCCAGTCCAGCAGGAGTCGCTCTGCAGCTCTTCAGTCCGCCGATAAACACACTAAAGAAAGAAAGAAAGACAAACATCGAGCGCTGCGTGTTTACATCACTTTGATTTTCTCTCTTTAGTGTTTTCATGAGTGTAAACAGAGTGTTGTGTGTGTGTGTGTGTTGACGATGACGTCACAGATGTGCTGTAAATCAGTAGGAACTGATGTGTCCATGCTGGATATTGATGATTTCATCACAGAAATCTGTCAGCTGAAGAAAGAGGTGAAGTTACTGGAGGAAAAGCTGAGGACAAGAGGACATGAACTCAACACAGAGGTTTGGACACATTCAACATCATTGACTGTTTTTAAATGTTTCTACTTTAATGTCACTGTGACACTTTAGAGCTTTATGTCAATATATTTCCTCTCTGAACAGAAATCCAGACACACACAGGACTCCGAGCTCAGCCTCACTTTACTCTGTTATACTGACACAAACCCCACAGACGCTCAGGACACTGTGTGTGACAGTAATCACACCTTGAATCAGGATGAATCTACTGATCAAACCTCCACAGAGTCTCTGGATTCTGTCTGTAACGCTGGAGAACAGCAGATCCTGAACACCAGACCACTGAACATGTGTTCTGTCAGACTGATGGACTGCAGGAACCTGATGGACGTCAAAACACAAACCATAGTGAAGGAAGAACAGACTGATGAAGAAGATGAGAATCATGAGGATTTTGTTCCTTCGGTCAAACTGGTGAGTGGTGAGAACCTGGATATAAAAAAAGAGCCCAAATCGGATGAAGATCAAACTGATGAAGGTGATGACTTTTTACCCTCAGGTATGTTTCTTCTGTTGTTTTTTATAATATGTCACTGTTTCATATGAAGTTTTTTTCTGGTTACTTGTGAAAAGTACAATACAGTTTCTCATTCTTAGTCAACACTTGTATATGATTTCCTGTAGTTCAGTGGTTAGAGCACGGCGCTAACAATGCCAAGGTCGTGGGTTTTATCCCAGGGGATTGTAGATACTTAGAAACAAAATGTATCTGATAATTTCAATGTAAGTGGCTTTGGATAAAAGCGTCTGTCAAATGCATAAATGTAAATGTCGTGTTTGTTTCAGATGAGAGCGGTGATTCATGTTGTGATGGAGAAACGGCCTCTACATCAAAACAGCGACTGACAGCACAAACTCTTTCCTGCATCACAGAGGCACATGAGAGGAGGCTCACAGAACAGAAAGTCTTACAAGAGCACAGCGACGAGAAACACTTTCCCTGTGAGCAGTGTGAAAAGAGTTTTGTTTTCTCTTCTCGTCTGAACGCTCACATGAGGACACACACTGGAGAAAAACCTTTCCACTGCAGGGAATGCGACAAATATTTCAGAAAGAAACAATATCTTGTTGCTCATCAGCGAATTCACACGGGAGAAAAACCGTACGCGTGTCCTCACTGTGAGTGGAGATTCAACCACAAAGCCCATCTGAAGAGACACATGTGTGTACACACCGATGAGAGACCGTATCAGTGCAGTGAATGTGGACAAGCCTTTAAGCAGTTAAAATATCTACAGGACCACATAAGAACTCACTCCCAGGAGAAACTCCATCAGTGTTCACACTGTGATAAAAGATTCCATCATAAAGGTAGTGTGATACGCCATGAGAGAATTCACACTGGAGAGAAACCGTATCACTGCAGTGTTTGTGGGAAGAGTTTCACTCAACAACCTAACTTATTAATGCATCAGAGAACTCACACAGGAGAAAGACAATATAAATGTTCTCAGTGTGACAAGACGTTTGCTCGATCAGACGCCCTTAGGATCCATCAGAGAGTTCACACTGGAGAGAAACTTTTTTTCTGCTCCATCTGTGGAGAGAGATTTGCTTATATAAGACATTTTAAGGATCATCAGAAGAAACACGCTGAAGAACAAACTGCACTGGAATCATCATAGCGTCTCAATCCGTTAGAAGTCTGAGTGCTTGCAGTGAGTGTTGGGGTCAATATCACTTTAAAATGGACAATTCGCACTGAAATCTAAATTCTGTCATCATTTATTCTCCTTATGTGTTTGTAAACCTGTATGTGAGTCTTTCTTCAGTGGAACACAACAGCAGATATTTTGAGAAATGTCACATTGATTTTGTTTTCATACATTTGAAGTTAATGGAGTTCAGAGTTTTCCAGTGATTATCAACGTTCTTCACAATATCTTCTGTTGTGTTCTGAAGATGATACTAAGTCATACCGGTTTGTGAAGCAGATTGAAAATAAATCCTTAATGCTCTCTTTTGTTTAAACTTGTATGATGTTGATTTGAGACTTTAGAACGGATGTAAAGCAACTGTTAGCAGAGTCCAGTCACCAGCATTTTAGTCAATTGAAGAAGTTTCTGGGAAGTCATAACCCTCTTCAAACAGATTAAACCTGAAGCTTTGACTCAATGTTTACATGTCATGGTCAAATACGCGCTTGGGTAGATTTCTGTGTTATTTCTATGTCTATATCTTGTTTTGGCTGTATTTTACTGTAGTTACTGAGAAAAGTAATAATATTACTGTGACACGTTTCCACTCGACACTGGTTTAATGTGCTTTATATTGAGAGGACACTCTTTTTTTTAAATTATATAAAATTTAGTTTGAAATAAGCAACAATATGCAGTTTGTAAGAAGTCATTCAGTATTTCAAGATCAGGACACCATTTTAAATCTTATAAAAACTAGACATGTGCACGATAAATCGCGGTTACCACTGAATCCCGCTGAAATCGAGCTGGCTGCGAAGGTATCGATTCTTTTATTTATGTGTAGCTGTCTGTGAAGCACGGCTCTAGGATCAGTAGGAAATGCTGCTCGATCGATCAGCAGTGCGAGTTTGAGTCATTTAAAAACATGATCGTTATAAATATTCTTTATTATCATGAAAATACCTGAGGAGGTTGAAGAACAGTGATAAAAACACGTCCTTATGCATTTCCTAGAACTACCTGTGTTATATGCAGGATTTCCAGATTGAGGAACTCATCTTCCCCAAAGCTATTAGCAGGTAGCTAGCTGGAGACACCGTACAAACGACCGCCAAATATGAATAAATGAACGTTGATTTCGGACTGTATGTGCAAAGACCTTTACTTTTACAGCTGCTTTTGTTGTCATGTAGTTACACTCAATTTAAATACATAAATGACTACTGTACATTCACATATATAGATATCATATACATAGTCTATGTTTCAGTTTTCTATGTTTCTTACATTGTATGTGTGTGTATAGCTTTGCACTGTCTTGGCATTCATTATTGACAGCAAAGTGAGAATTGTATTGCTCAGGGAAACTTGTTTCCTCACTGGGCATAATAAACACTGAATCACGTATTCAATAGATTTAAGCTGTGTTCACAATAACACATGACCTCTTTTATTTACATAACTATTAAGACCGAATGGGTAGGCAAACTTGTGAACTGTGTATTCTTTAATGGTCAAATGTGAGGGAAGAGACTTTGCTTAATATTTTCCAGGACAAAGTTAATTTCTTTAAAGCCCCTTCTAAAAAGAAATAGAAACCATTAAGGTTTCCATTAAAATACCATTAATCATCATTAGCCTTTTCTATTTAAGAAAAGTTTAGTTTTTTGGGCGTTATTCCAACAGGATGTATTGGTGCTCTTACTCTCACATTCACCACATTAGACAATATGCCGTGAAAACCCAAAGGAATTGGGTTTTGCAAAAGTGTGAAACGGCTCTCTTTAGCCAGCTGTGTCCTTTCATGGGATACAGTGTTAAAATAAACACACTTTGGGGTTCTGTGAAGACTAGCATAGAGAAGTCCAATAAAAAAACAGGCTGTTCAGGGTCACTGGCTGTCTAACATGCAGACTAGCTCAACTGATGTGAGATTACCAGGAAAAAACTGTTCAGCTAGTTTCAAGATTTTTATTGAATGTAACTTAAAATGTCAATCAGAAATTCTAAACATGCAAACCTATTGTGAATGACTATTGTGTGTAAGAGACACTTCACTCGCTCACGGCGACCTGGGGTCTGATTCCCGTTCCCGACGGTCCTTTGCCGATCCCGCTCCCCTACCGTCTCCTAATGACTTCCTGTCTACCCTCCACTTTACTGTCTGATTAAAGGCATTAAAAGAGACACTTCACTTATGAACGAAATTTTAAATCGGTTTATCAGGACATATTTATATATTATATAGTGCTTCCTGCAATGTAGCATTGTTTTCTGGTAAAGCTACAAAGAAATCATTCAAAACAAAAACTGTGGCGGGTCGGTAACTTCTCTTCCGGGGAGGCAGGAATGCGAAGCTCCCCAAAACATGTATGTATCCCATCATGCAACAATAAGTGCTCTTGTGTCGATTATATTTACTCACAAACTCTCACTGTGCGGCAGTATATGTGCATCACCAACTTCATCATCATGTTGATTTGCTATATTACCGGAAATCTCTTACGACAAACATACTAATATCTTCAGTTGTTGCGTATACCGAGCTGCAGCGGACACTTGAAAACCACTTTGCTTGGACCCATTGTGCGAGCTGTGTTTTGAGTACTGTGGGGTTTATATGCATGTAACTCTCGCACAAAACCACTGAAGACTCCTCAACACCTTTTACAGGAAACTAACATTTCCGTTGCTTTCTTTCATCAAAGAGAATCTGAAATTCTCACCGAACGAAGATTTGATCCAACAGGTAGATATTTACTATTTAAAACTATGTATGCGTGTTTATTTGAGTTGTATTTAGTCAAATGTTTATCGTTTAATTCACAAACATGTAAAGTTATAGTGCGCATACATCCAGGATGTGTTTTTGACTTCAGCCTTTACATCTGCAAGACTTGTGCAAACCGTCTCGTTTCCTGTCAGATATAAACGTCTGGAACATATGAAATATATGTGATTTAGAATTCATGTAAAACTGCTTTTTCTTCAGATTGGGACTGCTCGTGTGCTTCTAGTTTTCATGCATTTTTTTGCATTTAAGATGTGACTCATAATCCCGATGTTCTTTCCTTTATGGCTAAATATTTTTGTCGAATAAATACCTTTAACAAGTTTAGCGGGAACCATTTTGCACCAAACATTATCCTCTTCTTAAGGCAAGAGAGTAAATTAAAAGTTTTACATTAATTGTGTGAATATTTATTGTACGTGATTTGAAATCCAACTCTACGGTCTTTTGAGTTTTGCAACTGTTATCTTCATATTAGACACATGTACATACAAGACCTTTATAAGTTGGAGTATGACCCTTGTGTTTTCCTTCTGTTTTTTAACTTTTAACATATAGGTCTTAGATCCAGACAACACGACTGCAAGATGAGTCACTGCAAGATGAATGAAGTTAAAGAGATAGAAGATGATGCTCATCAAAGCAAGATGACCAGACCGGCATCTTCAGAACCCAGGTGTGTGTCACTGAAGTCCTTATCAAACTTTCCATATTCATTCAGTGATGAAGCAGTGACCTCTGACCTCAGGTTGAATGAAAGGTACTCACACATGAAAGTGAAATGACATTAGAGACATTAGTCAGAAGGACATTAGACAATTACAGAATAGTTTTAAATAAACACGGATCCACCCTTGTAAAATGTATGAATTCTGAAAATTTTTTTATTATTGCATTGCCCAATGCACAAATTCAGCTAGAAAACTGTACGGTTCTGCTAAAGGACCCATGACCTTAGCGCCATACTCTAACCACTGAGCTACGGGAAAGTTAAAGTAACATTGCCAATGTGAGGTAAACGAACAATAATACAATGACAGTGAGTCAATGACTGCATGCGTTGGGATATAAAATCAACCCCCACCGTGCTTTCAAACATTACTTATTGTAGCTCTAATTTTAAGTTAACGAAAGTTTATAGAACTCACAATCACAAATCATGAACATTTAAGTAAAATTGTCTTTAAATGCAACTTAAATGCTATTGTCTTTGTCGGTATCACCAGAAGGAAAAGACCCAAAGCAGCATCTCCAGAACCCAGCTGTGTGTCACTGAAGAGTCATGCGTCCATGGAAAAACCTCTACACCTCACTGATGGAAGATTGACCTCTGACCCTAGGTACAGTAAGAGGAGGTTCATGTGTGGCATCCAAAATGTGGAAGTGTGGTTCACTGGCTGCACTGCTTTTCCCTGTCAGACGCACTCTGGAGCTTGTGCTAAATAACCACTGCACTGTTTTTACATACACACAAGCACTGTTTTTCTTTCAGGGAACATTGCCGGATGGTAAGTCCTAAAAATACCAAAAAGGACGAAAACAGTACGCCATGTGTTAGCAGTTTATGCAAACGGCCCCTGGACTTTTCATGTTAAGATAGCTATCAGATCAGAGAACATATATGAAGTGACCGGATCCAGACTGAATCATGCCATTGCATTGTGATCTGGGAACATGTAAAACCATATAAAAATAATAATATGTAAACTCAAGTGTTTATGTACATTTTGTATGTTACTATGGGCAGTCTACTTTATTAGCCCACATCATCTACTTTATTATTTACCTTTGGAAAAGGAGACTTTTCTCACTATTCTTTTCTTTGTATGCTCTCAACAGTGGGAAAATACAGTTTAGTCTGAGCTGCACTGATTCCTCCTGTCAGACGCCCATCAACAAGACAACATTAGACCTACAGACGGTCACTGGGAACACAGAGGAGCCTGAAGACCTGCAGAGAGTCAAAGACAAACACAAAACCATCATGAAGAATAAGTATGAGAATTTATTTGAGGGAATCAAACGACAAGAGAATCAAACCCTCCTGAAGAGAATTTACACACAGCTGTACATCATAGAGGGAGAGAGTGAAGGAGTGAATGAAGAACATGAGGTTTTACACATGGAGAAACAGCCCAGAAGAACACAAGACTTACAAGACACTCCAATCTACTGCAATGACATCTTTAAACCTCAATCACATCAAAGACACAAAATCAAGAGTGTTCTTACTAAAGGCATCGCTGGAATTGGAAAAACCGTCTCTGTGCACAAGTTCATTGTGGATTGGGCCGAGGGAACAGCCAATCAGGACGTAGATTTCATGTTCCTGCTTCCGTTTCGAGAGCTGAACTTGATTCAAGAGCATCGCTACAGTCTTCACAAACTTCTGCTGGACTTTCATCCTGAACTTCATGATGTGAACTCTCAGATTTATGAGGAGTGTAAAGTTGTGTTCATCTTTGATGGTCTGGATGAAAGCAGAATGACTCTGATGTTCTCAAACGACAGTGAGAAAGTTTCTGATGTGACTGACACTTCATCAGTGGCTGTGTTGATGTCAAACCTCATGAGAGGAGATCTGCTTCCCTCCGCTCTCATCTGGATCACCTCCAGACCAGCAGCAGCCAATCAGATCCCCTCCAAATACATCACGTGTGTGACAGAGATCCAGGGATTCAACGACGCTCAGAAGGAGGAATATTTCAGGAAGAGAATCAGCGACGAGCATCAGTTCAGCAGAATCATGTCCCACATTAGAAGAGCGAGAAGCCTCCACATCATGTGTCACATACCCGTCTTCTGTTGGATCTCATCCACTGTGCTTCAGAAGATCCTGACACAAGATCACACTGAAGAAATCCCCAAAACTCTGAGTGAAATGTACATCCACTTCCTGCTGATTCAGATGAAGAGGAGGAATGAGAAGTTTGATCCAGAGAGAGATCCAGAGATCAACAGAGATGTGATTGTGAAACTGGCTGAAGTGGCTTTCAAACAGCTGATGAAGGGCAATGTGATGTTCTATGAGGAGGATCTGAGAGAGTGTGGGATCAACATCACTGACGCCTCGCTGTATTCTGGCATCTGTACTGAGATCTTTAAGGAGGAATCTGTCAGTCATCAGAGGAAAATCTACAGCTTCATACATCTCAGCTTTCAAGAGTTCCTCGCTGCGTTCTACGTGTTTTACTACCATGTTGGCAAAACGATGGAGACCCTGAAACATTTTGCTTCAGTAGGGAATATGCTGAAAGGTGCAGTAGATAAAGCTGTTGAGAGTGAAACTGGTAATCTGGATCTTTTCTTGAGATTTCTGCTGGGCATCTCACTGGAGTCCAATCAGAGTCTCTTAAAGGATCTACTGACACACACGGTGGACACATCACAAACCATCAAGAAAACCACACAGTACATTAAAGATCAAATCAAGTGTAATGATGGTCTGTCAGCTGAAAGATCCATCAATCTGTTCTTGTGTCTGTTTGAAGTGAAAGATCAGACTCTGTACAGAGAGATCGAGGAGTTTGTGAGATCAGACAAACACTCAGAGAAGAAACTCTCTGCCGCTCACTGTTCAGCAATAGCCTACATGCTTCAGATGTCAGAGGAGGTGATGGATGAGTTTGATCTGAAGAAATACAACACAACACAGGAGGGGAGAAGAAGACTCATACCAGCTGTCAACAACTGCACAAGAGCTCTGTGAGCATCACATTCATGTTTACAGTGAAGAGACGGAAGGTGTCAAGTACATTTTGTCTAAATTGATTTGTTTTCTTTCAGACTTGCTGACTGTAATCTCACAGTCGAGTCGTGTAGAATCATCTCTTCAGCTCTTCAGTCTTCAGATTCTCCTCTGAGAGAGCTTGATGTGAGTAACAATGATCTTCAGGATTCAGGAGTGAAGCTGATCTCTGATGCTCTCAAGAGTCACAACTGTCATCTAGAGATACTGAGGTGATGCTCTCCATATACTGATATCACAAAGTAAATGTATCATGAATAATATTAAAACATGTTGTTTATCTTCTGTAGGTTATCAGGTTGTATGGTGACAGATGAAGGATGTTGTTATTTGGCTTCAGCTCTGAGTTCAAACCCATCACACCTGAGAGAACTCGACCTGAGTTACAATCACCCACAACACTCATCACTTCAGATGCTCTCTGAGAGACTCAATGATCCAAACTACACACTCAACAAACTCAAGTATGACACACAACACTAATACTGACACATACTGACCTGTGTGTGTGTGTGTGTGTGTGTGTGTGTGTGTGTGTGTGTGTGCACTTCAGATGCTCTCTGAGAGACTCAATGATCCAAACTACACACTCAACAAACTCAAGTATGACACACAACACTAATACTGACACATACTGACCTGTGTGTGTGTGTGTGTGTGTGTGTGTGTGTCACTTCAGATGCTCTCTGAGAGACTCAATGATCCAAACTACACACTCAAACTCAAGTATGACACACAACACTAATACTGACACATACTGACCTGTGTGTGTGTGTGTGTGTGTGTGTGTGTGTGTGTGTGTGTGTGTGTGTGTCACTTCAGATGCTCTCTGAGAGACTCAATGATCCAAACTACACACTCAAACTCAAGTATGACACACAACACTAATACTGACACATACTGACCTGTGTGTGTGTGTGTGTGTGTGTGTGTGTGTGTCACTTCAGCTGCTCTCTGAGAGACTCAATGATCCAAACTACACACTCAACAAACTCAAGTATGACACACAACACTAATACTGACACATACTGACCTGTGTGTGTGTGTGTGTGTGTGTGTGCACTTCAGATGCTCTCTGAGAGACTCAATGATCCAAACTACACACTCAACAAACTCAAGTATGACACACAACACTAATACTGACACATACTGACCTGTGTGTGTGTGTGTGTGTGTGTGTGTCACTCTTCAGATGCTCTCTGAGAGACTCAATGATCCAAACTACACACTCAACAAACTCAAGTGTGACACACAACACTAATACTGACACATACTGACCTGTGTGTGTGTGTGTGTGTGTGTGTCACTTCAGATGCTCTCTGAGAGACTCAATGATCCAAACTACACACTCAACAAACTCAAGTATGACACACAACACTAATACTGACACATACTGACCTGTGTGTGTGTGTGTGTGTGTCACTTCAGATGCTCTCTGAGAGACTCAATGATCCAAACTACACACTCAACAAACTCAAGTGTGACACACAACACTAATACTGACACATACTGACCTGTGTGTGTGTGTGTGTGTGTGTGTGTGTGTGTGTCACTTCAGATGCTCTCTGAGAGACTCAATGATCCAAACTACACACTCAACAAACTCAAGTATGACACACAACACTAATACTGACACATACTGACCTGTGTGTGTGTGTGTGTGTGTCACTTCAGATGCTCTCTGAGAGACTCAATGATCCAAACTACACACTCAACAAACTCAAGTGTGACACACAACACTAATACTGACACATACTGACCTGTGTGTGTGTGTGTGTGTGTGTGTGTGTCACTCTTCAGATGCTCTCTGAGAGACTCAATGATCCAAACTACACACTCAACAAACTCAAGTATGACACACAACACTAATACTGACACATACTGACCTGTGTGTGTGTGTGTGTGTGTGTGTGTGTGTGTGTGTCACTTCAGCTGCTCTCTGAGAGACTCAATGATCCAAACTACACACTCAACAAACTCAAGTATGACACACAACACTAATACTGACACATACTGACCTGTGTGTGTGTGTGTGTGTGTGTGTGTGTGTGTGTCGTGTGTGGCCTTGTTTATATCCTTTTGGGGCGTTAAACCTGAATGCAAAACTTTATTGGGATTCAAGTTACTTAATGCTTATAAATTGTACAGAACGCATATTTTTTGAAAAACGCTAATAGTTTTCTACGACGGTAAGGTTTAGGGGAAGGGAAAAAATACACAGTTTGTACAGTATAAAAATCATAACACCTATCAACTGTCACCACAGAGATAATAAACCAGAGGTTCTGCTGGTGAGTGCAACGGTTCCATGAAACCCCGACCTTTGAAACTTGATCGTGAATGCATTGAGGAACATGACTGCAAATTGATGGAGGGCAATTTTCTGTCTGAAGCTTCGGTTGCGCAGACTCATTTTTTGGCTGCGCACAAAAGCGTTATATCGGGGCACGACTATGAAAAGCACTGGCCTAAAGCATCAAGCTAAAACCCTTAATCTCACATTCACCACATTAGACAATATGCAGTGAAAACCCAAAGGAATTGGGTTTTGCAAAAGTGTGAAACGGCTCTCTTTAGCCAGCTGTGTCCTTTCATGGGATACAGTGTTCAAATAAACACACTTTGGGGTTCTGTGAAGACTAGCATACAGAAGTCCAATAAAAAACAGGCTGTTCAGGGTCACTGGCTGTCTAACATGCAGACTAGCTCAACTGATGTGAGATTACCAGGAAAAAACTGTTCAGCTAGTTTCAAGATTTTTATTGAATGTAACTTAAAATGTCAATCAAACATTTATCATCTGCATTATGCATTTATTTGTTTCTCTGTAGTTTGGATCACGGAGGACGTTTTAGGATCACACCAGGATTGAGAAAGTGTAAGTCCTAGTTTGTTTTTTAAACTAGTGTTAATTCTAAACATGCAAACCTATTGTGAATGACTATTGTGTGTAAGAGACACTTCACTCGCTCACGGCGACCTGGGGTCTGATTCCCGTTCCCGACGGTCCTTTGCCGATCCCGCTCCCCTACCGTCTCCTAATGACTTCCTGTCTATCCTCCACTTTACTGTCTGATTAAAGGCATTAAAAGAGACACTTCACTTATGAACGAAATTTTAAATCGGTTTATCAGGACATATTTATATATTATATAGTACATTTACATTTAGGCATTTGGCAGACGCTTTTATCCAAAGCGACTTACATTATATTATCCTATCCATACTGTATATACATAGGTATCTGCAATCCCCTGGGATCGAACCTATAGTAGGATCATGAAACTATATCATATAAGGTTATTACAGCAGTCTCCCAGTTAAGCAAGCCAACAGGGCAAGGATCAAAAAACGAAACTCCGATGACACATAAACAAAATAAAAAAACCTGTGACGGCCGGTTCTCCCAGTTCTCCCTTCCGTAGCTTTTGGGTTAAAAAGTTAACAACTCAATTTTATATTGCTTTCAAACTGTTGGATCCAATTTTGTGGCAGATGTCAAAGCAGGTGAAGAATATTTTCAACACCATCGTCTTTGCATGCCATATTGCAAATATTGTCAGTTTTTATTTCATTGTGACTTTAACGGTTTTGAATATTTGAAATCTTAAAGTTCAGCAAGCAATGACAATATTTTGTTCATTTCATTATACGTATGTAAAAAATCTTTACTGTTTCTACCATAGAAAAAATGCCACTGATATCTCGACCGCCTGGGAAATGTTCATTTTTCTGTGAACTAACTGCTTTTATTTCTTGCTGCAGTCACTCTGTGTTTTTTACATCTATTTTAATGCCACTTGTATTTGTATTTGATTTCCTTCCAATCTTGTGTTCAGACGCCTGTGACGTCACACTGGATCCAAACACACCGAGTGTCTGTTTGGTTCTGTCTGATGGGAACAGAAAGGTCACACATGTTGAAGATAACCAGTCGTATCCTGATCATCCAGAGAGATTTAAGGATTATGAGCAGGTTCTGTCTAAAGAGAGTTTCACCGGACGCTGTTACTGGGAGGTTGAAAAGGACGTGTGGGCTGTTGTAGCTATGACATATAAAGGAATCAGTCGGGATGGAGGAAATATCTGCTGCTTTGGTTACAATGACGTGTCGTGGTCTATGTACTGTATCGGTGACAGATACAGCGCTTGGCACAATAATAAACACAAAGACAGCCCTGCACCTCCATCTAATCGAGTAGGAGTTTATCTGGACTGGCCGGGCGGCGCTCTGTCCTTCTACAGCGTCTCTGACACACACACACGCACACACATACACACATTCAACACAACATTTAAAGAGCCTCTATATGCTGGAGTAAGAGTTTGTAAGTGCTCGTTGTCTCTCGTGTCACATTGAACAACATCCTGTGAGTAAAATCAGAAACATCACACATACTGTCTTTCTCTGTCTTAATATCAAACGGACAAATTCAAGTCCAAACTTTGTTATGCTGAACACACGGGAAGATATTTGGAACAATGTGAGATCTCATCCCCCATAATAGTTATTAATAATTATTAAATAAATACTGTGGGTGTCAATGGGGGATGAGATCTGTGTGTTCAGCAGAACAAAGACATTTATGCAGGTTTGTAAATGACGTACAAACATCTGATGTTTGTTTAAATATCCGGCTTGCAAGCTTTTTCTCTGCTTTAATAACCTCGGAGACTGTGTTATGATCTTTATGATGACTTTGTCATATTTATTGTGAGTATGCAGCTTATCATTATCACTGATCGCTGTTGTTGTGCTATGGAATTGCAAATTAAACGAAATATAATTTACCATTATATAATAAAACAAGTTTATGAAAGTGTCTCTCCGCAAAACAATAGCAAAATATATACATTTGAATAGAATGTGTTGCATGAATCAGTGTATAGCGCACACCTTCCTAAGTAAAGGATATGGACCAGAAGAAATCAGGATTACTAAATAATATTTAGACAAAGAAGTTTCAGATCTGTGCTCTTATCTCAGTTATTTTGCCTTTAATGTAATAAACATGTGCAACAATAAGTGCTCTTGTGTCGATTATATTTACTCACAAACTCTCACTGCGTGGCAGTATATGTGCATCACCAACTTCTTTATCATTAGCTATATTGTTACCAGAAAGCTCTTACGACCAACATGTCTACTAATATCTTCAAATCTTTGTATACCGAGCTGTAGCGGACACACTTTGCTGGGACCCATTGCGAGCTGTGTTTTGAGTTCTGTGCTTTATAGACATGTTGCTGAGCATTTGATTCACTCACGTACAAAACCACTGAAGACTTCTGTCAACGCCTACGCACCGTTTCCTGGAAACTAACATTTCCGTTGCTTTCTTTCATCAAAGAGAATCTGAAATTCTCACCGAACGAAGATTTGATCCAACAGGTAGATATTTGTTATACTATTTAAAACTATGTATGCGTGTTTATTTGAGTTGTATTTAGTCAAATGTTTATCGTTTAATTCACAAACATGTAAAGTTATAGCGCGCATACATCCAGGATGTGTTTTTGACTTCAGCCTTTACATCTGCAAGACTTGTGCAAACCGTCTCGTTTCCTGTCAGATATAAACGTCTGGAACATATGAAATATATGTGATTTAGAATTCATGTAAAACTGCTTTTTCTTCAGATTGGGACTGCTCGTGTGCTTCTAGTTTTCATGCATTTTTTTGCATTTAAGATGTGACTCAGAATCCCGATGTTCTTTCCTTTATGGCTAAATATTTTTGTCGAATAAATACCTTTAACAAGTTTAGCGGGAACCATTTTGCACCAAACATTATCCTCTTCTTAAGGCAAGAGAGTAAATAAAAAGTTTTACACTCATTGTGTGAATATTTATTGTACGTGATTTGAAATCCAACTCTACGGTCTTTTGAGTTTTGCAACTGTTATCTTCATATTAGACACATGTACGTACAAGACCTTTATCAGTTGGAGTATGACCCTTGTGTTTTCCTTCTGTTTTTTAACTTTTAACATATAGGTCTTAGATCCAGACAACACGACTGCAAGATGAGTCACTGCAAGATGAATGAAGTTAAAGAGATAGAAGATGATGCTCATCAAAGCAAGATGACCAGACCGGCATCTTCAGAACCCAGGTGTGTGTCACTGAAGTCCTTACCAAACTTTCCATATTCATTCAGTGATGAAGCAGTGACCTCTGACCTCAGGTTGAATGAAAGGTACTCACACATGAAAGTGAAATGACATTAGAGACATTAGTCAGAACGACATTAGACAATTACAGAATAGTTTTAAATAAACACGTATCCACCCTTGTAAAATGTATGAATTCTGAAAACAATTTTTATTATTGCATTGCCCAATGCACAAATTCAGCTAGAAAACTGTACGGTTCTGCTAAAGGACCCATGACCTTAGCGCCATACTCTAACCACTGAGCTACGGGAAAGTTAAAGTAACATTGCCAATGTGAGGTAAACGAACAATAATACAATGACAGTGAGTCAATGACTGCATGCGTTGAGATATAAAATCAACCCCCACCGTGCTTTCAAACATTACTTATTGTAGCTATAATTTTAAGTTAACGAAAGTTTGAAAAACTCATAATCACAAATCATGAACATTTAAGTAAAATTGTCTTTAAATGCAACTTAAATGCTATGGTCTTTGTCGGTATCACCAGAAGGAAAAGACCCAGAGCAGCATCTCCAGAACCCAGCTGTGTGTCACTGAAGAGTCATGCGTCCATGGAAAAACCTCTACACCTCACTGATGGAGGATTGACCTCTGACCCTAGGTACAGTAAGAGGAGGTTCATGTGTGGCATCCAAAATGTGGAAGTGTGGTTCACTGGCTGCACTGCTTTTCCCTGTCAGACGCACTCTGGAGCTTGTGCTAAATAACCACTGCACTGTTTTTACATACACACAAGCACTGTTTTTCTTTCAGGGAACATTGCCGGATGGTAAGTCCTAAAAATTTATGCAAGCGGCCCCTGGACTTTTCATGTTAAGATAGCTATCAGATCAGAGAACATATATGAAGTGACCAGATCCAGACTGAATCATGCCATTGCATTGTGATCTGGGAACATGTAAAACCATATTAAAATAATAATATGTAAACTCAAGTGTTTATGTACATATTGTATGTTACTATGGGCAGTCTACTTTATTAGCCCACATCATCTACTTTATTATTTACCTTTGGAAAAGGAGACTTTTCTTACTATTCTTTTCTTTGTATGCTCTCAACAGTGGGAAAATACAGTTTAGTCTGAGCTGCACTGAGTCCTCCTGTCAGACGCCCATCAACAAGACAACATTAGACCTACAGACGGTCACTGGGCACACAGAGGAGCCTGAAGACCTGCAGAGAGTCAAAGACAAACACAAAACCATCATGAAGAACAAGTATGAGAATTTATTTGAGGGAATCAAACGACAAGCGAATCAAACACTCCTGAAGACAATTTACACACAGCTGTACATCATAGAGGGAGAGAGTGAAGGAGTGAATGAAGAACATGAGGTTTTACACATGGAGAAACAGCCCAGAAGAACACAAGACTTACAAGACACTCCAATCTACTGCAATGACATCTTTAAACCTCAATCACGTCAAGGACACAAAATCAAGAGTGTTCTTACTAAAGGCATCGCTGGAATTGGAAAAACTGTCTCTGTGCACAAGTTCATTGTGGATTGGGCCGAGGGAACAGCCAATCAGGACGTAGATTTCATGTTCCTGCTTCCGTTTCGAGAGCTGAACTTGATTCGAGAGCATCGCTACAGTCTTCACAAACTGCTGCTGGACTTTCATCCTGAACTTCATGATGTGGACTCGCAGATTTATGAGGAGTGTAAAGTTGTGTTCATCTTTGATGGTCTGGATGAAAGCAGAATGACTCTGATGTTCTCAAACGACAGTGAGAAAGTTTCTGATGTGACTGACACTTCATCAGTGGCTGTGTTGATGTCAAACCTCATGAGAGGAGATCTGCTTCCCTCCGCTCTCATCTGGATCACCTCCAGACCAGCAGCAGCCAATCAGATCCCCTCCAAATACATCACGTGTGTGACAGAGATCCAGGGATTCAACGACGCTCAGAAGGAGGAATATTTCAGGAAGAGAATCAGCGACGAGCATCAGTTCAGCAGAATCATGTCCCACATCAGAAGAGCGAGAAGCCTCCACATCATGTGTCACATACCCGTCTTCTGTTGGATCTCATCCACTGTGCTTCAGAAGATCCTGACACAAGATCACACTGAAGAAATCCCCAAAACTCTGAGTGAAATGTACATCCACTTCCTGCTGATTCAGATGAAGAGGAGGAATGAGAAGTTTGATCCAGAGAGAGATCCAGAGATCAACAGAGATGTGATTGTGAAACTGGCTGAAGTGGCTTTCAAACAGCTGATGAAGGGCAATGTGATGTTCTATGAGGAGGATCTGAGAGAGTGTGGGATCGACATCACTGACGCCTCGCTGTATTCTGGCATCTGTACTGAGATCTTTAAGGAGGAATCTGTCAGTCATCAGAGGAAAATCTACAGCTTCATACATCTCAGCTTTCAAGAGTTCCTCGCTGCGTTCTACGTGTTTTACTACTATGTTGGCACAACGATGGAGACCCTGAAACATTTTGCTTCAGTAGGGAATATGCTGAAAGGTGCAGTAGATAAAGCACTCGAGAGTAAAACTGGTCATCTGGATCTTTTCTTGAGATTTCTGCTGGGCATCTCACTGGAGTCCAATCAGAAACTCTTAAAGGATCTACTGACACACACGGTGGACACATCACAAACCATCAAGAAAACCACACAGTACATTAAAGAGAAGATCAAGAGTAATGATGGTCTGTCAGCTGAAAGATCCATCAATCTGTTCTTGTGTCTGTTTGAAGTGAAAGATCAGACTCTGTACAGAGAGATCGAGGAGTTTGTGAGACCAGACAAACACTCAGAGAAGAAACTCTCTGCCGCTCACTGTTCAGCAATAGCCTACATGCTTCAGATGTCAGAGGAGGTGATGGATGAGTTTGATCTGAAGAAATACAACACAACACAGGAGGGGAGAAGAAGACTCATACCAGCTGTCAACAACTGCACAAGAGCTCTGTGAGCATCACATTCATGTTTACAGTGAAGAGACGGAAGGTGTCAAGTACATTCTGTCTAAATTGATTTGTTTTCTTTCAGACTTGCTGACTGTAATCTCACAGTTGAGTCGTGTAGAATCATCTCTTCAGCTCTTCAGTCTTCAGATTCTCCTCTGAGAGAGCTTGATGTGAGTAACAATGATCTTCAGGATTCAGGAGTGAAGCTGATCTCTGATGCTCTCAATAGTCACAACTGTCATCTAGAGATACTGAGGTGATGCTCTCCATATACTGATATCACAAAGTAAATGTATCATGAATAATATTAAAACATGTTGTTTATCTTCTGTAGGTTATCAGGTTGTATGGTGACAGATGAAGGATGTTGTTATTTGGCTTCAGCTCTGAGTTCAAACCCGTCACACCTGAGAGAACTCGACCTGAGTTACAATCACCCACAACACTCATCACTTCAGATGCTCTCTGAGAGACTCAATGATCCAAACTACACACTCAACAAACTCAAGTATGACACACAACACTAATACTGACACATACTGACCTGTGTGTGTGTGTGTGTGTGTGTGTGTGTGTGTGTGTGTGTGTGTGTGTGCACTTCAGATGCTCTCTGAGAGACTCAATGATCCAAACTACACACTCAACAAACTCAAGTATGACACACAACACTAATACTGACACATACTGACCTGTGTGTGTGTGTGTGTGTGTGTGTGTGTGTGTGTGTGTCTCTTCAGCTGCTCTCTGAGAGACTCAATGATCCAAACTACACACTCAACAAACTCAAGTATGACACACAACACTAATACTGACACATACTGACCTGTGTGTGTGTGTGTGTGTGTGTGTGTGTGTGTCACTTCAGTTGCTCTCTGAGAGACTCAATGATCCAAACTACACACTCAACAAACTCAAGTATGACACACAACACTAATACTGACACATACTGACCTGTGTGTGTGTGTGTGTGTGTGTGTGTGTGTGTCACTTCAGTTGCTCTCTGAGAGACTCAATGATCCAAACTACACACTCAACAAACTCAAGTATGACACACAACACTAATACTGACACATACTGACCTGTGTGTGTGTGTGTGTGTGTGTGTGTGTGTGTGTGTGTCACTTCAGATGCTCTCTGAGAGACTCAATGATCCAAACTACACACTCAACAAACTCAAGTATGACACACAACACTAATACTGACACATACTGACCTGTGTGTGTGTGTGTGTGTGTGTGTGTGTGTGTGTGCACTTCAGATGCTCTCTGAGAGACTCAATGATCCAAACTACACACTCAACAAACTCAAGTATGACACACAACACTAATACTGACACATACTGACCTGTGTGTGTGTGTGTGTGTGTGTGGCACTTCAGATGCTCTCTGAGAGACTCAATGATCCAAACTACACACTCAACAAACTCAAGTATGACACACAACACTAATACTGACACATACTGACCTGTGTGTGTGTGTGTGTGTGTGTGTGTGTGTGTGTCTTCAGATGCTCTCTGAGAGACTCAATGATCCAAACTACACACTCAACAAACTCAAGTATGACACACAACACTAATACTGACACACACTGACCTGTGTGTGTGTGTGTGTGTGTGTGTGTGTGTGTGTCACTTCAGATGCTCTCTGAGAGACTCAATGATCCAAACTACACACTCAACAAACTCAAGTATGACACACAACACTAATACTGACACATACTGACCTGTGTGTGTGTGTGTGTGTGTGTGTGTGTGTGTGTGTCACTTCAGATGCTCTCTGAGAGACTCAATGATCCAAACTACACACTCATCAAACTCAAGTATGACACACAACACTAATACTGACACATACTGACCTGTGTGTGTGTGTGTGTGTGTGTGTGTGTGGCACTTCAGATGCTCTCTGAGAGACTCAATGATCCAAACTACACACTCAACAAACTCAAGTATGACACACAACACTAATACTGACACATACTGACCTGTGTGTGTGTGTGTGTGTGTGTGTGTGTGTGTGTGTCACTTCAGATGCTCTCTGAGAGACTCAATGATCCAAACTACACACTCAACAAACTCAAGTATGACACACAACACTAATACTGACACATACTGACCTGTGTGTGTGTGTGTGTGTGTGTGTGTGTGTGTGTGTGTGTGTCACTTCAGATGCTCTCTGAGAGACTCAATGATCCAAACTACACACTCAACAAACTCAAGTATGACGCACAACACTAATACTGACACATACTGACCTGTGTGTGTGTGTGTGTGTGTGTGTGTGTGTGTGTGTGTGAGAGACTCAATGATCCAAACTACACACTCAACAAACTCAAGTATGACACACAACACTAATACTGACACATACTGACCTGTGTGTGTGTGTGTGTGTGTGTGTGTGTGTGTGTGTGCACTTCAGATGCTCTCTGAGAGACTCAATGATCCAAACTACACACTCAACAAACTCAAGTATGACACTCAACACTAATACTGACACATACTGACCTGTGTGTGTGTGTGTGTGTGTGTGTGTGTGTGTGTGTGTGTCACTTCAGATGCTCTCTGAGAGACTCAATGATCCAAACTACACACTCAACAAACTCAAGTATGACACACAACACTAATACTGACACATACTGACCTGTGTGTGTGTGTGTGTGTGTGTGTGTGTGTGTGTGTTCAGATGCTCTCTGAGAGACTCAATGATCCAAACTACACACTCAACAAACTCAAGTATGACACACAACACTAATACTGACACATACTGACCTGTGTGTGTGTGTGTGTGTGTGTGTGTGTGTGTGTGTGTGTCACTTCAGATGCTCTCTGAGAGACTCAATGATCCAAACTACACACTCAACAAACTCAAGTATGACACACAACACTAATACTGACACATACTGACCTGTGTGTGTGTGTGTGTGTGTGTGTGTGTGTGTGTCACTTCAGATGCTCTCTGAGAGACTCAATGATCCAAACTACACACTCAACAAACTCAAGTATGACACACAACACTAATACTGACACATACTGACCTGTGTGTGTGTGTGTGTGTGTGTGTGTGTGTGTGTCACTTCAGATGCTCTCTGAGAGACTCAATGATCCAAACTACACACTCAACAAACTCAAGTATGACACACAACACTAATACTGACACATACTGACCTGTGTGTGTGTGTGTGTGTGTGTGTGTGTGTCACTTCAGATGCTCTCTGAGAGACTCAATGATCCAAACTACACACTCAACAAACTCAAGTATGACACACAACACTAATACTGACACATACTGACCTGTGTGTGTGTGTGTGTGTGTGTGTGTGTGTGCACTTCAGATGCTCTCTGAGAGACTCAATGATCCAAACTACACACTCAACAAACTCAAGTATGACACACAACACTAATACTGACACATACTGACCTGTGTGTGTGTGTGTGTGTGTGTGTGTGTGTGTGTGTCACTTCAGATGCTCTCTGAGAGACTCAATGATCCAAACTACACACTCAACAAACTCAAGTATGACACACAACACTAATACTGACACATACTGACCTGTGTGTGTGTGTGTGTGTGTGTGTGTGTGTGTCTTCAGCTGCTCTCTGAGAGACTCAATGATCCAAACTACACACTCAACAAACTCAAGTATGACACACAACACTAATACTGACACATACTGACCTGTGTGTGTGTGTGTGTGTGTGTGTGTGTGTCATTCAGATGCTCTCTGAGAGACTCAATGATCCAAACTACACACTCAACAAACTCAAGTATGACGCACAACACTAATACTGACACATACTGACCTGTGTGTGTGTGTGTGTGTGTGTGTGTGTGTGTCACTTCAGATGCTCTCTGAGAGACTCAATGATCCAAACTACACACTCAACAAACTCAAGTATGACACACAACACTAATACTGACACATACTGACCTGTGTGTGTGTGTGTGTGTGTGTGTGCACTTCAGATGCTCTCTGAGAGACTCAATGATCCAAACTACACACTCAACAAACTCAAGTATGACACACAACACTAATACTGACACATACTGACCTGTGTGTGTGTGTGTGTCACTTCAGATGCTCTCTGAGAGACTCAATGATCCAAACTACACACTCAACAAACTCAAGTATGACACACAACACTAATACTGACACATACTGACCTGTGTGTGTGTGTGTGTGTGTGTGTGTGTGTGTCACTTCAGATGCTCTCTGAGAGACTCAATGATCCAAACTACACACTCAACAAACTCAAGTATGACACACAACACTAATACTGACACATACTGACCTGTGTGTGTGTGTGTGTGTGTGTGTGTGTGTGTGTGTGTGTCACTTCAGATGCTCTCTGAGAGACTCAATGATCCAAACTACACACTCAACAAACTCAAGTATGACACACAACACTAATACTGACACATACTGACCTGTGTGTGTGTGTGTGTGTGTGTGTGTGTGTGTGTGTCACTTCAGATGCTCTCTGAGAGACTCAATGATCCAAACTACACACTCAACAAACTCAAGTATGACACACAACACTAATACTGACACATACTGACCTGTGTGTGTGTGTGTGTGTGTGTGTGTGTGTGTGTGTGTCACTTCAGATGCTCTCTGAGAGACTCAATGATCCAAACTACACACTCAACAAACTCAAGTATGACACACAACACTAATACTGACACATACTGACCTGTGTGTGTGTGTGTGTGTGTGTGTGTGTCACTTCAGATGCTCTCTGAGAGACTCAATGATCCAAACTACACACTCAACAAACTCAAGTATGACACACAACACTAATACTGACACATACTGACCTGTGTGTGTGTGTGTGTGTGTGTGTGTGTGTGTGTGTGTTCAGCTGCTCTCTGAGAGACTCAATGATCCAAACTACACACTCAACAAACTCAAGTATGACACACAACACTAATACTGACACATACTGACCTGAGTGTGTGTGCGTGTGTGTGTGTGTGTGTCACTTCAGATGCTCTCTGAGAGACTCAATGATCCAAACTACACACTCAACAAACTCAAGTATGACACACAACACTAATACTGACACACACTGACCTGTGTGTGTGTGTGTGTGTGTGTGTGTCACTTCAGCTGCTCTCTGAGAGACTCAATGATCCAAACTACACACTCAACAAACTCAAGTATGACACACAACACTAATACTGACACATACTGACCTGTGTGTGTGTGTCTGTGTGTATGTGTGTGTGTCACTTCAGCTGCTCTCTGAGAGACTCAATGATCCAAACTACACACTCAACAAACTCAAGTATGACACACAACACTAATACTGACACATACTGACCTGTGTGTGTGTGTGTGTGTGTGTGTGTGTGTGTGTGTGTGTGTGTGTGTGTGTATGTGTGTGTGTCACTTCAGATGCTCTCTGAGAGACTCAATGATCCAAACTACACACTCAACAAACTCAAGTATGACACACAACACTAATACTGACACATACTGACCTGTGTGTGTGTGTGTGTGTGTGTGTGTGTCACTTCAGCTGCTCTCTGAGAGACTCAATGATCCAAACTACACACTCAACAAACTCAAGTATGACACACAACACTAATACTGACACATACTGACCTGTGTGTGTGTGCGTGTGTGTGTGTGTGTGTCACTTCAGATGCTCTCTGAGAGACTCAATGATCCAAACTACACACTCAACAAACTCAAGTATGACACACAACACTAATACTGACACACACTGACCTGTGTGTGTGTGTGTGTGTGTGTGTGTCACTTCAGCTGCTCTCTGAGAGACTCAATGATCCAAACTACACACTCAACAAACTCAAGTATGACACACAACACTAATACTGACACATACTGACCTGTGTGTGTGTGTGTGTGTGTGTGTGTGTGTGTGTGTGTGTGTGTGTGTGTGTGTCTCTTCAGATGCTCTCTGAGAGACTCAATGATCCAAACTACACACTCAACAAACTCAAGTATGACACACAACACTAATACTGACACATACTGACCTGTGTGTGTGTGTGTGTGTGTGTGTGTGTCACTTCAGCTGCTCTCTGAGAGACTCAATGATCCAAACTACACACTCAACAAACTCAAGTATGACACACAACACTAATACTGACACATACTGACCTGTGTGTGTGTGTGTGTGTGTGTGTGTGTGTGTGTCACTTCAGCTGCTCTCTGAGAGACTCAATGATCCAAACTACACACTCAACAAACTCAAGTATGACACACAACACTAATACTGACACACACTGACCTGTGTGTGTGTGTGTGTGTGTGTGTGTGTGTGTGTCACTTCAGATGCTCTCTGAGAGACTCAATGATCCAAACTACACACTCAACAAACTCAAGTATGACACACAACACTAATACTGACACATACTGACCTGTGTGTGTGTGTGTGTGTGTGTGTGTGTGTGTGTCACTTCAGATGCTCTCTGAGAGACTCAATGATCCAAACTACACACTCAACAAACTCAAGTATGACACACAACACTAATACTGACACATACTGACCTGTGTGTGTGTGTGTGTGTGTGTGTGTGTGTGTGTGTCACTTCAGATGCTCTCTGAGAGACTCAATGATCCAAACTACACACTCAACAAACTCAAGTATGACACACAACACTAATACTGACACATACTGACCTGTGTGTGTGTGTGTGTGTGTGTGTGTGTGTCACTTCAGATGCTCTCTGAGAGACTCAATGATCCAAACTACACACTCAACAAACTCAAGTATGACACACAACACTAATACTGACACATACTGACCTGTGTGTGTGTGTGTGTGTGTGTGTGTGTGTGTGTGTCAAGAACAGTATCATATCAGAACAGTGAATAGCTGATAGTTTGGTGTCTTGTTATTTCTGACTTGTTTTCTTAAATATTTACTATTAATTTGTACTTCCATATTGTGCTGTGTTTATTTCTCTGTTTAGTTTGGATCATGGAGGACATTTAAGGATCATACCAGGATTGAGAAAATGTAAGTCCTGGACACAACTTTTGTGAAACACAAGGTTGTTTAAAGTTTAAAATATATATTTAAAAAGGCAAATGAAGACTTGGAAAAATTATATATATATATATATATAAATAATTAATATTAACAATAATGTTTCAAAAATTCACGGCGCTCTGAAATACTTGATTCGGCAACATTTCAAGGTTTTTTCTTTTCAAATAACAACCGCTCAAAATTAATAACACCCTGTAACTGGGATGCTGCAATTCATTTTGACAGCAGCAGTTTAATATGACTCAAAAATCACTATAAATATGTGTTTTGATAACATCTGTGTAATTTTATTTAAAAATGATAATAATTAAATGTATGTGTGACTTGCCCCTAGTGTGGATAATTTTGGTTGAAACAGCTTAATCAGATTTGTAGGGGGTATAAATAATATTTTTTATAATTAATGAAAGTTTTTGATCATTTATCTGCAGCATTATGTCATTAGTATATATTTTTACACTTCAGCTCTTTAGCAGTTTAAGAGAATCTGTGTTTTCATCTCACATGAATTTTATAAGGTAATTAAAGTTCGTATAAAGGTATATTTCATGGCTGAGATGCAAATTACTTATTGAAGTAGACCGTCACAACAACTAAGACCAAGAACACCAACAGTTAGATTCACATTATCTGTTTAATTTTCTTTCAAGTCACTTGGCGAAGGGTGTGATAAAAACAACAGCACTGTATCTGACTGCCTTCACGTGACAGTTTAGAATGGCTCTTCTTGCAACATTAATGGTGCATGCAGCAATGCTTTGGATCACTGGTTATAATGTTTAAATAAGTACTGTTCAGTCTTTCTTATCAGTCTGACCTTAGTTTGATCACATTTATAAAAGAGAGATACAGCTGTACGATTATTTCTGGGAAAAAAAAGAGCAGCTGCTGGAGGCGGGCAGGGGGGACGGAACTACATTAGGAGCATACAATACATCCTCGCATTAATCCCTTCCTGTTGTTTACATTACTTTGTGTTGCCAACAAAACACAGACATATGACTTAGTTTGACATACCGCATGCAGTTCATATCCAGCATATTTTAGCACTGGAACCGTTCCATGTATCAGTTTCAAACGATTTCCAAATCCCGCATTATATCAACCGTTTATATAACATCCATCACAAATGCAGTGAGCAAACAAACGCAGCTAAACTTCCATCAGCCGAGTAATGTGGCCTCGATGGCCGTGCTCTTTCTCACACTGGCTGGTTGATGCTTTGCTCTTTCGCTCAGTGGTTGATGCGTGGGTGTGCTCTTTTTTTTTTTTTGACAAGCTGACCATGTCAAACATTAGAAGCCAGCATGTTTAACAGTGTAAAAAAGTAAGAATGCATGAAATAGCTTGTTAACCGACATGAAACATCAGTTGAGAAGCAAATGTGCAAGTTAAGGGAATTCTTTAAGAGCCTTTGGTTTCGTCCTCAATGGCTGGCAATGGGATGAGGCGGGCTACTGGCCTGGTATACACTTTGCCTCGAACACTGACATCCACTGTCCTCACACATCCATCATTGCTGACCACAGTCTTGGTAACTCTGCCAACGGGCCACTGAGCCCTGGGAAGTTGTGGATCAATTATCAAAACCACTGCTCCCACTGTCAGAGGGTCTGATGGCTTGTGCCACTTCTGGCGTGTCTGTAGTGTGGGTAAGTAATTTCTCGTAAACTGGGTCCAAAATTGATCCACAAGGTATTGACAGTGGCGCCATCTGCGCCGCCCCATGTCTCCTGAAGCATACGCCACTTGTGGAAGTGATGCATCTCGCCGCCCCATGAGAAGAAGGTTAGGCATAATGGCATCTAGGTCCGCAACATCTGTGGAGACGTATCCAAGGGGTTTTGAATTCAAAATGCCCTCTACCTCTACCAATACGGTAGAAAGGGCATCTTCTGATACAGACTGACATCTAACTGCCACCTGTAGAGCAGCTTTGATGGAGCGAACCTCGTGTTCCCAAACTCCACCGAAATGAGGAGCATTAGGCGGATTGAATTTGAAGAGGATCTGATAATCGGCCAGCTGCTCTTTTAGTTGGGATTCCATAGCAGCAAAGGTTTCACGCAGTTCTCGCTCTGCACCCCGAAAATTTGTGCCACAGTCTGATCTGATCTCCTTCTGCCACATCTGGCGATGAATCTTCGAAGAGCCAGCAAGAAGGCATCCACATCCAAAGAGTTGAGGAGCTCTATGTGAACAGCTCTTGTAGTTAGGCATTTGAAAATGACGCCCCATCGTTTCTCAACCCTTCTGCCCATTTTAACATGATAAGGGCAGTCCACTCCAGTAGAATAAAATGGTGGACAGAGAAGTCTGAGCCGCTCGGGTGGCAAGTCTGCCATTTGTGGTATCTTAGGCTGAGCTCGCCATTTCCTTAGTAGGATCAACTCTGCTTCACGATGATCAAGGAGCTGAGAGGAACGGGATGATATGGTTCCGCAGTGGTTAGACAACAGATAGTGACACCTTTCAGCTCGGGTAACTCTTCTGATCGTGCTGGTTCAGGTCTCTTCGGCCAGTGTTCAGAACTCAGTTTAAGGAACGATGGTCCCTCACTCCAGCGTCCAGGCACAGTAAAACTTCCGAGGGGCTTCCCTCTGGTGATGTCATCCGCTGGGTTCTGCTGTTTGTTCACATACCGCCAAGTACTGCGCTCTGTTAACTCCTGGATTTCTGCACATCTCCAGCATCGCTTCCCATCAGTAATCCACCTTTGCAGGTCTGCAACTGACTTTTCCTTAATGTTGTCACAGCGTGAGATGTAGTGCTCTTTACTGTCGCAAAAGAGGCAGTGTACCTTAAATGCCTTTCGTTGCTTAGGATCTTTGAAACGGGTAGAGACCGCACTCTCGGCTAGAGATGTACCATGGTAAAGAAGTTGACTAGGCTCCTTTGCTTTTGTAGAGGGTTTCTCTTTCCCGACACTTGGAAGCCTCTCGTGTTGGTAGCGCTGCACTAGACGAATAGACAGTCTCTGCTGCTGTGCTTTGACTTGTAGCCATCCAGCAAAGTCTTGCAGATTGTAGGGGTTAAGACTTATAGAATTAAGCTTCCCCTGCTGTTGAAGGAACTCAATGAAACCATCTCGTAGATACTTTTGCAGCTTGCTAAGTAGGCGGTCTACATGTGAGCAATAGTTAAGCTCCATCCCTCTGAATCCCTCTAGCGACAGCAACATACTGACCAGGAGATGAACTCGCAAGGCAAAGCTCTGAAAGCTATGGCTATCATTTGGCTTTACATCTGGTGATGTAAGGATGGCTGCTATTTCACTTTGGGCCAGTTGATGTGGCTGACTGTACTGTAGCTGAAGCGCTTGCATCGCTGCGGAGTATGGATATGGATGATGCCGGCACGACTGCCCTATCATTTGAGCTTCAGATAGTTTAAGATGTTCCAGTAGTACGTGGTATTTGTACTTCTCTGTTAGCTCTGGGTAAGGATCAAGTAAATTGTCCAGTGCTAGCTTCATATTTGCAAATTCTCTTTCGCTGTCACTCGTGAAGTCTGGAATCTTCGGTTTAGGTGGATTAAACAATTTCCGTTGAGGTACACCACCACTTGGTGGAGGTACAGGCTGGGCTGGCATCAGGTGAGGTCCAGCTGCTGCAGTGCTCACTGAAGGGACCAAACCAGGGATCACATTTTGGGAGAGTGATGTTGATGGCATCATTGTTCCGTATGAAGGGACATAATTCAATGATGTGGGTGCGTTCACCGGTTGGGTCAGCGAATACGGTGTTGCATCATAGCCGCCGGATGCCATGGGATGCGGATAGGCTGGTGCTACCGAAATCATCTGCTGTTGCTGAAGGGGGTAGAATGGTCGTTCAGCGTCATGAGGTACGGCAGTTGGTTTCTGAATGGTCAGAATTCTGGGAGCCTGAGAGGAAACATGTTCATATAGTTGTGACCGATGTGAGACAGGAGAAGCTGCGCCAGAGGAGATGGGGGTATACATTCCTATAGTTTGTTGATGACTGGGTTGGACTGGAACAAACCCACGGTCGTGACTCTCAAACTCTACTCCAGGGACCACAGCTGTCCTACGAGACCTTTCTTCGTGTCTCACTGTTGTGCTTATGGCAGCCTGTTTCTCAAAATGTAGCCCTGTGTCCTGTGAGAGTAAGGGTGGAGGGCTTGCTGAACTAGGTGGTTGTGTTGATGCTGCAACAGCCAGTGCTCGTTCATCGTCCTCGTTGTCCTGTTCCTCCCTCAAGAATGATTTGATGCGTTCCATCATCTCGTCTCTGCGTTGCTTTCATTTCTTAAGCTGATCTAGTTTCCTGATAAGATTCTCCAATTCTACAGACTCCTCCTTCTCCTTCTCATCCAGGGATTCCGTTAACTTACTTACTGAGTCCACACTCAATAAGTCTGCTTGACTTGGACTGGACATGGCTTGTCGTGCATCTTGGCTGAAAGTTGCATCTGCTTGACTTGTATTCACTGCGGCTGCTGCTCCTCTCTGCTCCGCTGATTCCCTCTGAACAGGACTGGAGGAAAGGGCAGGTCTGTGATGAAAGTCAAGGATGTAATCTTCACGGTGCTTTGGGGCTTGACATTGCCTTGATGTTCTTTCTTTAGGAGTTGTTGGTTTGCCACCTGATGACATACTGAAGTAGTCAAAATATCCGGCTCGAAGGACCATTTGTTGTGGATTGACCACCTATTGCCGATTCTTTAAAAGGTCTTAACCACTTCAGCACTCTGATCAGGGAGTCGGAGTCATCAAATGTCTTTCAATCATTTATTTATGCACAGGGTTTCACCATGTAGTATATACACATGCTGATATGCATTGGAGGTAGTTTCTGCAATGAACAATAAACAAAGTAAATAACTCAATGTCTAACATAAATATTTCCATACTGTTAAAACAGCACATTTCAAATGAAGTGATAACTCAATTAGCTTGCCATTATACAACTAGTAACTACGGGATGCAAACAGAAGGTGCATATAAACAACTTATTGTACATTACACCACATCCTCATTACGAAATGAAAACATATAAACTATAGAATATATATTGTACGTCCGAAACATATTACATTAGAAACGTTAGCAAGATTAGCCACGATGCTAGCGTCACTTCCACATGCGTTTCACGTAATAGCGTATCAAAGATCACGAACTGCCAAGAACATCACAGGCTTAGATACAAAACTTACTTGGTCAGTAACTTTGCCCTGCACATAGAGATCCTGTACTGTTAAAACGGCATCACATTTGTCAGCTCTGTATGCGTAACCAATAACGCGTCATTTACGCCAAACACGTATGAAAATAGAAGTTGCGTAGTGCATATTTACATAATAAAGCCCCCACCATATACAAACCCAAAGCATCAGTATGTGATATAAATAATTCACAACAAGTTTATATTATTATTCTTCATTTTTGTTTCATTTATGCACATGAGACAAGATAACAGAGAGGTTATAATAACTGGCAACAATGTCACCTAGAATAGGATAACGGAACAGCAAATGTGTACTATTTCAATTCCGTCATGACAACTCTCGGAGGGTTTGGTATGTTAGTGTACATGACATATACAGTAAATGTATTTGGTCTTGGTGGATAAGATCTGCAATGCTGCTACGGCGGAGCAAGTACTGAGACTTGCTACTGCCAATACATCCACAGCATGCTGCTGGGTGTGTATAAGGAATGCTGCTGCTGCACATATAACATATGTATAAACCCCCATAGCTTATGTGAACACCTTGTAGCAGATCTAAACAAGTGGAGTTGGGGAAGGAGGAGGGTTTCTGAAATGTGCGCGCTGCTACAACAAACACTAGCCAATATTTAAATGTAGCTTAAATGTCGCTTTTATCCAAAGTGACTTACACAGAATTCAGGGAGCAATAAGCGATATGTCATACAATTTAAACGTAGAGCAGCAAGCTCATTGGCTGCTGATATGGAGGGATCAGCTTCACAGTGTAGTAATGATCATGTCAGATTGGTTTAGACTTTAAGACTGTGCCATCAAGAGTTTCATGCCAGATCTTACTCCGTCATTGTCTTAGAATTTCTTGCTGAGGTCACTCAGACTCTTGGTTTTGTTGCCACTTGTATTTGTTTGTGACTTTATTTTCTTGTGTTCAGATGCCTGTGATGTCACACTGGATCCAAACACAGCAAACATTCATATCATTCTGTCTGACGGGAACAGAAAGGTGACGTATGTGAAAGATCCTCAGTCGTATCCTGATCATCCAGAGAGATTTAAGGGCTATGAGCAGGTTCTGTCTGAAGAGAGTTTCACTGGACGCTGTTACTGGGAGGCTGAATGGAGTGGATGGAGTTTTATAGGCATGGCATATAAAGAAATCAGCCGGGATGGAGAACTCTGTAGCTTTGGGTACAATGACGTGTCGTGGTCTATGTACTGTGTTTCTGAACGATTCAGTGCATGGCACAATAATAAAAACAGAGACATACCTGCTCCTTCACCTTGCTCTCAGAGATTAGGAGTTTATCTGGACTGGCCGGGCGGCGCTCTGTCCTTCTACAGCGTCTCTGACACACACACACTCACACACATACACACATTCAACACAACGTTCACTCAACCTCTGTATGCTGGAGTCTCTGTTTTGAACTCCTCTGTGTCTCTGTGTCACATTAATAGTGATAGTGAAGGCATTAGCTATTAGTTATCAGTATTATCGTGCTTTTTTTGGAAATATCCAAAAAGTACTGAAAACAAGTTTTATATTGATGTGACTTGCTAAGAGCATGTTTAGTTGTCATAAACATCAAATAAATAATACAAGTACTATTCTCTCACTTTGGGGTCATTAGGTAAAAATTGCTCTTATTGTTCGGGTTGATTGAAAACATTATTATGTCCTCTCTTAACAGTTTTTTTCGTTAGTTCCGTGTAAGCTTAAACTGCTTTTGTTTAACACTTTTACTTCGCTAAACTTTTTCAAACACACTTTTACAAACACACTCCATATTTTCATTCAAGAAACTTAGCTATTGCTTATTATAAGTAATATAACGAGTATGAAAATTCCAATCTTTATAATATCAAGTGCATTTTGATGTTGTGTTTGATTTGCAAAGTTGTAGCTGCACAAATATATACCGTTTCATCAGATACGTGCATGCCTGACCTCCATTTAACTTCTTGTTTGTGTTTGGCCTGTGTCTAGTAATATAACTATTTATATTCTATCCAATTTATGTTTACAATCATCTACATAATCATCTATATTATTATTTTACTGTTAAATAATTGTATTAAATAAACTATTAGTTGAACAGGTTTTTTAGTTTGCAGTTTGATCGCATTTAAACAAACGCATTTCAATTCAAAATATTGGAGACTCAAGTTTAGCTAAGTAACGGTTCTTCATGGTTTCTTTCGGTTGTTATCAGAAATTACCTACAGTCACTTTATTGTTTGTGAGAGTGTACCGGAAGTTCAGTTGGGGTCACAAAAGTGTGCATGTTCAGTTATTGTTGTTAAGATGAAACTGCATTTAATAAATAAAATATATATTTCAATTAAAAACGGCTGTTTTTTATGGAGATTTTTACAGCTGCTGAAAATTAAGAAATCATTAAATGCACAAAGTCAGACTGACATCAACATTCATCATAAAAACCTTTTCAATGGTGACAATCATCAAACTAATTCACATGCACAGATCAACTGCAATGCATGCTGGGAGTCATAATTGAGTTTTGTACTTTGATGTTACCCAGCATGCATTGCAGCATGAAGCTTTCTTTTTTGTTGATTGTCACCGTTATTATGGTTCATATACTGATTCTTCGTGTCGTATTGATTCAATTGTTTAGCTTTATAAAAATATATTGTTTGAAAATTTCTGATAACATGATAGACATAACACTTTTTTTAATCTCACACAGTGATGCCATTTTGGAAGGTCACCTTTTAAATGAGAATCCTGTCATCATTTACACTCCCTCTTGTCATTTTAAACCTGTATGACTTTCTTCCGCACAGCACAAAAGAAGATATATTTAAGATTGATGTTAACAGCCCCCCATTCACTTGCACTGGTGTTGTGTCCATACAATAGAAGTGGATGGGGGGGGGCAAAGTAAGACTTAGTGTTAAAATACAAGAGTCAAGTTCTCAAAACAACATTGTTAACATTGAGGAACCAACTATTTTTAACATTGATTCAATAATTTCTAGCTGTTAGCTTTCTGTATGGTTAAAATCAAACTTTGCGTTCACAGACTGCAGGGGTATATAAATATATATAAGTATATTATCTGTCACGTAATTTTGAAATATAAGTTTCTGACAAAGGTTCCTAATATAAATTCGAATACGGCACATACCGGAACCCCAGAAGCGAGTTAAAATTGTTTCGGTTCCTTCACCCCAAAGTCTATGGGTTTTTCTAAAGTTTTTATTTTTATTTTTAAAACCAATGTAGTGTCTTTAAAACAGAGGTTGCTAACATGTCGCTAACAGCGACTACTTCCTGTGGTGGGAACGTTAGACATCATCGCGCATATAAAGCTCACAAATAATGTGTGATACACACAAAGTATGTACAAAATTGTGTATATTTCTTATTTTGTATTGTTTTAAGTTTATTCACCGCATAATTTCTTTATGCAGCGTTTATGTTCAAATTACTATTGTGAACCGGGCGATATGGAGGGGAAAACAAGAGTCCCTTATTTTGCATAAAGAAATTATGCAGTGAATGAACTTAAAACAGTACAAAATAAAAAATATAAGAAATTGTGTACATACTTTTTGTGTATCACAAATGCAACATAGGCACAAATCTCTAAAAACATTGTTGTGGATTTACAGAGTAATTATTTGCCAGGGAACACGTTTAAATTGACGTTTGAGAAGATTGTCGGAGGTTTGGTGGTGGTGACGTTGAAATCGAGCGACCGTATTGTAATCTCCTGTTTGCTTTTTACTTCTGCGATTGTATTAAGGTTTCAAAATAAGCAAATATTGTGTTCCTCTGTAAAGATTTTCTTGATAGACAAAACATGATTTGATTATTAATTTCAATTCACAACAACATATTCCAACGCAGATTTTATCCCTGTTAATGTTTAAAAATTTATAATTTTATCCGTACAATCATCAGTAATGCTAAAAGGAAACTCATAGTCATAAGGACGCACATCTGTGGGTCTGTTTTTATTGCATACTATTGTCTGATTACTCAGTTAGCACAATAGATAGTGACAGCTTTCATTTTTAAACTGCAAACTTTGGCCTGTCACATGTGACTGCAGGAGCGTGTGTACAGGACTGATTCAGTATCCTGCAGGAGATCCGCCTTCCCTCCAGTCACATGCAGCACAAATTCTGTCACGCTCTCGTACAGCTACATGGATTTCTGCCACCGTTTGATTCCGATTTATTTCATGATTCTTCTCCATCAGCCCTTTAAGCACATACTGCATTCACAAACATAAAACAGAAAAAATATGAATAACTATCATTCTCCATCTTTTTATGTTCAGTAGATGTCTTAGCGACTTTTGCAAGAATCCCATCTCATCAAAGTTTTCTTCTACCTCAGTCGAATTCGGTTTCCAGCCATTGTGAATTCTGGATTCATTAACAGATTTCTCCAAGTTAAAGTCAAAGAACAGATAGTTTAGGACCACCTGAGACGTGAGAGATGGGAGACAGAAAATCTTATTTTGACAAACACCTGTAAATCTCAATGCTCAAAATTGAAGCGCTTATTGGAACCTCAAGCAAATAATAGTCCAACCCCCCAATAAAATCGTCCATATTTTATTCATCCTAGTGATATTTTAAACCTTTAAGACTTACTTTCTTCTACAGATCACAAAAATATACATTTGAAGAACGATACATTGACTTGAACACAAAACCATTTCACAAAATATCTTCTTTGGTGTTCCACTGAAGAAAGAGTAACATACAGGTTTCAGAATTTTTATTTTAGGCTTAATCAGAGTAAATCGTGTTAGTTTGTTAATGTTGTCTTTATGTTTTGTACAGTTCAACATGTATTAAAACAAGCTTCAATTGTATAAATCTGCTTGGGTTTTTTGTTACCTGTGCAATTGCTGTGGGAATTTTTGTCCAACCTGAAGCCCCAACCACCATTTTGACCCGTTTGTGTTTTGGTTGCGAGTTGTCCATTATTATTGTGGGACACATTGATGAAAGTGGTCTTTTACCTTGTTCAGAAACACAAGTACACAGTTACATCACTGCAGTTACATGGGCAATGTTGTGTCAAAACATAGTAGAAACATATGATGGAAAAATACACTTTATTGCGCCTTGTGATGTCATAATCCAAATGCAAAGAGATTTTATCTTTATTTAAACAAAGTGCTGTCAGTGAAAACAGGTCGGTAGAACCCAAGTGCAGTTTAACATCACAAAACAAAACCAACAATAAACAAAAACGTGAATAAATGCGGGACTCAGCAGATTCACATGGTCAGATCTTTGGTGACAGAAAATAACAGGGATTGTCAACACAAAAGACAGAAACAGATCACAACACAGATACATGAAGAACCCTTTCAAACCTGCAAACATTAAAGTCATCATGAAATGGAAAATGTAATTCCGTTTTCTTTCACCTTGTGACATATTTCCAAGCGTCTAAATAAAATGAGTTCTTACCTGGTTTAATTATGTTGTTCGTATTTATGTTCTTTCCTTCTTCGGGGATGCTGAAATCCCTCATCTGGTTATTAAAGATGATGCCTGTTGCGGGTGACATCACCATAGAACCAAAACTATACGAAGACAAAGCAATGAACAACAAATATTAGCTGTTTGATAATGTAGAAACCAAGAAACCAGGTTAAAAGTTAAATTAAAAGTCAAGAGCTAAAGAAAAGCAAACACTGGTCACAATAATAGTGATTTTTGTGGGTACCAAACCCATTAACATTCAGGACTCACAACTTGACTTGGAGTTGAGATGACTTGAGGACTCGAGACTTACTGTTGACTTAACTGAAATGAAAACAATGACTTGGTCCCATTTCTTTTAAGTTTCATCAATGTGCATGGCATAGAGAAAAGCTTGGATTAGTACCATGTATCACGATACCATATTGTCTCTATTTTTATTATTAATCTATTTTTATTGTTATTTTATAATGTTCAAATTCAGTCGTGGCCAAAAGTATTGGCAGCTTAAGCTGTTTTGGTGTTCATTCACATGTTTATGGATTAATAAATTAAGATTAAGAATATTCAAGAATTGTCTCTTACACATCATTGATGCTGCCGGTGACGGCCACAGCACTGCCATCTTCTGCAATGATAGACAAATGAGATGTCCCAGAGTCGTAAGATGGAGAGACGTTATTTCCATAGTAGCTGTCAGGTTTGGTGGTGTTGTCGTCTATCTTACTTCTAATGCTTTTTGCAGTTTCATCTGAAATCATGTTTTGAACAATCTGTTGAACAAGATAGGACAAACTGAGTGAAAGATGCTTTGGGAAAATAATTTTGGCTATAACATTTCTTTACTATAATGGACAAAAAGAGCTTTAAAGCTTTTTCTAAAAGAAGTCATCCAAAACTGAACATCCTGCAATAATTTTTGACGTCATGTCATTATTTGTGATGTTCAAGATCCACTGGCGCTTGAATCTATCAACTCTTGCATGGAGGTCCATTCAAATTTGTGCAAGGGTACTAAATATTTTTCTTTACAAAACATTCTCTTCTGTCTCCTGTGTTCATGTTGTCTGAAACACTGGTTCAGCTCATCATCACATGCTCTAATGTCATTGTGGGGGTTGACTCCGCCCTCTTGTTACTCTTTTAATTATGATTAAGCCTCATGTTGTAATTACTCTTGTTAATTTAATCGAAGACTTGAGTTCTTTGATGTTTTTTTAGTTATTCTGACAGTGAGTTTTTGTAATGTGTACAATATTTTATCTTAAATATCTTAATGTGCTACAAATCTAGTACAAAAACCCTTTTGTACAAATAAGTAAAACTTACAGCAGTGATTTTGTCAAATGAAAGATCTCCCAGTTCACTCTTCCGGGCGTAAGTGAAGCGGAAAGTCTCAATTATTCGATGATATGTCAAAACCTTACTCTCCTTTGTCCCTATGCTTTTGCTTGTGAAGTTGTAACCTGAAATAAAAAAAGGTTCATATTTTGAACTGAACAATAAGGAAAGTGAGTGAGTGAGTGATTGAGTGAGTGATTAGTGATTAGTGATTGAGTGATTGAGTGATTGATTAGTGATTAGTGATTGAGTGATTGAGTGATTGAGTGATTGAGTGATTGATTAGTGATTAGTGATTAGTGATTAGTGATTGAGTGATTGAGTGATTGATTAGTGATTAGTGATTAGTGGTTAGTGATTGAGTGATTGAGTGAGTGATTAGTGATTAGTGATTAGTGATTGAGTGATTGAGTGATTGAGTGATTGATTAGTGATTAGTGATTAGTGATTAGTGATTGAGTGATTGAGTGAGTGATTAGTGATTAGTGATTGAGTGATTGAGTGATTGATTAGTGATTAGTGATTAGTGATTGAGTGATTGAGTGATTGATTAGTGATTAGTGATTAGTGATTGAGTGATTGAGTGATTGAGTGATTGATTAGTGATTAGTGATTAGTGATTAGTGATTGAGTGATTGAGTGAGTGATTAGTGATTAGTGATTGAGTGATTGAGTGATTGATTAGTGATTAGTGATTAGTGATTAGTGATTGAGTGATTGAGTGATTGAGTGATTGAGTGAGTGATTGATTAGTGATTAGTGATTAGTGATTAGTGATTGAGTGATTGAGTGATTGATTAGTGATTAGTGATTGAGTGATTGAGTGATTGATTAGTGATTAGTGATTAGTGATTGAGTGATTGATTAGTGATTGATTGAATGAGTGAGTGAGTGAGTGAATGATTAGTGATTGAGTGATTGAGTGATTGAGTGATTGATTAGTGATTAGTGATTAGTGATTGAGTGATTGATTAGTGATTGATTGAATGAGTGAGTGAGTGAGTGAATGATTAGTGATTAGTGATTAGTGATTGAGTGATTGAGTGATTGATTAGTGATTAGTGATTAGTGATTGAGTGATTGAGTGATTGATTAGTGATTAGTGATTAGTGATTGAGTGATTGAGTGATTGAGTGATTGAGTGAGTGATTGATTAGTGATTAGTGATTAGTGATTAGTGATTGAGTGATTGAGTGATTGATTAGTGATTAGTGATTGAGTGATTGAGTGATTGATTAGTGATTAGTGATTAGTGATTGAGTGATTGATTAGTGATTGATTGAATGAGTGAGTGAGTGAGTGAATGATTAGTGATTGAGTGATTGAGTGATTGAGTGATTGATTAGTGATTAGTGATTAGTGATTGAGTGATTGATTAGTGATTGATTGAATGAGTGAGTGAGTGAGTGAATGATTAGTGATTAGTGATTAGTGATTGGTGATTGGTGATTGGTGATTAGTGATTAGTGATTAGTGATTAGTGATTGAGTGATTGAGTGATTGATTAGTGATTAGTGATTAGTGATTAGTGATTAGTGATTGAGTGATTGAGTGATTGATTAGTGATTAGTGATTAGTGATTAGTGATTAGTTATTGAGTGATTGAGTGATTGAGTGATTGAGTGAGTGATTGATTAGTGATTAGTGATTAGTGATTGAGTGATTGAGTGATTGATTAGTGATTAGTGATTGAGTGATTGAGTGATTGATTAGTGATTAGTGATTAGTGATTGAGTGATTGATTAGTGATTGATTGAATGAGTGAGTGAGTGAGTGAGTGAATGATTAGTGATTAGTGATTAGTGATTGGTGATTGGTGATTGGTGATTAGTGATTAGTGATTAGTGATTGATTGAGTGAGTGAGTGAATGATTAGTGATTAGTGATTAGTGAGTGAGTGATTGATTAGTGCGTAAGTGATTGATTAGTGATTAGTGATTGATTAGTGATTGATTGATTGAGTGATTAGTGATTAGTGATTGAGTGATTGATTAGTGATTGATTGATTGAGTGAGTGAGTGAGTGAGTGAGTGAGTGAGTGAGTGAGTCTCTCAATCAATCACTAATCAATAACTAATCAATCACTAATCAATCACTAATCAATCACTAATCAATCACTAATCAATCACTAATCAATCACTAATCAATCACTAATCAATCACTAATCACTAATCAATCACTTACTCACTAATCAATCACTCACTCACTAATCAATCACTTACTCACTAATCATTCACTCACTCACTCACTCACTCCCACATTCACTCATTCACCCACCGTCGAGTACTTTTAGTATCAAAGTGAGCACGGGTCCACTAAAAGGAGCATCTGGAGCATGAAATGTATATTTTCCCAAAGTAAAGTTTAATGCATATTCATGAACCCTTGGTTCATAATCCCGTAGATCCTCACGTGTTATTATTCCTCCTGTATCAACACAAACCAACCAATCAGACAGAATTGATCATATTTGTCATTATTAACTACCATCAAACATGAACAGAATGAAATAATATCATGATATCACCTGCTGCATTGATGTCCTCCACTATTTTTTGACTCAGTGATCCAGTGTAAAACACTTCCGCTCCTTCATTTGCTATAAGCTCATATGTGTCTGCTAGTTTGAGAAGTTTTATCATATCATTTTCCTTAAGGGTTTTATTGTTTGAATCACAAAACACGTTGCTGTAAAAGAAGCAAAGAAAGAGATTTTAAAGGTGATGCAGAGATTCAGAATCACACATACATGGTAGAAAACAGTGCAATTTATATTATGTACTTTAAATGGCATGTTCATTTATCCTCACTGGTTGAAACAATTGCCTCTGAGTTTACCTCATGTTGATTTATTTTAATTTAGCTTTAGATTACAAAAAATATTCTTACCACCATAATGTGCTATTCTGAATCATTTCTCTTTTCTCTTCTAGAGCTTTCTTCATGGCACGGCTAATATAAACACCCTCGCGTGCCATCTTTATACTGGGCTCAAACAGATCCTTCCATTCTAGTCTGCCGTGTCTTTTGTGTGCCATCATGAAACCTCGGATTAGTCCAGGAACAGCGATGGACAATCCTCCTATCACAGAAAACACAGTGATTAAAATAAGAGGCTGTAAAACTAATAACTGCGTCTGTGTTTATTTCATCACGGTCATCATGGATGCTGGATTTGGGGACATGTGGTCTACCTGATTCTGCTTTCTTGGGGTCTTTGTCAAACATGTTTTCTGATTTCTGTGGAGCAGTTTCTCTGGCATCAATTGTCTCCACGTGTCCTGAAGGTTTCAGGAAACAACTCCATTTGATAAGATTATGAAACATTTTGAACAGAATCAGTGGGCTTGTGGGTTATTTTTAGCTTTATTAGCCAAGGGTCAGAATGATATTTCCGGGTTGTTCCTTAATTTTTTTCTTGTTCTATTGACCAGCAAAGGTCCAGATTTTCATCAAACATTAAACACAGATACATATGGATTCACTAGAGGAGGCTGGACTTTATAAAGAGGATCACTGTTGATGATCACATGATCAAATTTCAATGAACAGCAAAGACCACTTGATTCATTTCTCATTTGCAGTGCCATAAAAAAAGTAGTTTGAAAGCACACAGTTACATCATGTTAACAAATTTAATTCAAGGGTGAAGAGCCCAACTTAAGGAAACACTGATGGTGACTTTTGTCATGCTGGGAACGTTCTTAAAACATAAAAAACTTTTCAAAAATCTCTAAGGAACGTTCTTATAACAAACTTTTGTCAGCTGGGTATAAGCTGCATATTCAAGTTTTTGTATGTAGTGTGGAAGTTTGGACATGGAGTTTCATGTTAACTGCATTGATTCAATGGTTTCATCTGCTCTCATGCAATCTGGGTAACTAGCAGATGATTTGAATCGGGTGTTTTAAATAAAACATTCTGTCAGGGGTTCCCGAGGATCAGGATTGAGAACCCCAAGGATAAACAATTGACTTGATTTGACTTGAGGCTTGACTTGCTCCCACCTCTGCAACTGACACAAGTCAGTGGTTTAACTCAGGGGTTCTCAAACCTGATCCTCGGGAAGTCCTGAAAGAGCCCCTGACGGAAAGTTGTAGCTATTGTGAGATGTGGTCATATCTGGTTAGGTACCTGTAGATACATTGTATATAGTGAAGACAGCTCCTCCTCCTATTCCCATGTTTTGAGGGCTATACAGACCCACACACAATAGAGTAGCAATAGCTGCATCAACCACTGAGCCGTTCTTCAACAACAAGATGTCCCTGTCAAAGATCAAAGAGACGTTTAAATACATTGCTAAATTTGGGTAACTTTCTTAAACGTATACTGTAAAACATTTCGAGCTGGTTTAACTTAGATACGAAAGTTCACATGCTGCCATAAAAGCATGAGTTAACTTAACTTAAGTATGTGTTTGTTTAAACTCAAATAGATATGTTTTAGTTAACCCACACTGTACAAATGATTACCTGTCCGATCTTAAAAAATGTTAGGCAGCTTATGAACTCAATATTTAAATAGCACTATGGGATTTATCTGATCTACTGACATAACTGCAATATAATATACAAAACTATTTCTGCATAGGTGTATAAAGACGTATGAAATGCTAAGCTTTATCATGGCTAAGACCACGCAAATAATAATGCAAACGAAAAAAAAATCGAAGATGACACAAGTATATACAAGCAGCACACTGGTTCCAGATAAACAAACAGCAAATATTATATAAAAAATATATCTTTGTACAATTATAATAACTATGCACACTGGTGAATGCTGCTTTGGTTAATAAAGTCTCAATGTCCTGCTGAAACAACAGAATCCACGTTGTTTCCCCTAAAGTAAATACACATACATGGAAAACATATCTAGCCAATATTTATATATTTTTAAGTCATACCTCCCAACCCGAGAGCAATTCCTGGCATCTGCAGCCACTGCTGCTTTAGGAAAGCAAGATTCGATCGGTATTGTGGCTGTAAAAACTCCCAAATGGTAACAAAGAATGAGAGTCCCAACAACGGCTATCAGAAAAAGAACGGCAAACCTAATCCTGATCCTAAATTTGAGAGTATAGATTAATATGTTTCTTCTTTCATAACGATGTTCAATTATTTTACATGCTTTTTATATCAATCCATATAATCTTCAGATGGATTAGTATGTATTATTTTGACTTTAGAAAGTCACAAGCAGTAAAACTATAATAATATTTGCATCTGCTCTGGCGATGTGCTGTTTGCATGCATGCAATGTTGTTACAAAACATTTCAGATTTGAAACCCAAAATCAAAGTACATTAAACACAGCAAAAAAACTTTTTACTTTAGAGAGTTAAAGTCACAACTGTGCTTCCCACCTTTAGTAAGTGGACAAGAACATATGTCATTGACTTGCATTTGATAAAAGTACTTTATAAACACACTATTACAGCTGATCAACAAATAAAATCAGAAATCAAGGATAAGATCCTAACTAAAGGAAACACTGATCACTGTTATTGTGACTTCTTATTGTTGATGTTTCCTTCAGTGATTGTGTTTGTTATCAGCAGGTGTTCATCATTAATGATCAATCATCACTTCATTAATCACCTTAATTATCTCATTAACTTTACTCTGCTTCAGTGTTACTTTAACTCTCTAACCGTTTGGACTTAAATATTCTCCCAACAGAGTAATTTGAACTCCGGGGTTTTTGCTGTGAAGCTTTACACACAAGATATGGTGATAATGGCCAAAGAATTCTTTCAATGTCCTTTAATGAACTTATCATGGTAGACATACAAATACCTTTTCCTTTCTCTTCTCTTTCTTTCCTCTGGTGTTTCTGGAGATGTCCTTTCTACATCACCCATCAAGAAAGTTGACTGGGCTGTAAAAAAAATCGTAACCTTTATATTCAACATAAACCAAACATTAAATTCTAATTAAACACCCAAACCTTACTTCTATACATATTCTATTGCTACACATGTCGTGTTTTTCTCTTTGCTTTAATCCCTGTGTTAACAGATCTCACCCTGATACACCAACAGCGAAACCCCCAGTGTTAAATTAACACTCATAATATTTATATATTACACATTACTAGTGTAAAAAGTAACACAGACACAGTATTGAAGTTAATGAGATATTGAACAAAACCAGAAAAACACATATTCCACACACTTACAGTCACTTGTGAACTTCAAGATCTCACTAGAAGAGAATTAAACTCAACCATCACTACCATCTTCACTTATTACAGAGACCACTTTCACTTTATGTCATGGGTTTAATCCCAGTGGATTGCACATACCCAGTATAATACAATTGAAGATGCTTTGGCTAAAAGCAACTGCCAAACGTGTAAATGTAAATATAGTTTAACATTTAGCACTTTACTCTATTCCAAATATTTTAGATGCCCCCCTATTGAACACGTGATCAAGACAATGATGTGATGATCGAGACATTCGTGATGAACACCTGAAGAAAATATCAACAATTAGAAGTCACCATAATGGCCTTGATGGATAATGTTCATGGGGGTCATGGATGAGTTCTGTTCTACATTTATATTTACATTTACTCATTTGTCAGACGCTTTTATCCAAAGTGAATTACAAGTAGTTTTATACAGCGTCACATTACTGCCGAGCAATCAGGGGTAAGGTGTCTTGCTCAAGGGCACTTCAGTCATGACCTGCTGGCACTGAGATTAGAACCAGCAACCTTCTGATCACGAGCCCAACGCTCTAACCCCCAGGCCACAACTGAACCTTAGTTCATGTCTACAAGACAGAGAATCAAATACTTGGATGACTGTAATGGTGGTTTGAAATCATTTCAACATGGATTAATATAACTTTTGAACCCGCTGTTAATGTTGACAACAATACAGTCAACATTGACAAAAAAGTGTTATAACATTGATTCAATGGTTGCTTGCTATCAGGTGATTATCTTATTCAGGTGCCCATCTCTGTTAACAGCATCAAACAACCATTATTATTGATTATTACGACTGTTGATCTTTTTATCTGAGTTAGTTTGATGATTGTCACCATTGTTGAGGTTTGCATGATGAGGTTTGATCTCTAAATGTGTCTGCAAAACCACACAATTTCATTACAAAATGCTTAACTAGACTTTATCTGAAGCAGAGCATATCTTATGTCAGATATCATCAATTATATTTACATTAATGCATTTGTCAGAGGCTTTTAGCCAAAGCGACTTACATCGCATTTCCCTAAACATTTATACATAGGTATCTGCAATCCCCTGTGATCCAACCCACAAATGCAATGTTCTTACCACTGAGCAACAGGAAAGCTTCATAAGTGTTTTCATTTAACACAATTACAAGCACTGAATGAAAACTTACTTAGAGTCAAGAGCTCAAATAAAGCAAACGCTGATCACAGTTATTGTGGTTGGGTGAAATGTCAACTTTATCTCAACATAATAGCAGGCGCAAAAGTGATCAACACTTCAAAAAAATCTACATTGGTGAAAGTGGTGAGGGCTGCCTATATAGGTTTTGCCAGTGAGCAAATTCTCTAGGGGAGCTGGGGCTCCGTAAAGTGCTAGTGATAGTGCTAGCTTGCTTAGAGGAAAGTCTTTTAACTAAAATAGTTCAGCAAAACGCATGTCTGAATTTTTGACAAAAATAATGTAATGCAGATTGTATTGCATTTACCTCTGACAGCTTCTGAATCTGCCATGATGAAGTTTACTGGTCAGCAAGGAGAAAATGAAAAGAAAAATGCAGAATCAGAGTCGCTGCAGGTCGAAAAACTGCAAGCAATGAGAGAAAAACTGTAGGCAGGAAACCAGCAGCTGCAACAAAAAACCACAGCACAGTAAAATGAGCCGCTTACTTCTTTTATGACAGTTAACAACATCCTCACAGTGGCTGCAAACAATCACATGCAACTGCCAGGCAGGAAACCTCAAAGTTTAGACAGCAACCGAGTGGTACGTTCATCAATCTCACAGAAAGCAAGTGTGTCATTTTGAATCAAAAACTTCTTTATATTTCTGGAGAAGGGCATTATGAAATGATGAAACAAGCCAAATCTTTATTTAATGTTGAAAGATGATGTGTTTTGAACTGCATCCTCCACACTGCATGTCTTGACAGACACATTTACATTCACTCGGAAAGCGGAGTGGTTCTCAAAGTGTGCGACAACAATCTTTTATATATATATATATATGGGCTACAGAATCTTAAGTATACTTTAAAAAGTTAGGGAGATAACTTACATTGGTGAAGCTAAAACTTAAAAAAATTATAGTTCAAAAAGAAAATGAAATAAATAACAAACGTAAAAATAATTTTGTCAGATAATGATACTTGCTTATGTCTCCTTTAAGTGTAAAGAAAAAAAATGTAGAAAAATAATTTGGTTAAAATGTTCATAATGGTTTTTACAAGAAGATAATTGTCTTCATTAAACTACTAATATTGTGTCTGTCAATACAATTGCTTCCGAACCAAATGTTCTAAATATGGTAAGAGGCGTTACATTTCCTTCACACACTTGCAGTATTCGACCAACCACTACGCACTGGTTAACTGGCCAATCATAGCACACCCTGCTTTTCAAAACGATGAGCTTTGTAAAATATCTACACGTTTCAGAGAGGCGGAGCAAAGAGGGGATGCAAACATGCAGGGTATGTGGAAACACCGTGTTTTTAACCTTAAGTCGTGTTTACACATTCTATTAAATCTCCAACAAACGAAAATATTAGTTTAGTGTCATTTGACCCCTTTAAGACAATCCCCCATTCTTCTCTTACCAGCAGTTCACGAGTTCACCTCGCATATAATAGCTACAGATGGGGGATATTATGTGTAATTGCCGGCTGTCCCAGGGAGAGGGCTCTGAGCTCAGTGGTTCCTCCTAACTCGGAGCACCCACCCCGTGTCTGGGGAGAGGGCCCTGGATCCAGTGTGTGCCCAGACTGAGGTCGTTCCCCCTTGTTATGCTGCTGTAAAATAGGCTGTTGGGGTGGAGGAGGGATGCTGCGAAAATGTAGAGACTGAAGGTGCGGCGTCTTGTCTATTTGTAACAGTTTTTCTTCCGGGCTGAAAGTTGATCGGTGAAATTGGTTATAGGAAGGCAGCCGGGTTAGTTATCGGATTGTGAGATTGATCATGGAAAGCCAGGCGGGCTAGTTATCTGCACATACTTTGTTAATAAAACATTAACAAAAGGAACAGAAGAATCAAATAAGGAACAAGTGCTGAATGCTTTTAAAGCCAGAAGTTTTACATCCAATCACAGGAATTATGTGAACACATAAATCAGACAATGCACCAGCAGTTTAGTGTAATTCCCACCGTTGTGGTCTTGAAATAAATCCAGAGACCAATAAGTCTGAGACCAAGACAAGACCGAGACCAAAGATAATTGAGTCAGAGACAAGACCATCAAAAAATGGTCTTGAGAGTGGTCTCGAGTCCTACAACACTAAGCATGCCCATCCCTGCTGACAATATTACCAGTAGTAAGTAACCAGCATCATATTATTTTGACTTGGTCTTTATTGTGCCATAATAAATGTACACACAATATTACAAATGATAAATAATACTTGACAATTGTGTGTGTGTTTATTTACACAGAGACACTGAGGAGTTGAGTAAATTAATCGCAAATCCAGCGTATAGCGGCTGAGTGAATTTTGTGTTGAATGTGTGTATGTGTGTGAGTGTGTGTGTTTCAGAGACACTGTAAAAGGACAGAATGCCAGCCGAATAATCCACATAGACTCCTACTCTATTAGATGGAGATGAAGGAGCAGGTATGTTATTAGTTTTATTGTTGTGCCAAACGTTAAATCCATTGCTATTGCAGAAAATACTCCAGGATTTGTCATCAAGTCCAAATATGCTATTGCTGGCTTCTTTCCTGCTGGTTTCTCTATAGCTCACGGCTATACGGGCCCACACTTTCCATTCAGCCTCCCAGTAACAGCGTCCAGTCAGACTCTGTCTACTCAGAATTTTAGGAACACCTTCAAATCTGTCTGGATGATCAGGATACGGCTGAGGATCTTTCACATATGTGACCTTTTTGTTCCCTTCAGACAGCATGAGGTGAACGTTGGCTGTGTTTGGATCCAGCGTGAGATCACAGAAATCTGAATGAAAACGACAGCATGAAAACATCTATAAATCAGTAGAACATGTAAAAGGTCTAAATATGTGAGCGTAAAAAAACCTACATTTCTGCAGTCCCGGTTTAACCCTGCAAAGTCCACCATAGTCTAAACTGAAAACAGATAAACAGTCACACATTAAGAAAACTTACTGGCTGATATGATGCACAGTCTCCTGTCAAACTGAGATGCTGAATTTCCAACACAAGATATTTGGTGAATTGTATGTTCTCGGCATTTTCACTACAAATACTTTGGGGCGGTTTCCCGGACAGGGATTAGATATATCCAGGACTAGGCCTTATTTAAATTACGACATATCTTTACAATAAACCCTTACAAAAATAAATTACTTCTGTGCATTTTGAGACAAAACAATGGCACTGAGCATGCTGGAACAAGCCCAGCTGCTGGTGTAACCAGTCCCACCGCTCCTTCTACGAGTCATGGGAGTCAGGTGCTTACGAGGACAGCGGCCTTTAGTGTCTGTCGGTATAGCACCTCTTGGGGTCGGGAAGTGAGGTTTACCTGCACATCTCTCTCTCTCTCAATGGCATTCGTACATTGCCTTTTTTTAGTGCGAGGCTTCTGTCAATAACACGTTAAAACTAGCTAATTTGCATGGGTGCCAGTTGCAATCTCTGCAAAAATATTTCTCGTAAATTAAAACTTTTGGACGCAAATTTGATTGTTTATGTTGCAGTCTGGACCCCTGAAAAATAATCATCTGAACAGAATCATCTTGTTGTTGTCAAGATCTCACCAGAGGAGAATTAAACACAATTACAATCTTCACTTACCACACGCTACTTTCACATGATTTCATATGTGTATAAAATATGTTAGTGAGAAGGTTTTTGATCAGGTTTGGTTTGATGTCATTAATATAGTGATCAGTGTTTGTTTCAGTAGAGCTCTTGACTTTCATTCTGTAACTCTCTTCTTCATATGCATCTAAATAAATAGTTGGGCCACAAAATGGGCCACATCTGGACACTGCTCTTTATTCAATCATCTCTGGGCCAAACCCGGTCCACATTCATTTTTCTACTCACAATCAAACAGCGTTGTGTGCACCAGATCTGGGCCTGGGACCCAGCCGTGTATCAGGCAACAACTGCATTTTGAACTTCACTGCAATTTGTTTTCAGTTTAGATAGCTCTAACATTTACTTTGTCAGTATTAGTGTTGTGTGTCATACTTGAGTTTGTTGAGTGTGTAGTTTGGATCATTGAGTCTCTCAGAGAGCATCTGAAGTGCTGAGTGTTGTGGGTGATTGTAACTCAGGTCGAGTTCTCTCAGGTGTGACGGGTTTGAACTCAGAGCTGAAGCCAAATAACAACATCCTTCATCTGTCACCATACAACCTGATAACCTACAGAAGATAAACAACATGTTTTAATATTATTCATGATACATTTACTTTGTGATATCAGTATATGGAGAGCATCACCTCAGTATCTCTAGATGACAGTTGTGACTCTTGAGAGCATCAGAGATCAGCTTCACTCCTGAATCCTGAAGATCATTGTTACTCACATCAAGCTCTCTCAGAGGAGAATCTGAAGACTGAAGAGCTGAAGAGATGATTCTACACGACTCAACTGTGAGATTACAGTCAGCAAGTCTGAAAGAAAACAAAACAATTTAGACAGAATGTACTTGACACCTTCCGTCTCTTCACTGTAAACATGAATGTGATACTCACAGAGCTCTTGTGCAGTTGTTGACAGCTGGTATGAGTCTTCTTCTCCCCTCCTGTGTTGTGTTGTATTTCTTCAGATCAAACTCATCCATCACCTCCTCTGACATCTGAAGCATGTAGGCTATTGCTGAACAGTGAGCGGCAGAGAGTTTCTTCTCTGAGTGTTTGTCTGATCTCACAAACTCCTCGATCTCTCTGTACAGAGTCTGATCTTTCACTTCAAACAGACACAGGAACAGATTGATGCATCTTTCAGCTGACAGACCATCATTACACATGATCTTCTCTTTAATGTACTGTGTGGTTTTCTTGATGGTTTGTGATGTGTCCACCGTGTGTGTCAGTAGATCCTGTAAGAGTCTCTGATTGGACTCCAGTGAGATGCCCAGCAGAAATCTCAAGAAAAGATCCAGATTACCAGTTTCACTCTCAACAGCTTTATCTACTGCACCTTTAAGCAGATTATGAAACGGTTGAAAATATTCAAGTTCTGTGAGAGTACTGCATGTACAGCAGTGACACCAGTAGAACGCAGCGAGGAACTCTTGAAAGCTGAGATGTATGAAGCTGTAGATTTTCCTCTGATGACTGACAGATTCCTCCTTAAAGATCTCAGTACAGATGCCAGAATACAGCGAGGCGTCAGTGATGTCGATCCCACACTCTCTCAGATCCTCCTCATAGAACATCACATTGCCCTTCATCAGCTGTTTGAAAGCCACTTCAGCCAGTTTCACAATCACATCTCTGTTGATCTCTGGATCTCTCTCTGGATCAAACTTCTCATTCCTCCTCTTCATCTGAATCAGCAGGAAGTGGATGTACATTTCACTCAGAGTTTTGGGGATTTCTTCAGTGTGATCTTGTGTCAGGATCTTCTGAAGCACAGTGGATGAGATCCAACAGAAGACGGGTATGTGACACATGATGTGGAGGCTTCTCGCTCTTCTAATGTGGGAGATGATTCTGCTGAACTGATGCTCGTCGCTGATTCTCTTCCTGAAATATTCCTCCTTCTGAGCGTCGTTGAATCCCTGGATCTCTGTCACACACGTGATGTATTTGGAGGGGATCTGATTGGCTGCTGCTGGTCTGGAGGTGATCCAGATGAGAGCGGAGGGAAGCAGATCTCCTCTCATGAGGTTTGACATCAACACAGCCACTGATGAAGTGTCAGTCACATCAGAAACTTTCTCACTGTCGTTTGAGAACATCAGAGTCATTCTGCTTTCATCCAGACCATCAAAGATGAACACAACTTTACACTCCTCATAAATCTGCGAGTCCACATCATGAAGTTCAGGATGAAAGTCCAGCAGAAGTTTGTGAAGACTGTAGCGATCCTCTTGAATCAAGTTCAGCTCTCGAAACGGAAGCAGGAACATGAAATCTACGTCCTGATTGGCTGTTCCCTCGGCCCAATCCACAATGAACTTGTGCACAGAGACGGTTTTTCCAATTCCAGCGATGCCTTTAGTAAGAACACTCTTGATCTTGTGTCTTTGATGTGATTGAGGTTTAAAGATGTCGTTGCAGTAGATTGGAGTGTCTTGTAAGTCTTGTGTTCTTCTGGGCTGTTTCTCCATGTGTAAAACCTCATGTTCTTCATTCACTCCTTCACTCTCTCCCTCTATGATGTACAGCTGTGTGTAAATTCTCTTCAGGAGGGTTTGATTATCATGTGCTTTGATTCCCTCAAATAAATTCTCGTATTTGTACTTCATGATGCTCTTGTGTTTGTCTTTGACTCGCTGCAGAACATCTTCCACTGATTCGAGAAAACCCTGCTGCTCGTCCTCAGTCCCCTCAGGCAGGTCTGATTCAGTGGTGTCCTGTCTGCTAGGCGTCTGACAGGATTTGGCATTGATTCTCAGACTGCACCACATCTCCCCACTTCTGAGAAAAGTGCAGAATCATACAACGACAGTCATGATATTAGTACTGGAAAACATTGTGAATATTACCACTGAATTTTTATTAAAGTAACACTTTAAAGATATTGCTCAAAACCAGTGCATGCCTGACCATGTCCATTTTCAGATTTTTTGGATAATGGTTTCTTTGAATAGGTTGGGTCACTTGCTTTTGAATATGTTGTTTTTGTTAATGATTGAATATGTAGGCAATAAGGTTTGAGAGGACGCTGGAAGAATTGAATCAGAATTAATCAGCTTTTGATAGGATTTGTCACCTGCACAAATGTCACATGCATAAATTGAACCTCTCCGCGAATGTAACAATGTGTTTTAACACGGTTAACACTGCTGCTTCTTCGGCTCTTGTCTCCACTCCACTGAGACTGCACTGCTATCGGACACAGAAGCACCGTGGCTAGCCAAGGCAGAGTCTAAATCCACAGTCCTGATTCTGCTAGACCTACGTATTTGCAGCGTTCTACATGGTAAATCATCAGATACTATGTCAACTCTGTCATCTTAAGGAATCTCAGGCCCTCATCTCCACTGGTTCAAATCCTACCTCCCTGGCAGAACCTTCAAGGTGTCATGGAAGGGCTCGCTGTCCACTGCCCACCACATAATTAATGGGGTCCCTCAGGTATCAGTGCTTAGACCTCTGCTTTTTTCCTTCTACATGACCTCCTTGGAACCCAACATACAGGCACACTCCATTACAACTCCTTCCTGGTGGAACATTCTTCCTAACTCAGCCCGGTCAACCACATCTCTCACAACATTCAAGAAACCACTTAAAACACATCTATTCTGTAAATACTTGACTGACAAATGAAAAACAAACACTAACCAATGCTTTCCTGTAGCTCAGTGGTAAGAGCATGGAGTAAAGAACGCAAAAGTTGTGGCAATCCCAGGGGATTGCACATACATTGAATTATCCTATACATTTGTTTCTAAGTAAGTTGCTTTAGATAAAAGTGTCTGCCAAATGCATAATTTATGTAAATTTAACTCTCTCACCACAGGTATTGATCTTGCTTTTGTTGAAACTAGTATCTTTGTATTAGCACCTATTGTATTATTGCTCCTGTATGACATATCACTTATTGCTCCCTGAACTCTCTGTAAGTCGCTTTGGATAAAAACATCTGCTAAATGACTAGGTTACAACTTGGTTACACAAGCAACACACTCGTGGATACTGATGACTAACGGTCATTAACTGTCGACGCGGACAACGAGGCATAAAAAGGAATACCAGTGCGTTGCCAATGGCATAGAGGCTACAGCATAGGTCTGACGTTAAAATAAAATTGCCCTTTACTGTACCTGGGGTCAGAGGTCCCTGCTCCATTACCGAGTTCTATGGGCTCCAACATGGACTGATGACTCCTCATTGACACGCCGCTGGGTTCTGGAGATGATGCTCTAGGTCACAAAATAGAGGGATATCTATCAAAAATCTGCTTATAAAAGAAACCTGTTTACATGCATATCAATAAACCGGCTACGCAGAAAAGCGCGTTTACATAGACATTTAAGACTTGAAGGGCTGCGTTCAGCCCTGACAAAATGTTGCAAAACGGAAAAAACGAAAACGGTGGTGCAGTTCAACACCATCTCTCTTCTCGTGTCCACCTTTCCTGCAAATGCAACAATAGTTTTTCATTTTGCCATTTCTACATCAAATGCATGATTCGTGAGTGGACTTTTATGCGTTATTTTTCTGTTACTTCTGTTTGGGACTTTTACTATTGCGCTGTCAGACATGCGCACATAAAGAAAACCGAGAGAAAACCGGTAAAGGCATTCACATGCAGCGCAAAATTGGAGTAATGGGCAAAAAACGTCATCTGCCAAACAGATTTTACTTATGCCGTTTATGACCTTTCCCCAATAAAAGAAAACCGTTTTACGCGTTTACATGACCTTAACAGCTTGTTAAGCATAATTGGAGTAAGACCGTACATGTAACCACTCATTGACCAAAGAACCATCAGTTATCATTCTGGCAACATTTACATGGCTTTCTTACTGTACCTGGGGTCAGAGGTCATTGATTCATTAGCAAGTTCTATAGGGTCCAACATGGACTGATGACTCCTCACTGACACACCGCTGGGTTCTGGAGATGATGCTCTAGGTCTCTTCAACCTACTGACATTGATAAAAAAACAAACCAAAGAATGTTTTCGTCTGCTGTTGTCCACTTTACCCCTGTGTGGCTAGTGTGTTGTACTGTAAGCTGTTTTGGATAAAAACGTTTTGTAAAACGAACTTTTATACTGTACCTGGGGTGAGAGGTCACGGCTTCATCAATGAGTTGTGGGGTTTTAATCATAGATCTGTCACTCGTCATAGACACAATGCTGGGTTCTGGAGATGCTCCTCTATTCATTTTGCTCTGATACGCATCATCCTCTTCTTCCTCATCAACCTCCTCTTGCATTACATTATGGTGACTTATTTTGAATTTGGGTCCCTCGCCTTTACAGTAACAACAAACACATTCACTTATTAAAATATGAACAAAAACTAATTCTCAAATCTAGTTCTATCTTGTCGCCTTGGAACGATAATGTTAAATTTGCATTTTAAGAAAACAAGCTTCAAAGTTTTTGCATTTCATTTGAATTTCTTGACAAAACCTTTTAGATTAAAAAAAGTGCCAAAATATATACAATGTAATGCAATTAAATTGTCAAAGAATAAGAATATGTGAATTACTCAGTTTTAACAAAAGTGTCATCTAGAACCTTATCATTTCAAGGCAACAATCTGGGCCCAGTTGCATAAACTTAAAGTCCCCATAAACCGGACATTGCGATCAATTTTACTTCCGTATTTTAACGCATTTCTGAGTGAAATGGAATAATGTAACGGCCGTGGCTTTCGTCCTTTTGCGATTTGTTTGAATGTATAAAAACAGCCATTGTCACAAAATGGCTTGGACAGAACTCAGGTGACAGAACTCCCAACCCAGGTGATGGGAATAAAACCCTAACGAAAGTGAAACACAAAACAGACCATGGGAATGAAACCCTAATGAAATTACAGGAGATAGGAGGGTGGGGCTGAGAGACATAACAGGAAGACACGTGGCGCCAAGTAACAACATAAGGCCACATGTCTCCACACATAACACAACAGAAACCCGAAAAACGTGGCAATGTCATGACTCTGCCCAGGGAGCTAGAAAGCTCGAGACAGGAAGGACAGAGTCCTAACAGCCATTGCATTTTGAAATGGAACAGGCAGCCAGTGTTGGGTAATGAATTACTAGTTACTAAATACTCTAAAAAAGTAATGAATTACTAGTTACTAATTACATATTCAGTAGAGTAATTAGATTACTGTACAAATTACTCTCTCCAAAAAGTGTTTAATTACTTAATATTAATAACTTTCTATATCCTATTAACATTGATTAGTTAAGTGATTCAAGGATAGACACAAAATGACTCTAAATTCATTCAAATAAATAATATAAAACTGTACAAAGTACTCTTAATTACTGACTTGTATTACAAATGTGAAAAAGATACATTAATGGATGTATTTTAAAGTTAGACTTTTAATTTTAACGTCAATTCCACTGTTGTGTCCATTACACAGCATTTAGTTCAAATACATCTGAAGTACTGTAATTAGATTACAGAAAAATAAGAGTATTCCCTTACTTTAAAGGGAAAAGTAATTCAATTACAGTCAATTATTGCTTAATAACTAGTTTACAACCAACACTGCTAGCAGCAGACTGACAGTCAAAGGGGAGGAGTTCGCTTTTAACCTCCGTTTTCTGACACATTTCCGAGTGAAAAGGGATTTAAATGTTTTTCACTGCGAATTGATTGGATGTATTAAAACTGCTGTTGCATTTTGAAATGAAACTAGCAGCAGACTGATGGTTGAAGGGGAGGAGTTAACGGATGCTCCGCCCAAGCCGTCTAATTTACGGCATTTGAGATTTACGCACTTTCAGATTTTAACCGATTAATTAATTAATAAATAGAAAATGACCCACATTCAGTGGCGGATTAACCATATGGGCAATTGGGCGAGTGCCCGGGGAACCATGGGGTCTTAATACGCCTCTGCCCACATTGATAAGATATTTATTATAAACGCTGCAATATTTCATGAAAAATATAACAATTGTAATTATTTCACTGGGACTTTAAGAGTCATTACAGGACAGAAGTGCATTTTCAGATTTAACTAAGGAGTATGAGGGCACACGGATTTTAAAAAGAGAGTGACACACATTGAAAACTATTTACAACAAAACGCTGCAAATGTTCTTGAAAAAATAGGCAGGCGTCTTAACAACTAGTCTCACAATTAGTTACTAATAAGTCTTACCTTTCATTTAGCCCATGGAAAGAATATGACCAAGACAAAAAAACGGATTAGACTAGTATATATGCAACAGGCTCCGGTCTCGATCTACTTATTTGTGAAGGCGCAGACAAAAAGAGATGGAAACCGTATAGTGACTAGTGACTAAAAGTTCATTCAGACAGTATGTCATACAAATATCTACGGAAACATTGCCGTTGTTTCAATTGCAATACGGAAGTCCAAATACATATAAAAATAACTTCGTTTATTTAAATGACCTTATAATAAAGAGTTGCTTGACCGTGGGCTCGTAAGTGAAGAAAATATATCGGCGGTTTAAAATCCAATGTAAAAAGTGCAGTAACACAAGTTACAGCAGTTAGTTTATATATTTACACTGTCTCATAATGACCGTCTGAACTTACCACGTTATGTCTTTTTACATCCTCGGGAGAGGGTGTAGGGTGTAGGACTCTTAATGGCGTCTCCTCGCTTTTTATTTTTGAGTTACACCCAAGCAGCATAATGGAGGTTTAAGTTCCACCCCTATGCAGGACGATGATGTAACTGCAATGAAACCATCAACGCAAGGCAACGCTATGCTTTTGAGATGGAGATCGCCACTAGTGCTGTTTGAAAGATCGTAATCAACGACAATATTCACACAAAACAGTGGTTTACATATAGTTCAAAAAATATGAATTTTCATAAGTTCAGTGATGTGCTTTGTTGAGCCGGAGAAAAACTCTGTGCTGTTACTTGCGTCAATTAAGTTTGGACCCGCACGATGTAAACTACTGTAGTTGGCCTACACATATTATTGGCAAAATGTTGATGACCTTTTATTGTAAGAAAATGTGGATAAAAGCGTGTGCTTTAATAATAAATATAAACGTAAAAAATATATTTTTTCATCGAAATACGCAAAAGTAATCATTTTGGCTTTTTTAATTCTCCAAGTCAGAACAGAACTCATCAGATCAAATTTTACATTAGATTCTATAATATTAAAGTCACTATGTGATGGAGCAACAATGAAAATATTTGTAACCAAATAAAGTCAAATGTATTCCTTAAATGACGTAATCACTGCAGTTTAATAAAACGGTATAATACAACCTTAAATAATAACTAAAATAATAAATGATGCAGCCTTCGAATGTGGCCTTCCGAGTTCGTAGCCTTCACATTGGTGTAGTGAGATCCGTATTCTGCCACCATCGCGTTATCATTAAAACACGCAAGATTTGCGACCCAGTCTGTGAAAACTCGTTGATCTACAAAACATCATCCAACACACACACACACGTTTGTATAATTATCACATCACGCCAATAAATTGTATTATTATTTTTAATCTGAATGTTTAAATAGGAACACAGACAGTCAGACAGAGAGGCAACTTTATCTTGGATCGCATGCAAACTGCCTTGACGTCACGACACTAAGGTCACCTGCGTGTGAATCAGCAGCCTCAGTGCCCACTCAGTTAAGCGTCTGTGAAAGATCACATTTGATATAAAGAGCTTTATTACAAGATACATTTTAAAATTGCAACAAAAAATGAGGGAAATCCCGTCGGTGGGTTGACAAGTGAAACCGAAACTGAAAGCATCTGGGTGTCTCTCAAGGAAGAGGCTGAAGAAGCAGCGTTCAGGATTCATAGGTGCTTTTTGCAGTGAGTAAACATCTATCGTTAACTTAAAGTTATCGCGTACACAATATGAAAGTATATGCCTTTTTATGACGTTTAAATATGTTTGCTGCGATGGATTAATCGCATCTCTTTAATCGAAGTTTTGTGTTACGTGAGGTGAAGTTTAAACGCAGTATTGCCTCAATCTAATTTTACTCTCCTTACCAGGGTGCGTGTAAACGTGTCACTTGAATATAAATGTGTGCTTAGTCTGTTAGTCTATTTCCATATACACTTCTTAAATCATCCATTTGTTCAAGCAGAACGTGTTATTGAACATGAAAATAATCGTTCGTTTTAAATAGTCGCCAACAAGGGGAATAGGTTCCGATCTTACTGTAGAAGGTCAATTATTTGAAGAAAGTTAAGCATATGATCAAAATTATAAATACATGCAAATTGTCCAGATGTTTTATATTTTAAGAACCTTCCCAGCTAACAAAAGTCCCCGTCATGGTGATCCGTGTTTCCTTGAGTTGGTGTCTTGTCCCTTAACTCTATGTGTAAGAGTTGTGGCATGTAATAACTTGTGACGTATTGTCGTTATGCCAACGCAATAAGAATGGAACCAAATAGAGTTTGTTGTTAGGCATTAAATACACATCACATTTACTGCAGCAAACCCATTTTGTTGTGCTTGCTGTGTCTTATTTTGTACACTAGAGGGCAGATGCATTGTTTGATCTGCTTTAGATGCATTTGTTCTTAGTTTTGATTTTATTTCTATATATATGTGTGTGTATATATGTGTATATATATGTATATGTATGTATATATATATATATATATATATATATATTTTCGTAATTTGGGTTGGTGTCATGAAAATGTAATTGCATCTGTTATATGTACATACAGTACAGAAATATATAGAAATACAGTGTTGTATTGCCTAACGAAGAAGCTGCTTAACCACGGAATGAATGCGCTAAGACTAAACAGTAAAGGTTTATGGTAAGCTAAGGAAAATACGACAACAAAATCAGAAACGGCATGTTAACAATATAAACGGCAAAGGCTGATTGTATTTTGGCAACCCCCGAAGAGGCACAAGTTCTCACGTTGGTTTATGGAGTTGATTTTCTGAAACGGCATTAAATAATAAAACCATCAGTCGAGTCTCTTACCATCTTTCGGAGGGTATGCCACATTTACTGCAACTTCTGCTCTTGATTGGTAAATCAGGGGGTTCAAGTGCATAGAAGATTTTGTGAAAACAGTATGTAAAAAACTACAGTAGAATATGGATGAACATCGCCATCAAGGTTCAGGGTATATGAACGTGTGGTGACCATCAACAAACTAAAAAAGAAAGAAACTTAGCCTATGTATTGTATAGGTAAACTTTAAAATGAGACAGCAGCTGTTTGTGCAACAGTGAAGAGAAATAATTGTTGTTAATTGTGTTTGGATTTTTGTATTTTCAGATCTGGCCACTGTCTCTTTTGATAGAGGTGAAGGAAGACCAGTCCTACTTCTATAATGAGTGTCCGTGAGGACATTGAGGAGATGGAGGACGACATTGCGGCATCCCCAGTATCCAGCTGTGTGTCTATGAGAAGTATCAGATCAGTAGTTATGTCCTCTGAAGTCACAGATGAAACACTGATCTCTGACCCCAGGTAAGACAAAACTCTTCACGTCGTGCCTACCAACACCCCTTAGCTGTTATTAAATCACTGTAAACTCATGGCTTTGTGGGGCGTATTGCTCCTCATCGTAGAACAGATGGAAAAACCTATTGCTATAAACTATAGACCAAAGGATTTATGTTTAATTATATTTGGAAATGACACAAACAGTATCTTGACTTCTTAAGCAACTTTTTTGAATGTCTATGTAAGATTTTCTGAGAAAACATTGGTATGTGAATAAAAGTTATAAGTTTCATAAAATTTGTGAAATTCATAACGGTGTGTTTGTTCAGTATGCAGAGGGACGTTCTGACCCAGTCCAGTTGTGGAGTTTGTGAGCAGGTTCTGACAGATCCAGTGTCTATTACCTGTGGACACCGTTTCTGCAGACACTGTATCATCTGTTACTGGAATCAGAGGAGAACATCAGAAGACTTTAACTGTCCTCAGTGTAGAAAAAGATTTAGAACACGTCCTGTGCTACAACCACACACAGTCATGAAAGGATCCAGTATTGCTCACCTTTGGACAGAATCAGACCTGCTGGAGGAGACTGAAGAAGTGAAACAGGATTGTCCTGATGATTCAGTGGAAGATGTTCTTCAAAGAGTCAAAGACAAACACAAAACCATCATGAAGAACAGATACGAGAATTTATTTGAGGGAATCAAAGCACAAGAGAATCAAACCCTCCTGAAGACAATTTACACACAGCTGTACATCATAGAGGGAGAGAGTGAAGGAGTGAATGAAGAACATGAGGTTTTACACATGGAGAAACAGCCCAGAAGAACACAAGACTTACAAGACACTCCAATCTACTGCAATGACATCTTTAAACCTCAATCCCATCAAAGACACAAAATCAAGAGTGTTCTTACTAAAGGCATCGCTGGAATTGGAAAAACTGTCTCTGTGCACAAGTTCATTGTGGATTGGGCCGAGGGAACAGCCAATCAGGACGTAGATTTCATGTTCCTGCTTCCGTTTCGAGAGCTGAACTTAATTCAAGAGCATCGCTACAGTCTTCACAAACTTCTGCTGGACTTTCATCCTGAACTTCATGATGTGGACTCACAGATTTATGAGGAGTGTAAAGTTGTGTTCATCTTTGATGGTCTGGATGAAAGCAGAATGACTCTGATGTTCTCAAACGACAGTGAGAAAGTTTCTGATGTGACTGACACTTCATCAGTGGCTGTGTTGATGTCAAACCTCATGAGAGGAGATCTGCTTCCCTCCGCTCTCATCTGGATCACCTCCAGACCAGCAGCAGCCAATCAGATCCCCTCCAAATACATCACGTGTGTGACAGAGATCCAGGGATTCAACGACGCTCAGAAGGAGGAATATTTCAGGAAGAGAATCAGCGACGAGCATCAGTTCAGCAGAATCATGTCCCACATCAGAAGAGCGAGAAGCCTCCACATCATGTGTCACATACCCGTCTTCTGTTGGATCTCATCCACTGTGCTTCAGAAGATCCTGACACAAGATCACACTGAAGAAATCCCCAAAACTCTGAGTGAAATGTACATCCACTTCCTGCTGATTCAGATGAAGAGGAGGAATGAGAAGTTTGATCCAGAGAGAGATCCAGAGATCAACAGAGATGTGATTGTGAAACTGGCTGAAGTGGCTTTCAAACAGCTGATGAAGGGCAATGTGATGTTCTATGAGGAGGATCTGAGAGAGTGTGGGATCAACATCACTGACGCCTCGCTGTATTCTGGCATCTGTACTGAGATCTTTAAGGAGGAATCTGTCAGTCATCAGAGGAAAATCTACAGCTTCATACATCTCAGCTTTCAAGAGTTCCTCGCTGCGTTCTACGTGTTTTACTACTACAATAACCAAGAGACGTCACAGTTTTTGGATGTAATTTACACTTTACTCAAAGGTGCAGTAGATAAAGCTCTCGAGAGTAAAACTGGTCATCTGGATCTTTTCTTGAGATTTCTGCTGGGCATCTCACTGGAGTCCAATCAGAGACTCTTACAGGATCTTCTGACACTCACGGTGGACACATCACAAACCATCAAGAAAACCACACAGTACATTAAAGGCAAAATACAAAATTTGAACATCTCTGAGTGCATCTCCACTGAAAGATGCATCAATCTGTTCTTGTGTCTGTTTGAAGTGAATGATCAGACTCTGTACAGAGAGATCGAGGAGTTTGTGAGATCAGACAAACACTCAGAGAAGAAACTCTCTGCCGCTCACTGTTCAGCAATAGCCTACATGCTTCAGATGTCAGAGGAGGTGATGGATGAGTTTGATCTGAAGAAATACAACACAACACAGGAGGGGAGAAGAAGACTCATACCAGCTGTCAACAACTGCACAAGAGCTCTGTGAGTATTGCTTCTTTAAAGTCTATATTAAGAGTTAGACTGCTGCATTATCATGCAAAAACACAGGTTAGAGTTTGGAACTTAGTGAGAGGAGCAACAGCTAAACAGGACAGAAAAGGGACAAAAACACAAGGGCATTAAATAGTTAAATGTGTTAAAGTGTTAAACAATGGGGAACAGGTGAAATGCAGAAACGAATAATAGTATAATGCAACCAGTCTCAGCTGGGAGGACCAGGCCTTCTCTGACATGTTACAGCTGCACTCAGCAACTTTGATTAAACGTTATTCAGTAAATGTTTTTGACTAGAAAGGAGAGCTTATGAGTTGTGATTTATTAAATGTATATTTGTTTGAAGATTTTTGTAACCTTAACCCTAACGAATATCAAACAACAGAGGAATGTTTTAGGCAGGAATGGTAATAGTATAATGTAACTGAATGCAGCTACAAGCATTATTATAACATAACAATTAGTTTGCTCTTGGTTCCTGATTGAGTAGGGATGCTCATTTCAGTTCATTTCCCTAACCGAGAACCTATGCTCATTATCTGAATATTAACTGTTAAACGGTCCATATGAGCATTCCTATGATGGAGATTGATGCAAAATGTGCTACAAGTCAAATGACCTACTGTAATTTATTGAATTCTTTGTTACAGGCTTGTTGACAGCAAACTTACTCACCAGTGTTGTGAAATCATCTCTTCAGCTCTTCAGTCCTCAAAGTCTCTGAGAGAGCTGGATCTGAGTAACAATGATCTTCCGGATTCAGGAGTGAAGCTGATCTCTGATGCTCTCAAGAGTCACAACTGTCATCTGCAGATACTGAGGCGTGTGTCTTTAGAGATTTTCCAGGACGATATCTTTTGCTTTGATTAATGTCTTTTGAGAAATGTTGTGTGTTTCGTCCCTGTGTAGGTTATCAGGTTGTATGGTGACGGATGAAGGATGTTGTTATTTGGCTTCAGCTCTGAGTTCAAACCCGTCACACCTGAGAGAACTCGACCTGAGTTACAATCACCCACAACACTCATCACTTCAGATGCTCTCTGAGAGACTCAATGATCCAAACTACACACTCAACAAACTCAAGTATGACACTCAAATTTGCATCACATTTAATGTCTATTATATGGTAATAAGAAAATAAAGAGGATTTACATTTCTTTTTTCTAACTCATTTTGTGTGTGACTCTAGTATAGACTATGGAGGACAGGCCAGAATTTCACCAGGACTACGGAAATGTATGTTTTTAAACACGCATACACACACACTCTTTGTTACAGACTGTTATCATCAGGGCCAATGTCAAACTTCAAATTCACGTTTGTTTCCTGTTTTTCTTTCCATACTTGTGATGAGTTTTGTTGTATTTGTATGATATGTATCTAAGAAGACCTCCTTAAATCTCTGTTCTTGTGTTCAGATACGTGTGATCTTACACTGGATCCAAACACAGCCCACAGTCTTCTCGTTCTGTCTGAGGAGAACAAGGTGGTGATGCGTGTGGAAGAACAGCAGTCGTATCCTGATCATCCAGACAGATTTGAGTGTTTTGAGCAGGTGTTATGTAGAGAGAGTCTGACCGGACGCTGTTACTGGGAGGCTGAATGGAGCGGACGGGGAGCTGGAATCTCAGTGGTTTATAAAGGAATCAGCAGGAAAGGTCTTGGTGAAGACTGTTGGTTTGGATACAATGACAAGTCCTGGAACCTCTACTGCTCTAGCAGAAGTTACTCTGCCTGTCACAATCTAAAGCAGACAGATATACCTTCAACATCACCTCCATCTAATCGAGTAGGAGTGTTTGTGGACGGGCCGGCCGGCACTCTGTCCTTCTACAGCGTCTCTGACACACACACACTCACACACATACACACATTCAACACAGCATTCACTCAACCTCTGTATGCTGGATTTGTGATTTATCCAGACTCACCTGTGATGTTGCTTTAGTATAACAGCTCGATCCTTTTGATACAGAGACTAGTACTGTACATGTTCTATATTATTCTACAAATACATATTTATTAAACAGATGATTGTTGGCAGACCAATTGCCTTAAAAAAATTAGGCAAGGTGGTGCCACTCAACTTTTCAGGTCATTTTTTTGTTAAACATTGTTAGATAGAAGTTTGACAAAGTATGTTCTGTGTAGCCTATGTGGAATAAAAGAGAGGGCATGTTAGCATGGTTCAGCAATGGTTTTGATGCCATAACATATTGTATTTTGTTACCTACATTTCACCACTAGAAGAAGTATAATGTGTATAGCTGTTTGTGTGACAAAAAGACACATTTGATTAAATTGCACTTAAACTAACATTTATTTCATCCAATTACAGGAAAAAAAAACTACCCCCCACCAAAAGAGAACAAATTTGAAATTTTCCCACCTGTTTACATTTATAATTTATAACCTATGTTGGGTGTTCCATGTGGGTGATTTGGGAGTACCTGCACTCGGGGCATCCACACAAAAAAACATACTTTATATGCTGTGTTATGAACTTTGTTGTAAAGCCACTGCCTGCCTGCTCATCAACATTTTCTAAAAAATACTATATGTAGATTATGTTAATGGTTTATTGTGATACTTCCTGTGACTGTCGTAAGATGTGATGTAGGACGCCCCGGAGGATGTGTGTGATGTAAATACAGAAGTGTGAGGTGTGTGATGGTGAAGCAGGAATAAAGCGAATTTCCTTTGGTGCAGATCTGGGCCAAATAAACTGCTGACCTGTGGCCCACTTAAGTGTTTCCCGGCCCAGATCTGGTCCTCATCCTCTTTACCACCCTTAGCTGAGTTCTGTAAAGGACTGTTTGCCCTTATGTGGGCCACATGTGGCTGATAGACCAGAAGCCAGAATTTAACCATATTAACACCATTTAAAAAATACAATAAACACAATGAAACAATATTAAACACAAACACTGATTCATAAAATTTATTTTTTATAACAGATTATGCAACGTCCAGCCAATCAAACACGCAACTACACAAATTTATTCAAAATCATTACAGTTTGTCATGTTACATTTACTTACAAATTAATAAAGAGTACCTGTAGGTATTAAAGTAGTTTTTTCAAATAATATGTAACATTCAAAGAGTCTATATCTTGCATTTGTGTACACTAAAATATGTGAAGAGTTATTTCATCATTAAACCATATTGTTGAGGAAAGCATTTCAAAAGCACTCGCTTTTTCAATGAAACAATTTACAGAGTCCTTAATCATATGCAACACTGGCTCAAAATGCTACAAAAATGCCATAAAATGATTTAAATATCCAACATCACTTACCTAAACATGAAACGTTATGAGGAAAGAAGAGAAAGCTGCTGTGTGGACTGCAGGACTGGAATTTTTTGAAGCTGATCCTGACGAGAAAATGTGACCCATTTGAAGAAAAAGTTTGCTTTCAAACAATACGATTCATTACAAAGATCTTCCCTTTGAATAGACGACATTTATATTAGTGTAAGATTCCATTCTCACGTTTGATTGGTCACTGTTTACAGTTCACTGCGCATGTCTGTGTGGTACTGACTGACGAGGTGAGGAAAGCTGTCAGTCATTCATAATGTCCGTTTTTCTCAGATGTGAGGATATTGTTATTAGACCGCCATGCAAGTTCAGCATAAAATACAATAACGTCTGTATAGACTTTTAATACAGTGACTGGTAACAGGTAAGTCATGTCTATGTGTATCTATGTCTATGTGTATCTGAGAGCGATATAGTGCGATTACCTGTCCGTCTCTTCAGCTTCAATTTCTCCGATTAGTGGTAGTAACTAGTCACATCAGAAATCGTGTAAAATGATGTCTATTTTATATAAATTTTGTGTAAATGCGCCAGCTTGCGGACTGTGGCGGGATAACGGCTGTTTGAAATAACGGCTAACCGTGTTAAGTGATTTAAAACTTATGGCCAACAGACCTGGAACTACTTCACAGCATCACATTTTCTAAAACAAACGATCTTTACTATCAAGTAGTTATGACATGAATTAATCCTAAAATATGCAAAATAAATTAAGCAAAAACTAATTAAAACATTCCACACAATTAAAAAATACAATTTTAATGACACGTTCAATAATTCAGATTTATTCATTTTAATTAGTACATGGAGAACATTTCATAATAATTTTTAAATGTTTATAATAACACTAAGAAAAAGCATAGAATACACAACTAAAGATGTTTATATTAGAGAACATTGCTCTCTAGATTGACACTGAAGAATCTAATTTAATGTAAAAAATGTTTGTTTTTACTTAACACAGATTCAGACATTTACGGCCCTGTTAACACCTGGTGGCGAGATCTGGCATTAGCATGTGTTTTAAATTTGACTGGACTTTAGATGGAGTTTAGTGCAGTTGTTTGGTGACAATCAGGGGTCTCTTAATGGGGGCACATCATGACTTTACAATACAATACAAATGTGATTGTGTCTGAAGGGCTTTTATTACCTTCAACTAAATGATCCGACCAAAAAATGAATACAGTTTTGAACCACGTTTACACCTGTTTTTAGTGCTCGCTTCTTGTGATCTGACTGTCTGCTAAGATACCAGATGGAAACAGGGACACAGACGCCACAACTGTAGATTGCATGGCGACAGTCAGTAGTACCATTATTTATTGCTTAATTTGTGTGTAAACTGCTAAACAAACAGAAAAATATCAAATTTTCCCTTCAGTACCAAGCATGTATAACAGTTGCATAAAAACAAAATACCAAACAGTGTCCGATATATAAAAATATGTGTTATGTACTACACGCTTGTCATGGTTTAGAAGAAATAAACTTGAGTTTGCATACTTTCAATTGAGCATACTAATACAAATGTGTAGAAATGGTTTTGTAACAGGTGATGAAAGTTATTCACGTTATGGCACAGCTACCAAGCTACTATTTTCACTGCTCAAATACAGCAACTATAGCTTTTTGCGTACCATTTTGTACTATTTTTAGTGTTTACTATATATGAAATATAACAATTTGTGACTTTTCCTTAAAAACAACACTTTAATAAATATTTGTGTCCGCCGTGCCTAACAATGCCCTTCAGTCATGACTATTACATCATGTTCCCTTATAACAAAATCAATATCCCTCAGTAAAGGCGGAGTGACCGACTGGAATCATTGAAATTCCTTTGCGTAACGTTTTCTCCATAATACATGCCTCAATCTAAAACAACCGCGCAGAGGAACCCGGATAAATACCAAGTCCAGCATATAGCGGTTCAGTAAATAGTGTGTTGAATGTGTGTAAGTGTGCGAGTGTGTGCGTTTCAGAGACGCTGTAGTAGGACAGAGTGCCAGCCGTCCAGTCCAGATACACTCCTACTCTATTGGATGGGAACGGGGCAGATATGTCCGTGCTTTTCTTATTGTGTATTGCAGAGTAACTGCTGTTTGTGCAGTAAAGAGTCCAGGAGTTTTCATTGTATCCCAAATAACACTCACTGCTGTCACCCTTTCTCTTTAACCCTTTATACACCACCGATACGTCAACCACGCCGTTCCATTCAGCCTCCCAGTAACAGCGTCCGTTCATATCCTCTTTACACAGAACGTTACCGTAGTAATCAAATCTGTCTGGATGGTCTGGATACGATTGATGTTCTTTTACACGCGTCACCATTCGATTTTCCTGGGACAGAGCGAGACGACAATCTGCGGTGTTTGAATCCAGAATGAGATGACAGGAGTCTGTAGATGAGAAAACAACACAATCAATCATGCGAGTGAGGCTTGATGTGAAAACACGTCAAAGCACAGCAAACATTACATTACATTACACATGTGAATCCAGCAGACTGAAAATGTAAACTCACGAAAAAAACATCTTGCCGCACTTGGTGAGCATTAGCAGTAGAGAGAATAGTCCAACTGTGTGTTCACACCAAGCGCGAATGAAGCGTTTAAGCGCGAGTGATTTACATGTTTAGTCAATGCAAAGATGCGATAGACGCGCTTGCGGCGCGAATGATGCGAATTGAGCGTTATTCGCGCGAGTTGAAAAATATGAACTTTGGCGAAAATTTTCGCATGTTCACCAATCAGGAGCCTGCTCTAGTAGTGACGTGATTATGACATAGTGAGCGGACTGCACCCGGCACCGAACGAGTCTATATGTCTATCTTCAGCCTTCCATAGCACACTCCCATGACGCGAATTTCACTCGTGAATGAAGCGAGAAAAATCCAAATGTTCAAGCGTCCAACTACTCGCGAATAGCGCTTTTTATTCACGCAAGTCGAGCTTTGTGTGAACACACAGTAACTTGTTCGTACATTTCTCTTATATCTCCTCTCGTGCTCAAATGTTTATTAAAACGTACATTTTTTCAGTCCTGATGCAAGTCTGCACTCTCCCCCATTATCCAACCTATAGTCACAAACACACATATATTGATGCACAGATATGAGTAAATATAGATGAGCACTAAATGAAATGACGCTGCGTTCATGCTCACAAATCTGTTTACATTACAATGAACCTGAATATCTCCAGTTGAGTGTTTGAGAGAGCAGCTGAAGTGACACACACACACACACACACACACACAGGTCAGTATGTGTCAGTATTAGTGTTGTGTGTCATACTTGAGTTTGTTGAGTGTGTAGTTTGGATCATTGAGTCTCTCAGAGAGCATCTGAAGTGACACACACACACACACACACACACACACACACACACACACACACACACACACAGGTCAGTGTGTGTCAGTATTAGTGTTGTGTGTCATACTTGAGTTTGTTGAGTGTGTAGTTTGGATCATTGAGTCTCTCAGAGAGCAACTGAAGTGACACACACACACACACACACACACACACACACACACACAGGTCAGTGTGTGTCAGTATTAGTGTTGTGTGTCATACTTGAGTTTGTTGAGTGTGTAGTTTGGATCATTGAGTCTCTCAGAGAGCAACTGAAGTGACACACACACACACACACACACACACACACACACACACACACAAGGTCAATATGTGTCAGTATTAGTGTTGTGTGTCATACTTGAGTTTGTTGAGTGTGTAGTTTGGATCATTGAGTCTCTCAGAGAGCATCTGAAGTGACACACACACACACACACACACACACACACACACACACACACAAGGTCAGTATGTGTCAGTATTAGTGTTGTGTGTCATACTTGAGTTTGTTGAGTGTGTAGTTTGGATCATTGAGTCTCTCAGAGAGCAGCTGAAGTGACACACACACACACACACACACACACACACACACACACACAGGTCAGTATGTGTCAGTATTAGTGTTGTGTGTCATACTTGAGTTTGTTGAGTGTGTAGTTTGGATCATTGAGTCTCTCAGAGAGCATCTGAAGTGCTGAGTGTTGTGGGTGATTGTAACTCAGGTCGAGTTCTCTCAGGTGTGAAGGGTTTGAACTCAGAGCTGAAGCCAAATAACAACATCCTTCATATGTCACCATACAACCTGATAACCTACAGAAGATAAACAACATGTTTTAATATTATTCATGATACATTTACTTTGTGATATCAGTATATGGAGAGCATCACCTCAGTATCTCTAGATGACAGTTGTGACTCTTGAGAGCATCAGAGATCAGCTTCACTCCTGAATCCTGAAGATCATTGTTACTCACATCAAGCTCTCTCAGAGGAGAATCTGAAGACTGAAGAGCTGAAGAGATGATTCTACACGACTCAACTGTGAGATTACAGTCAGCAAGTCTGAAAGAAAACTAAACAATTTAGACAAAATGTACTTGACACCTTCCGTCTCTTCACTGTAAACATGAATGTGATGCTCACAGAGCTCTTGTGCAGTTGTTGACAGCTGGTATGAGTCTTCTTCTCCCCTCCTGTGTTGTGTTGTATTTCTTCAGATCAAACTCATCCATCACCTCCTCTGACATCTGAAGCATGTAGGCTATTGCTGAACAGTGAGCGGCAGAGAGTTTCTTCTCTGAGTGTTTGTCTGATCTCACAAACTCCTCGATCTCTCTGTACAGAGTCTGATCTTTCACTTCAAACAGACACAAGAACAGATTGATGCATCTTTCGGCTGACAGACCATCATTACTCTTGATCTTCTCTTTAATGTACTGTGTGGTTTTCTTGATGGTTTGTGATGTGTCCACCGTGTGTGTCAGTAGATCCTTTAAGAGTTTCTGATTGGAGTCCAGTGAGATGCCCAGCAGAAATCTCAAGAAAAGATCCAGATGACCAGTTTTACTCTCGAGTGCTTTAGCTACTGCATTTTTGAGAAAGCTATAAACTAAATCAAGAAACTGCAGTGTGTCAACATTTTTGATTACATGGCAGTAAAACACGTAGAACGCAGCGAGGAACTCTTGAAAGCTGAGATGTATGAAGCTGTAGATTTTCCTCTGATGACTGACAGATTCCTTCTTAAAGATCTCAGTACAGATGCCAGAATACAGCGAGGCGTCAGTGATGTTGATCCCACACTCTCTCAGATCCTCCTCATAGAACATCACATTGCCCTTCATCAGCTGTTTGAAAGCCACTTCAGCCAGTTTCACAATCACATCTCTGTTGATCTCTGGATCTCTCTCTGGATCAAACTTCTCATTCCTCCTCTTCATCTGAATCAGCAGGAAGTGGATGTACATTTCACTCAGAGTTTTGGGGATTTCTTCAGTGTGAGCTTGTGTCAGGATCTTCTGAAGCACAGTGGATGAGATCCAACAGAAGACGGGTATGTGACACATGATGTGGAGGCTTCTCGCTCTTCTGATGTGGGACATGATTCTGCTGAACTGATGCTCGTCGCTGATTCTCTTCCTGAAATATTCCTCCTTCTGAGCGTCGTTGAATCCCTGGATCTCTGTCACACACGTGATGTATTTGGAGGGGATCTGATTGGCTGCTGCTGGTCTGGAGGTGATCCAGATGAGAGCGGAGGGAAGCAGATCTCCTCTCATGAGGTTTGACATCAACACAGCCACTGATGAAGTGTCAGTCACATCAGAAACGTTCTCACTGTCGTTTGAGAACATCAGAGTCATTCTGCTTTCATCCAGACCATCAAAGATGAACACAACTTTACACTCCTCATAAATCTGCGAGTCCACATCATGAAGTTCAGGATGAAAGTCCAGCAGAAGTTTGTGAAGACTGAAGCGATGCTCTTGAATCAAGTTCAGCTCTCGAAACGGAAGCAGGAACATGAAATCTACGTCCTGATTGGCTGTTCCCTCGGCCCAATCCACAATGAACTTGTGCACAGAGACGGTTTTTCCAATTCCAGCGATGCCTTTAGTAAGAACACTCTTGATTTTGTGTCTTTGATGGGATTGAGGTTTAAAGATGTCATTGCAGTAGATTGGAGTGTCTTGTAATTCTTGTGTTCTTCTGGGCTGTTTCTCCATGTGTAAAACCTCATGTTCTTCATTCACTCCTTCACTCTCTCCCTCTATGATGTACAGCTGTGTGTAAATTCTCTTCAGGAGGGTTTGATTCTCTTGTGCTTTGATTCCCTCAAATAAATTATCATACTTGTTCTTCATGATGCTCTTGTGTTTGTCTTTGACTCTTTGCAGAACATCTTCCACTGAATCATCAAGACAATCCTGTTTCACGTCTTCAGTCTCCTCCAGCAGGTCTGATTCTGTCTTGTTCTGTCTGGACCACAACTCCTTACTGCTGTTACAATCAAATTCATGAGAACAACCATCATGAAAAATACACACAGTGATATGATGTGTCTGACTAGTGTTGTGAAAATCCCAGAAGCTGGGACCATGTTACTGTAACACATCTGTCCAGTTTGAGTCAAGACTGTGATAGATTGCATGTAAGTACTAACTGAGGATCGGAGTTCACTGCTGCATCACTGAATACGGATGGCTGCCTCACAGACGGATCAAACTGAACTGACACACAGCTGGGTTCTGGAGATGCCACTCTAGGTTTCTTCAACCTGTTGAGATTGACCAAAGAAGGTTTTTTCTAAAACTAAAACACTGAACAGTGTTGCTTGAATCCATTGTTAAATGCTTTGGAATTAAGTTTACTTATAATGAATAAGTAGCTTTCTTAATGTTCTTAATGTTAGGGTCAGTTGTGGCCTAATGGTTAGAGCGTTGGGCTTGTGATCAGAAGGTTGCTGGTTCAAATCTCAGTGCCAGCAGGTCATGACTGAAGTGCCCTTGAGCAAGGCACCTTTCCCCTGATTGCTCTGCAGTAATGTGCCACTGTATAAAACTACTTGTAAGTCGCTTTGGATAAAAGCGTCTGCCAAATGAATAAATGTAAATGTACCTGGAGTCATAGTTCACTGCTCCATCCCTGAATTCTATGGGGTCCAACATTGATTGATGACTTTTCAATGACACACCGCTGGGCCCTGGAGATGATGTTTTCGATCTCTTCAACCTGCGGAGAAAAGACAAATGTATAGGATTTGGTAAATAGCAATGGTTCTATTCTAAATTAAAGTATTAAATGCATTAGTTGCAGTTTGCAGTGTGCTCTAATACCTGGGGTCAGAGGTCACTGCTCCATCACTGAATACAGGCGGCTGTCTCATGGACTGATCACTCCTCACTGACACACAGCTCAGATCTGGAGATGATACTCTGGGCATCTGGCTCTGATAAACCTCGACCTCCTCCTTTCTCACTTCATGACGACTCATTGTGGAGGGCCGGAGTTGATACCTCCTTACGCAGTCAAGAAGACCTTTATGTGAAAACACAAATGTTTCTTCAAAGCTTAACGTTCTCGGAGTAGCATAAAAAGAGCATTTTATTAACATTCCATTCTAAAATGTTTGAATAAAACGTTATCCTTACATGGTTACCCAGCTAGCACACGAACGTCTGTAAGACGTCTGCTGAAGATCTGGAAACATCTGCTGTGTAAAAGCAACGGATACAAATCTTAGAAATAGCAGTTTTATATATATCCATTCTAAATCATAAACATATTACAGACGTCTTCTAGATGTCTATATAACATCTGAAAGCAGACGTCTTAGAGACGTATTGCAGATGAGAAAACTCTTGATTGCAAATATGTTATAAATGCCCTTATGAAAATAAACCATGTTCTTTTTTGTAGTACAATTTTAGTAACCATGTTTTTTTGGTGTATAGATTACAAATGGCAAGACCATAGTTAACCATGATGAAACGTAGTAAAAAGGTTAATTTTCGGATCCAGCAGTGAAAACCAAGACACACAGTGGACCTAAAGTTTATTAACCTTTTGTTTTTGGCTATTGGGGACAGGTGGGGCTCGGACCCCTACACCTCCAAAGTGAGGAATGCCAGAAACAGTTTGAGAAACACTGGGGTAGTGGAACTAAAAACATTCAGAAACAAGGTTATCATAACACAGCAAACGTCCCTAGAGCATTTTTCGGTGTATATTCATAACGATTTACATAAATGATTTTTATCGACGCTATGTTTCGATTATTTGTGGTTTCATCAGACGTTTGAAAACCATATCAAACTCAAAGCGAACTACACAAACAACAGCAATTTATTTTCCGTCTTAAGGCCAATAAACCCATGAACATATGAACTTACCACATCAGGCAGATTTATACGCCCATTGTTTTAGTTTAAAGTCCCGTGACGGCGCTTCTGCTTCTTTCACTTTCGTTTCTGGTCACGTGGAGTCTTGATCCCACCGAAAGTGAAAAACAATCAAAATGACGCCACTGATTTAACTATTACTTTAATCTGTACATAAACCGACAGGACGGTCCACACGTCAGTCAAACTTTGAATGTGAGTGAAATAACCCTGTCACACCAATCCGGCGTGACGTCATTCAGTGTTCGTGGTAAACATCACCCTCTAGTGGTTTTTACTGTAATAACCGTCTGGTTGCTACAGTAAATGACAGTCTATGATGTGTGAACACACAAAATACACATTTATAATAGGTATGTATGTATGGAAATCGCTAAGTGTCTAAGTAGAAAGACTTAAACTGCATTCCCTCTCAAGTATTTTGTCAAATAATATACGTCATGCATTATAAAACCCACATTAAAAACTTTGGTCCAATATGGTTTGAATGTAGATTTTTCTTTGAGTTGTTTCTTATAAATGAGATCATCTAATTCTCTAATGTATATCTTAATATGCGGTTTTCTTAAAATACTGATCTGGACAAATGTATGTGCGCTTAATGTGTGTTTTATCATACTGCGTCTTAGTTTTTTACCTTGTATCTCATAAAGGTGTGTGTTTGCTTTAGCTACTTAAGAAAATTTTAATCTCTCTTTCTAAACTCGGCAGCCTCCTCATATAGTGTTATTCGCCGTATTTCCTTCTCCCCCTACTGGACGCATGAGTTACAACAGGAGTTAAAACTGCTTGGGGCTTAAATCTACAGGCTCCAGGTCTGCAGCCTCCCCATATAGTTTAATGTTGGTCTTTACGAACAAATACTCACACGATTATTTAGGGTTGACACCCGTCCCGTGAAATACGGAATTGTCCCGTATCAAATCAATACACGCTGCCATCGTCGGTTTGCTGGTTAATCACGGCCAATCAGAGTCAGAGGAGGGCGGGACGTCGGTTCACTTGGCAACAGGTAATCCACCGATCCCCCGGGTCCGGCCCTGACAGTGAAACAGCTGAAACGAAAGCGGATGCAAAAATACAGAGGAATCTGTTTCTGTGTCATATCTTATTGAAATGGTTTTGTAAGTGATATTCCGTGGAAAAACGTTTGGACTTTACCTCACAAATACCTGATAACTAATCAAAGACTTAAGAATGACATATATACCCTCTGCTCTTTCTGTTCAGAGAAACCTGAGACCACTTTACATTTATTTTGGATCTGCTCTTTTCAATGTTTTGACATTTGTGATTGTATCAATTGTTGTGTAAATCCTAATGTTGATTTTACATACAGAAATGTAATTTTTAGTTTTCATGAATGTGAAAAGAAAAGTGATATTTATTTTATAAACCTTAATTTTCTGTTAGCTAAATTTCACGTTCACAAATCTAAATTCTCTAAATGCACTCCTCTTCTTTTGAGGTTTAAACGCGAGTTGAAAATGTACTTTGAGTCTGTTGAGTTCCCTAAAAACTTAAAAGCTACAAGAACAGTGTCTGTGTTTAAGGACTTGGCACTTAATCTGGATTGAAAGACCGAAGGAATTTATTCTGGATTGAGGGAGGTTGTATCAACAATGATAATGGTTGTTGTTAATGTTAATCTTTTTGTTGTCTTCTACATGCATTTAATAAAAAAATTATAAAAAAGTGTGAGGAAGCGAATACTTGGCTGGAAAGTGTCAGCTGCAATGAATATCAAGGCCATTGCACAATGTGTCTGCGAGTGTTGTCTGTGGCTCACGGCGGCCTGTCAGATGTGCGGAAGAGCAACATTCACAACATGCTCGAGCTCACGGAAATCAGAGCACCGTCTCACATTTCTTCATACCTCCATCATCTCCTGAGGCAGATAGAGTCGTGTTTTTTATCACCTACAGTTTTTGGTTGATTGCGTTAGATTCACACATCGGTGAGACACGTAGCACCACCTCTGGGCCACAGCTCCGCCAAATTGGTTCACTATTTTGTTTATAAAAGTAATGCTCTGAGTAGAAAAGTCTGAGTAAACAACTATAGTTTAAAACCACATATTTCATTTGTACTGCAAAAGCTCCAAGTTAAAGGCATAATTACAGTTTACTAGTTCAATACTTTATAGCACATAAGACAGTATACCTGTATGTTTTCCTCACATCATACCTCTGGTTTACCTTTTATAAATGATTGATATTATTCCTGATAATGTTACAGTATATAGAGTTTAAAACTTTGTAGATTGGCTTAATGGATTGTTATATAAACATATTTTGTTCACATCAGTCTCCTTGTCTTTGGATGCCCATTATTCAGGATCGCTCAAACGCTTGAGGCGAAAGCAGTTATTATGTGTAAATGTTTTCAGAGCATTCCATTCATAACTAAAATTCATAACTAGCTAAAAATCATAACTCAAACCAGTTATACTTGTCACTTCACACAATACTAATTCAAGATTCGTAAAACATTGCAAGAATGCCAAATTTAATTTAGTACTTGCCATAGCATTGCAATGAGTCCCCAAAGTAAGAGCTTTCGAGATCACATGCACATCCACAGACTCATCTACAGTCCCTTGCTGTCCAACTTAAGAATATTGATGTCTTTGCTTTTTGTTTCAATAGATTATTAAAAGATGATGTGCTTGGGGTGTACAGTGAAAAATTTAAGGAGAATATACACTCCAGGGTTTTTCCAATCAAAGCCTACACAGCCCAGACATCACGTTCGGACACGACTGAGAGTCACTGATCACAAAAAGCAGTTATAACTGAAAAACATTCATTCAATACACATAAGCTATAGTGGGACGTGTCTCGTTATACTATAAGTGAGACATTTGAAATAAGCAGCAATCAATAAAGCTGATTAAAATACTTAGCAGAGATATGCTGAACAAGAAACAGTAGAATACTACAATGATGTGGGCTTTACAAATGAAACTTGTTTATTATAAAGTGAGTAACATCAGATCTAAGTTTGAAGACAGAAGTTTTTGATTTGACACAATATTTCAATCATCTCTGATCTCAAAACCAATGAAAAGGTTGAAATCAGAAAGGGGGAGGAGTCAGAATCCCTCTTTAAAAAGCCTGCGGTGCTGTAGATCAAGTCATCAGTGAAAACATCAGAATGAGGTCTAACACAGTCTTGTGTGTTGCTCTGACTGTACTTCTATATCTAACAGGTAGGCAAACGCTAACTCTCTCTCGAAGAAGAAAAAATCTTATTCTCAAAAATGTATTTTAATCTGATTAGTTTTACCCAAAATGCCAAGTGTTTTGTCAACGTTATATAACCAGTATAGCAGATGTACGGGGCTTTTGGTCCTTGTCGCGTTTTGAATGATCTGAATAATCCACCGTCAATCACACTGTCATGCAACATTAATTATATTTTATATATTTTATATCTACTATAGGATATTTTGGTCAGCAAGATGGTGCGTAACTCCATGTGACCGTCAACACTCAAGATATTCCACACAGTTTTCTTCACTTTATTCAAAGCTTTTCTCATATTCTTTTCTCTCATCAGTGTGCGGTCAAGTCTCACTTAACACAAAGAGTATTGTGGAAGATACTGAGCTTATTTTTGATGGCATTGATGCGTTTGAAGGGTTTTGGCCCTGGCAAGTAAGCATTAACAGTATTGGGTCTAATGAGATTGTCTGTGGTGGGAGTCTCATCAATAAAGACTGGGTTTTGACTTCAGCTGTTTGTTCGTCTTTTATAAATGAGTAAGTGATTCCAAGCAAAATTAAATGTAAATGTCAAATCATCACACAGCACGTGGATTAAAACTGACTGTATTTGCAGCTCCAACAGTTCAGACATTATAATCTATTTGGGACGTCTGAAGCAGTTTGGCCCAAACACACATGAGGTGAATAGAACCGTGAGTCGTGTCATCACACATCCTAACTTTGACAGCGTTACTCATGAGAATAACATAGCACTGGTCCAGCTCTCTTCTTCTGTGGACTTCACTGCTTATATTAAACCAGTCTGTCTGGCTGCTGCTGGTAGTGAATTTAATGAAGGACTTCTAAGTTGGGTCACTGGATGGGGTTTCACTGATTCAGGTAAGTGAACATTGTCTCAAAATGTCACGTATCCAGAAGTGTACAGCTGTTACAACAATTACAATATTTCAAACAGTGTTATATGACGCTTGTACTGAATGATATTGTCTCTCTTTGTTATGCTATACATGTTTCTACTCTATATCAATTGCCAGACACATTACAAGAAGCAGAGATTCCAATCGTCAGCAACTATAATTGTAGTATTGCGTATAATAATGAAGGTTTCAGTATCACAGACAACATGATGTGTGCTGGACTGTCAGGTGAAGGCAAAGGCGCATGTGATGTGAGTTATCAATCCTTCATCTTTATAATCACACTTCAGCTCACAGTCCCCTGAAGTAACCTGTAGTTCACCATGTTGCTCTAAACCAGAATCTCTTTTAATGTTAAAATGATAATGTTCAGATATAAAATCTCAGATCTAAATGAGGATTAAATACAAACACACTGCAGCACCAAACCAAAAACTATTTGTCTGACAGACAGATTCAATGTTACTGTAGAACACTTGTTATAAGTGGAATCTGTTTGTCATTGCAGGGTGATATTGGAGGGCCACTGGTCACTAAACAGAACTCCAGGTGGATTCAGTCTGGAATTATATCTCTGGGATGTTTCAGCAGTTTACCAAGTGTGTTCACCAGAGTCTCTAAATATCAAGACTGGATCAACACTCAGATAGTCATCAACCAACCTGGAAATACTCCATTCCCCTATTACAGTTTTTCTCAATTGCTTTGGCACATTTTTCGCAATAGTCTTAACATTCTCTAAACTGTGAGTGCAAATGTCACAACTGTTTGCTGGAACTTTAGAACTTAATTGCATGTCTCACCCAAAACATTTCATTCATACTTCAAAGCCGAGTTATCTTGTCAGTAATTTGGCCAAGGCCACCAAAATATAAAGTACTTTTGTCATCGTGTGAGCCACACTGGTCAAAATGTTTAGTTGTTTTTTCACCATGACATTCAACCATGGATAATAATTGAGAAGCGCCAATAGTACATAGAAAAAAAAGTAATTGAAAATTTCGCTTTATTCAGTACATTTATGTTTGCATGTGTATTACATGTACAGCAATTGGACAAGCAAGATTTTAGTTTACATTTCATATTTCTTACGGTATGTTGCAACAAAAATACAAAAGTCTACAAAGATTTACATGCACATTAACTCATTTGGCAGACGCTTTTAAAGCATGTTACAAGTAGGAGAGTGTTCAACATTTTGTCAACATGTTGATAAGTGCTGGTAGTTGACCATGTCACCACAGAGGAACTGAATGAGTAAAGGTTTTTGCCAGGGATTTGGTGCCTTGTTGTGATGGAACAAACAGGCGTCGCTCAGAGAGGATGATGGGAGGAGATCTCGACTGCAGCAGGGAGTTTAAGGTTAAAGGTGGATTTTTCTGTTACCGTCCTGAAGGACCATGACAACCATTTGAATTTCTCTTTTCTATAAAAAAGTCAAAAAAATGTTTGTGGTTAGGGAGCACATATATGTTGCTTTGAATAAAAGCATCTGCTAAATAAAGGTTGTTAATAAAAACTCAAATAGACACAAATAGATACTTTTCAGACTATACCTTTATTAATAAAGTTTGGTTAAGAACAGATCATTTGACATTCTCGCTCAACATCAGGATCTGCATTTCTTTACTGAGATCTCAAAACAATCAGTCTATGTTGAAATGCCTCTAATATATTTTATGATAAAACATGTACTGCTGTAATTACTTATAATAAATAAACTAAAAGAAATGAAGTAAAGTGAAGTGAGGTGACAGAGCAGCCGAAACAAAGCTGTGTGTGGGACTCCCGTTTGTGGATGTATTGTTGTGTTTTATTGAATAAAAGCCCATGTCAGTCCAAGCCAACCTCGTCCTCTTCCTTCCTGACAACTGAGATCGTTACACGTACCTTTGATAAAATATGACTACTACAAATGAAAATACAAAAGAACACTATGAAATACCTTGTAACAAATTTGCTAAAATAATTTGTGCACACTCTAAGAGCTCTTTTCTATAAGAGTTTAAGTTTTGATTGAAAAGCTATTTTGCGCTTGGTGATGCTGATGGTGATTCAGACTTTTTCTCTGAGAATGATAAATGCAGCAATTCCAGGTTCCAGGCATGTAAAACCGTTGATGTTCAGATGTATGCAGATGATGCTGTAATCTTTACTTATGCTTAGAACTACCAAGAGATAGCATCCACACTTACATCTGCCCTGGCTGTTTTTTTTTGCCATAACTTTTCCCATATCGAGTATCAGTTTATAACTTGGCTTAAAAGTATTGAATCTCTATTTAGGAAAGCCATAAAACTTTTGATAAAAAGGTATTGTCATTCCACCATTACGATATCTTAGAGAGACATACAGTACATTTCTAAGCTTTGACAATTTCAAATGTTTCAAGTATGCTTGTTTGGTATATAAAGTATTATAAAATCTTGCCTCCCCTCCCCTTCATGTTTTTTTCCAAAGACTTGAAAGCGGAGGTAGCACACGGGCCTCTGTAAATGGGGACTGTGTGATACCATCATGGCGTACCACTTTTGGACTAAACGTACTGTCAATAACAGGCGGTAAACTCTGGAGCGGTTTGCCCCTCCCAATTAGACAGTGTCCTACATTCAACAAGATTAAAACTCACTCAACAGTGGCTTTTAGAAAACCGGAGATGTATTTATTTAGCTTTCACACATTTATCACTCGTACACTTTCACTGTTAAATTGAATGCAGTATAGAGGTGGATGAACAATGTCTTTTCTATCAAGTATTTTTGTTTTGTTTTGTTGCTTGTAGTCAATGTATATGTCACCCTTATGTGTACCTTTTCATTTATAGTGAAGGATTGTTGTTGGCTGTCTTTATGTTAGTTTTATGTTACCTGCCTAGGGACTGCAGATGAAAAGTAGTTATTGTTACTAATTCTGGCATATTTACATGGTGTATTTTTATACAACAACGTTCATGGTCCCTATTAAATAAACCAATAAATACAACTTTCAGAACATAAGAACAAATTGTGACAGTTTTGTGTATTGCTGCGGCTCTGTTTGTTTACAGAAACTCTTGAACAGTTGTAGGATTTCTATTCATTTTTCTTGAATTTCTGATCCCCGTGTCATTGACTCAAAACAAAGCGAGTCCCTCTTTCCAATATTGAACTCTTACAGAATATGCTTTCTGTACCTTGAATTCAGATACCCAGTCCAACTGCCTTTTTTGACTTGAGCATAGTGAAATCTTGCATGGTCTGTTTTGGAAGAGCCTGTCGGAGTTATGATCTTTGTAAACATGAGAAACAGAACGAAAGAAAACCTGTTTAGCAGGTCTGTGAGTGTCCGCCTCAGGTGATTCTAATGAAATCTTGCCGTCAAGACGTCAAACATGATTTTCATAAAAACATTGCGTTTAAAGGCGTTCATTTCATTTTCAAATGACAACCAGTTATGTTATTTATTTGTCCTTTTGCTAATTGGATGAATTACTATCTGCCAATGTTACTGTACTGTTTGACACAAAATGTTTCAGTCATCGCTGGTCTCAAAACCAATGAATTGCACAGGAATTTTGAGGGGCAGTTGCTCTGACCTGAAAAAAGGGCATCCCCCCAAAAAATAAAAAACTCACGGGCAATATGACGGACTGAGAATAACAGGGTCTTTATTCAAATATATATACACAAAGAAGTAAAACACTGAAATACAGCACTCAATAACCTTAACTACTACTAATAATAATCACACATAAAAACATGACTTGAGTCATAAAAATCCCTACATCAAAATGCCTCCTTGAATTGTCTCTCCCCCTCCTGAATCCGCCTCTTTTCAGTGGGCATCTTGGCTTCGGACAATACCCAAAATAGTGAAAGGATTTAGGCATTTAACCATTTTGAATAAAATAATGTGATGCATTACTGCCATCATTCATTCTTCTTGCTAAAACGAAATGTGAGAAACTAACTATCAGCAGACATGTAGCTTAGTTTGCCTAATGCCTACCAAAAGAAAAGTAGCCTAAGCGGCATGTCTGCAATCTGTCTTATTATTTAAGCTAAACGTGGCAAACTCAGCCGGCTGGATTTATGAAGATTTTAATTTATTTCATAAAACTTGATGATGATGATCGTTCGTTTGTTATACATCACAAACTCACCTTTTCCGACAGCGTTGAGTCGCCTCACCCGACAACCGCGACCATCTCCTTGACAACCGCGACCATCTCCTTCTGGGGCCGCTCATGCAGGCTCAGCTCAGGTGCCGGTCGTGTGTGCCCTTCCCCTACTGACTTTCATTTTCGGTGCCCGAATATGAAAGTGAATCAGGCTTTCCTTTTTTTTATCTAGGCCTACGTGAAATTCTGCATCGATTGTACGATTATAATTTTTTTTTTTAACGTCGAACATAAATATATGCTGACGTTCCATCATCTCTCTCATGTTCTGTCCATGATGGGAGGAGATGTCGACTGCAGCAGGGAGTTTAGGTAGAAGTGTGATTTTTTTGTAAAGTAAAATGATATTTTGAGGTTAGGGAGCACATATGTCTTACTTTGAATAAAGCATCTGCCAAATAAATTAAATGGTAAAAAATTTTTGTTTTAGTCTAAGATTTAAAAAACATGTAGGCCTACATCTAAATTTACTTATAATAAATAAATTTACTTGGTTATGAAAATGCTTGTGACCGTGTTGTGAAACATGCATTTAATATGCTATTGCATTTTACCTTTATAATCGCTGAATTGCACCTTTGATTAACATGACTACAAATCAAATCATGATAAAATATGAAACATGGAGAACATTGTGAAGTCCTCTTGAACGTTAACAGAGATCATTCACGAGAGGCCACGTGTGCCTGAACCAGCTCAGCCAAAACAAATCCCTGTTTATTGTTTATTTGCAATTATGTTTTTCTAACAGTTCCTCCGACACATTTGAACAAATGCAGCAGATGAACACAAACATTGCTTACGAATGAATCATGTGTACATATAACAATAAGGATTTAACATAATTAAGAGCTAATGATGGCCGTTCGCTCAAAGGCTGTGACATACCAGAGAGGTTTAACTACTCAGGAGGGTTTATGGGTAAGTGAAGACTGTAGACTACTGTTGTTCTGCTGTCTGTGTTTGCATCAGAATAAAGTTCAAATCTATCACAAGAATTAAACTGCAGAAAACAAAACATGAGAAGTGCGTCACAATTCAAGCAAACAGGTGATTGTACGCATGGATTTGATTTTAAGTTTATTATTAGTAGTATTTGATAGCGTCATTCTGTCATTACACGTTTACAGAAAGACTTCATGAAACATGTTGTTAAAACAGCATGACGATGAAAACTCACCTCAACTGTGTTTATTAAGCTCACGTCTGACCCTTCAGAAAATACACAAACATACAAAACAAACATTATTAGACAGATTAACAGAATGATGAAGGCATATTCCCACATCTGCCACCCTCATGCACATTGACTGAAGGCCAGTAGAGGGAGATAAAGCTTTTCGGTCCCCATAGTAAGAATAAAAATGACTATGGTCAAGTCAATGGGCTCAATTATTTGGCTGAACTATTCGTTTAAAGGGAATCATGTAGAGGGGGATTTTACATGTTCAGTAGGAAAACAGTCTTATACTGAAGCATCAGAAAACCATAGAATTAAAATGAAAACATGAACAGACTGAATTACCTCGAGTCAGTCGATTGGCCAACAAAAGCACGGAAACTCCAACCAGCAGCAAAAATAAAACCTCAGAGATGATCATTACAAAAACACCTGGAAGTAAGAGAATCTGTTATGTAGCACATTTTATAAGACGCACATGCATGCAAACATACATTTTATATCACCAATTTACATTTTCACATTTATAAAAAAAGGACGAACAGTTGAAAAATACCTGCTGTTTTAACTGAAGTCAGTGTGAAGTTAGTTTGTTGGATTTCTGTGAATGTTAAAGTTTCCAGTGTTGGAAATGATGGTGATGATGGTGATGATGATGATGATGATGATGAGATCTGACCAACAAACATCTCTATAACAATAAAGCATTTACAGTAACATGGAGATATATGGTAAACAAAACAAAACGTTCTCACCTTTTCTTACGGTAAATATAAACTTCTGAATGATGCCAATGTCTTACACTCATTCTCTACATAAAGCCTACATTTGCTGACACACTCAGATGTGAAGAATAATAATCGAGTAGGTAGTGACAGTTTCAGACAAAATAAATAAATGATATATATTCTATTATGACATTTCTACACTGTCACTGCTCAATGTGTCTTAGGATGCACGTTTAGATAAGCCATTATAATGGGTTTTTATTCTGTTTAAACATTATCTTTGTACAATTAAAGTGTTCAAAACACCTAGTTTTCACAGTTTTCAGCAGAGTTTTCTGCTATTAATAATAGTTTTCTTGTGAAAGTCTTCAATGTAAAATACTTAGACTCATTATTCAAAACATATATGTTATCAACACAATTCAAATGAAACAACAAAAACGTATGTGAAGGATGAAAAGTGTTCATATGTTCAGTGGTGGTGATGGTTTTATTAGTCTTCATGTGTTTCAGTAACTGAAGTCATTACAGTGTTTGATATGATGATGTTTTCATGAGTTTAAGAGCATCAGAGTTACTCACCTTCTATAACATTCAGATTCACTTCAGTGTAGATATCTTTCCACAAACCTATGTTAACTGCACACTGGTATGTGCCTGAATCCTGTTTCTTCAGATCAGTGATGTTGACAGTGAAGACTGATGCTGTTGTGTTGTCATACAGAGAGAATCTTCCATTATTAACCCATTTATCTTTAATATCAGTCCGGATGAGAACAGAACGCCATCCAAGCATTGGTATAACTGGCTTCTGTCCTCTAAAAAAATACTTCACTTTTCTTGTATATTCTCTGTGATATTGACATGTGATGCTGACGGCTCCTCCTGTATATCCCATCACACTGAAGCTCAGAGCTCCTGACAGAACAAAGAGTTGAAGATTCACGATTCATCTCTGAAGATAATGTCAAAAGACGCTTGTTCTTCTATGATCTGAACATTCTTACCAGGAATCATCAGCAGTGTGAAGATCAACATCATCTTCATTCTTCTTGTGTATTCAATCATCTTCTCTGTTTTTCTTCATCTCCATACAAGCATCTGAAGTTGTTAAGGAGTGTCTGTGTGTTTCAATGTTTTCTGTTACAGCTGCTTAAAGTGACAAACACTCGCACTTCCTATTTTGACTTCCTCTTTCAAAACTGCTCAAACAGAGTGAGAATATGAAGCATTATAGGCGATTTGATTTGTACATTAAACAAATGTCATCATCATAGCAGCTTTCCTGTAGCTCAGTGGTAAGAGCATTGTGTCAGGGTTCTGCCACGAAGTGTCAGGTTTTTCTAGTCTTCGGGCAGGATCTTGACAGTACCATGTCTTTTGTGTGCGTCTCGTCTTTGGCCCCGCCCCTCTCGTTCTCTCATTAGCTTCCCTTTAGTGTTTCAGTCCCCACACCTGCCTTGTATTAATTATCCTTGTTAGTCTCCTTATATATTGCCTTTGTGTTTGCTGTCCTGTGCTGAATTGTTTTGCATTACTTTCATGTCGTGTGATCTTGCCTTGCCTTGCCTTGCCTTGCCTTGCCTTGCCTTGCCTTGCCTTGCCTTGCCTTGCCTTGCCTTGCCTTGCCTTGCCTTGCCTTGCCTTGCCTTGCCTTGCCTTGCCTTGCCTTGCCTTGCCTTGCCTTGCCTTGCCTTGCCTTGCCTTGCCTTGCCTTGCCTTGCCTTGCCTTGCCTTGCCTTGCCTTGCCTTGCCTTGCCTTGCCTTGCCTTGCCTTGCCTTGCCTTGCCTTGCCGTGTATCCTGTGTTCTCGTTTTTGCCCTATTGTGGGAAGTCTTTTGTTCTTGTTTATATTTAGTTTGGTTACATCTTTACCCCATCGTGGGCTTTATTTTATTATTAAATATTCCATTTATGCACTGCTGCCTGCGCTTGGGTTCTTCCCCTAAAAATCCCTGACACATTGTGTTAACAATGCAAGGTTGTGGGTTTAATCCCAGTGGATTGAAGATACCTATATCTGTATAGGATAATGCAATGTAAGTCGCTTTGGATAAAAGAGTCTACTAAATGTAACAATGTAAAGCAACATCACAATTATCTTAACTCAATACAAATCAATCAGTGTGTTCTCCAAAAAAAAGAAAATATTCATTTGTGGAAAGTTGACAGAAACAGAAGAGATCATTACTTCTAAAAACACTAAATCAGCAAATGAGTCTGTATGACTCTGAAATAGTTTGAACACGAGGTTTAAAAGCAACCAACCAACCAACCAACCAAACAAACAAACAAACAAACGAACAGCTATAGCAGTCCAGTCTGAAGCTTAATAAGTCACATTCTCTGCTATTTAGACATAAATATACAGTAAGTGAAATAAAATGTGTTTACTGGTATAGTAAAGTCAAGTGTATTTCTAATGTACGTTTCTCGTTGAATTTAGATTGTTGTAATGAGACACGTGACTGACGGAAGACTCGACCTGAATAATTCAACAATCTAAATTCATTCAAATATTACAACAGATTTCAAACAAATAAACTAAATGAAGACATAAACAATAATAATCAACATGAGGTTTTTATTATAAAATAGTCAAAATACAAATCTCAACTGTGAAGGACCTGCGGGGCTTTAAAACAATGCGTGACTAACATAAGGAGGATAGATGGACGGACCACAAAACAGGAAATACTACAAATCATTAAACTATGTTTTCCAAACCATAATGAAACTTTGACTTAACACAAAACTCATCAAGGACTCACAATAAAACATCTGCTAACCAAAGGGCAAATTTACTAAATATTAACAAAAATAACACTTTAACATACTGTCATCTCTTATGTACCTCAAAGACATTGACTGAAAATAGATTTAAGAACAATACATCAGACGTAAGCTGTTCACGATCCTGATTATTTCGCAATCTGACAGGATCAGATCCATCTGATTTGTTTTGGAAACTCATTGCTTAATTCAGACCATCAGATATGACACCGTTCGAGCTTTTAACTGTCGAGTAAACAGTGTTAGGAGAAACAGAGGGGATTGTGGGTAATTGTGCCGTGGCATAAACAGTGTGAGGAGAATCAGATGGGATTGTGGGTAATCGTGCAGTGGAGTATACAGTGTTGGGACTTCCAGAGAGGATTGTGGGGAATTGTACCGTGGCATACACAATGTTAGGACACAAGGTACTGCAGACATCTTCTCGTCTGATGTCGTTGATCTCTGTGTAATCACAAGATGCTCGAGAAATCTGAACAGATACAGAGAAATACAGCTGTAGAGATCTCCTCTCCTCAAAACATTCAAGAATAAAGCAGTAATTGAACTCACCCGCTCCTTGTTTACTGGACCGGCGGGTGATCTCGCCACTGTGAAATTAGAAATAGTCAAAAAACACATTTAGTCGTTCATCCAGAATGCATGACATCTCACACCTGTACTCATCATATCACAAATCTCTGTTTTATGTAAATTTTTTCACGTATGATCGATTATAGAGAACAGTCAACATATTGTGTGTTTAAAACAGAACGAGTGTTCACCTGCAGTCTGATGTCTCTTATAGAGAATCACCATCAGCATCGACAGGCCAGTGATGATCAGAACCAGAACCACAGACAAACTCATGATCAATAAAGAGTCTGAAAATAAACAGACATTCAATATGACAACGTAACTTCAGATAGAGGAAAAACAACAAGTGTATGCAAGAACACGGTGTGCACCTGATGATCTCACAGGAGATGCTGACATGACTGCAGACTGAATATTTGAGAAAGTTGAGGATGATGATGATGTTGTGACCAGTGCTGACTGAACTGATGAGAAAGACGTTACGAAGGATGATGATGATGATGATGATGATGATGATGATGATGATGATGATGATGTTGATGTTGATGTTGTTGTTGTTGGTGATGATGTTTTGTGATCATTAGTGTCTAAAACAAAGAGAGCACAGTGATGTTTTTTTCACACATGAGAGGTACTTCTCTATTCTCGTTTTAAACTTCACAGAACTGCCATCGTCTTTCACACATTATTAATAAACCAAGCTGGTTTCCTCCTGTGCACTGAACTGAACCCAAACCACAAACTTTTCAGCAAGATAAGACTTTACCAAGACTTGAAAATAAGAGAAGAACACTTCATTTCAGTGTGATTCAACACCCTCCTGTACTTAGACTCATTATTCAAATCATATATGTTATCAACACAGTTAATATGAAACAACAATCAACAGCCCAAGAAAAACGTATGTGAAGGATGAAAAGTGTTTATATGTTCAGTGCTGGTGATTGGTTTTATTAGTCTTCATGTGTTACAGTCATTACAGTGTTTGATATGATGATGTTTTCATGAGTTTAAGAGCATCAGAGTTACTCACCTTCTATAATATTCAGATTCACTTCAGTGTAGATATCTTTCCACAAATCTATGTTAACTGCACACTGGTGTGTGTCTGAATCCTGTTTCTTCAGATCAGTGATGTTGACAGTGAAGACTGATGCTGTTGTGTTGTCATACAGAGAGAATCTTCCATTATTAACCCATTTATCTTTAATATCAGTCCGGATGAGATCAGAACACCATGTACGCATTGGTATAACTGGCTTCTGTCCTTTACAAAAATATTTTGCTTTTCTTGTATATTCTCTGTCATATTGACATGTGATGCTGACGGCTCCTCCTGTATATCCCATCACACTGAAGCTCAGAGCTCCTGACAGAACAAAGAGTTGAAGATTCACGATTCATCTCTGAAGATAATGTCAAAAGACGCTTGTTCTTCTATGATCTGAACATTCTTACCAGGAATCATCAGCAGTGTGAAGGTCAACATCATCTTCATTCTTCTCCGTTATTTGTACTCTCAGTTCTTCTTTGTGTCTCTTGAAAGAATCTTCATGAGTGTCAGTGTGTTTCCTGTGGCGTGGTTGTGATTGTGACACACACATGTAACACGCCCACTTCCTATATGTTTAATTACACTGACATCTGTTTACACTTTCTCTTCCAGCCCAGCCAGGACAGAAACGCACAGAGACAGAAACAAAACCGCTGCTGCTGCTGCTTCTGCTTCTCAGCAAGATTAGATTTTCTAGCAGACTTAAATAAAAGAGTGACAGTGATGTGTACTCGTGTGATGAAGATCTTGTCTCTGTGATCTGAAGTTCACACCGGTATTCTGCTGATCTGGGATCAGTCACATTAGTGAAGAAGAGAACATTTAAATACCCTGACGTGGTGGACACACGTGCAAACTGCAGCGGTTTCCATGGTGACTGCATTGAGTAACTGGAAGTATTTAAATGTATTTACTCATAATCATGCAAACATCATATTAACATGAAGACAAATACAACAAAGGCTTTATTTACACACATTTGAAGAGGATCTAATACAACTCTATATGATAATTTTTTTACCTGTATTTTACTTAAGAAATGTTCATGGTTATATAGTTGTACAGTTATTTAACTCAAATAAAGCACAAAAAGTCCAGTGACGATGATGTTATCAACTTCACTTCTGTGAGGTTCAACTCCCCAGTGGTATATGCCTGAATCCCATCATGTCAGATCAGTGATGGTGACAGTGAAAACCGCTAGTCTTGTGTGGTCATACTGAGAGAATCTTCCATTCTTAACCCATCTGCCTTTAAAACCTGTGTCTTGATGAGCTCAGAACACCATCCAGGCAATGTTGGCTTTTCAACTCGACAAAATGTTTGGGATTTCTTATCAAATTGACTTGTGATGGTGACTGTTCCTTCTGTATATCCCATCAAACTGACGCTCAAAGCTCCTGACAGAAAACATTGAATCAAAGAGTTGAAGATTCACGATTCATCTCTAAAGATAATATCAGTAAAAGTTTGTTCTTCTGTCATCACAGAACATGAACAGATTCTTACCAGGAATCCACAGCAGTGTGAAAGTCAACATCATCTTCATTCTTTTCGCATATTCAGTCGTCACCTCCGGTGTTTGTACCTTCAGTTCTTCTTGAACTCTCTAGCAAGCGTCTGAAGCTTTTTAAGACTGTCGGTGTGTTTTACATCTGCTGAAAGTGACCAACACACACACTTTCCATTTCCTCTTCTTTTGTATCTGAGCGAGCCTAAGTGTTGTTTACTTTTCAGCAGGTTTTGTCTCAAAAGATATTAATTGTGTTAAAATTATGTCATAAGGATACTAACCTTAGGTGAACATGGTAACGCTATTGAGTGATGTTAGGGATTTATTCACTTGGGTCTCAAAGTACGTGTGAAGTCACGATCAATTTGACACGAAATGTCACACAAGCAAAATTGCATGCTGCGAAATCTCATGCATCTTGATAAAAAAAGACGTTTCACACAGAAATGGAGCTGACAGCAGATTCACAGAGGGTTTACAGATATTCTGCCCAAAAGGTTAAAAACTGACGTCAACCGAAAAGAATCACCACTCCAGAGAAGAAGTACATTCTCAGAATGTGATGAAAGATTACAATACAACAACGTCTTTGTGGAATGACTAATGAACTGTACCCCAGAAAACTAATAATGTACCCTAACACAGTAAATATGGTCAATCTGGTTTAATGGGCACTTTAATATACTTTATTATCCAAACATCATATTTGTGAAGGCATGTCATATTACGACCTAATTTAAACATGTATAAATAAGATTTAATATCAACTTAAAATCTATAGATGGTTTTACCAGCAACAAGTTAAAAGTGCGTCTAGCCGTATTATTTTGTGTTACTAATAGAAGATCCAATAGTTGGCTAAACTTATATGTGACAAAGTCACACGACCAATTTAACAGATTGTTTATTAATACAATGAATATTGAAAAAAATCTATAAATTGTAGATTAATACACAATAAAATATAAATATATCAATATCAATTAAATTCATGAATTGTTATACTAGTCACTAGCCAGACCGATGTGTACATCTAATTCATCTGAACCTAGAACAGCAGCCAAAAGGCAGGAAACCATGTTGAACTCAGTGGTGTCCTCTAGTGGTGACTGCAGATCAGCACCATGGACAGCAGACGAACACAAACATGTGACTGCAGGGGAGCCAATAGAATTACTCCAATATGTCTGTTGTGTTGCTCAAATAGACAGTTCTCTCTGAGTTTCTGGACACATGGAAACCTGTGCGCTACTGAACAGTTGCATAGACAGGGTTAGGAGCATCAGAGAGGATTGTGGGTAATTGTACAGTATCATAAACCGTTTTAGAAGCATCAGAGCCATTGGTGGGTAATTGAACCGTATTATAAACAATGTTCGGAGCATCAGAGGGGATCGTGGGTAATGGTGTAGTATTGCAGTCTCTGATGGTTCCTGTCAGATTACTGATGTCTGTAATCTCCTCGTAACCAAGAGTGATTTCAGTAACCTGAGGAGAGAGAGAGAAAATGAGATGCAGCTCTTAAGGTCACTCAACTCAACAATCATCCAATCAGATTTACTTTACACACCGATTCATAGTTTTCTGCTCCGGAATGAGACATTTTAAAGTCTGAATCAGCATCTGTTTAAAACACAAAATAATAAATCTCACATTCACAAGACGTCAAGATGTAAGTGTTTGGTCATCGCACATCAGTTTCAGTGCATCATCTGTTTTCAACACCAGATGGAACACGTTTCCCATCACCCATCACTGCAACTAGCTTTGAAACATCTTTTGAATCAACCTGAGACATTACTGTGTTCATGTTTTAAAAGCATCAAATAAAAACATAGTGAAAGAGTTTTAACCTTGAGCTGAACGTCTCCTGCAGTAAAGCAGAATGAACAACAGCAGTCCAGTGAAGATCAGAATCACAACCACACACACAATAATGACGATGATGATCAGAGACGAGTCTGAAAGCACAAATGAATCAAATGAGTCGGATGTCTCTCGTGTATGGAAACTAAATGATGTGTGAATGAATCAGATTACTGCTCAAGATATCAGGAGAAGCAGATGGAGAATCAGACACTGATGGCCGGGTGTTTAGTGTAGGAGATGGAGTTTCAATTGTTGAAGATGGGGGTGGTGTTGATGGATGTGTGTTTTCTTCAAAACTTTGCTCTAGAAAGTGAGGAATAAACTGTGATAGTTTGAGGGATATAATCAAGTAAAAACGCCTGCAGTGTCATTACTGATCTACATTACAAATGCTGAATCAACATAAGTTCGAGTTAAATAAACCTGGACATTATAAACAAACTGTTGTGTTTGAAGACATATTTGTTTCTGTTTCAACTTGGTTGTTGTTTCTGGATTACTCACCTTCTGTAATATTCAGCTTCACTTCGGTGTAGATATCTACAGAGCGAGATATATCAACTGCACACTGGTGTGTGTCTGAATCCTGTTCATTCAGATCAGTGATGTTGACCCTGAAGACTGATGCTGTTGTGTCGTCATACAGAGAGAATCTTCTATTCTTAAACCATTTATCTTTAATATCAGTCCGGATGAGATCAGAACACCGTCCAGGCCCTGGCTTCTGTCCTCTACAAAAATACTTCACATTTCTTGTATATTGTCTGTGATATTGACATGTGATGCTGACGGCACCTCCTGTATATCCCATCACACTGAAGCTCAGAGCTCCTGACAGAACAAAGAGTTGAAGATTCATGATCTGAAGATAATGTCAGTATATAAGCTGAAGTTAAAGACGTTTGTTCTTCCGTCATCAGAGAACATGAACAGATTCTTACCAGGAATCATCAGCAGTGTGAGAGTCAACATCATCTTCATTCTTCTTGTGTATTCAGTCGTCATCTCAGGTGTTGGTACCTTCAGTTCTTCTTTGCCTTCCTTGAATCTGAAGCTCTGTTTAATGTTATGCTTCATGTCAGATGATAAGTTCCTCTTTCAAGTGCTTTACATTCACAGTTATATAAGTAAGCAAACATTTACACTTCCTGTTCTCAGGCCTCAGTTCCCTACTCAACATGCAAATGAACGAGCTATGAGGTCTGCAGACAAAGACCATAAAACACATCCACACTGTACAAACAAAAAAAAAAAAAAAAAAAAAAAAACAACACCATAAAAAAAAAAAAAAAACAATAAAAAGTTTTTGATTTTTTTCGATTCAAAAAAAAAAAAAAAAAAAATGTTTATGTTTTTTTTTCAAAAAAAATGACATCAGGATAAAAATATATTAATTTTATTTTTTTTTTTTTTTATGGAAAAAAAAATTTTTTTATTTCCCCTGAATGTCATTGCCTCCCTTTTCCCTTTTATTCCTTTCTTTTTTATTAGTTTTAATATTCCTGTGCCATGAAATGAAAACGTATTTTTATGCAAATTATATTGAGCAGGAAGTCTGATAAGATATGAGACCTGCATTTCAAATATATACTGTAGTGTTTAAGTTATGCACTATGAGATTTACGACAGTGACGTTTTTACGTGATGACGTGTGGGAGTTCGCCTGCGGGATTACGGATATAACAACGGAGCGCCAGCATGTTAGCGCACGAGTGATTACGGCTGTCTCAGTAATAACTGTCTGGTATCACATTAAAGCATACTGAATGTAAACGTCTGCTTCTTGTAAAACATTAACACAAGAACATCACATTGGCGACGAGGATAAACAGCAACACACAAACAAAGATGTCACTGGGAAACACCGTCACTCTGCAAGCATTCGATACTGAAACGGATCCGAGCTCGGTAGGACCACGTTGGACAAAATGGATACAAAGGTTTGAAAACTATATTACAGCAGTTAACATTACCGCAGATGCGAGGCAGAAAGCATTATTACTGCACATGGCGGGAGAGCGCGTGCATGACATCTATGACACGCTAGCAGCGGAGGGAGATACGTTTGCTGACGTTAAGCTGAAGCTAGGCACGTATTTTACGCCCAAAAAGAACGTCCAGTATCAAGTATACATATTCCGAAAGGCAGTACAGCAGCCGGGCGAGAACCTCGATACATACTGTACCAGACTACGCATGCTAGCAAAGAATTGTGAGTTTGCCGACGTGAGTCACGAAATAAAAGCACAGCTGATCCAAAGTTGCAGTTCAACGAGGCTGCGTAGAAGAGCGCTCAGAGAACCCGAAAACAGCCTGGATGACCTTCTCGAGCACGGGAGAACTTTAGAACTGTCAGAGCAACAAGCAGCCGGCATGGAGCAAAGTGTAGCCGCATCAGTGAATGCTGTGCATCAAAATGGGCGAACATATACCAGCCGACGCGCCGGGAGAGCTAAGCCCAACGTCCAGTGCAGGAACTGCGGTGGAAATTATCCACACGACGGAACATGCCCAGCAAAAGGAAAAGACTGTAAAGCATGCGGAAAACTAAATCACTTCGCCAAACAGTGCAGGGCACAACAAAGGACACCTGGAAAAGACTTTGAAATGAGACACAGAAATAACAGTAAGCAACACAAAATGCACAAGAAAGTGTATAACGTCACCAGCACAACACAGGCGAGTAACACACATGACTCGTCCAGCAGTGATGAAGCTTACGTATTTGCTTCCAGTAGCAACAAAAATACCACTCAACCACGCACACACATTTGGCTAAATGGGGTGAAAATTGCAGCAATGATTGATTCCGGGGCTGCAGTGAATATTATTAGTGAATCAGTCCTCCGTACGCTGAGACCATGCCCACAGCTCAGCCCAGCTGATATACGGATATTCCCGTATGGTAACACTGAACCACTGCCCATCACCGGTGCATTCACATGTAGCACAGAGACAGATAATAGGAAGACCACAGCCGAGTTCTACGTAATGAAGGGTGATAGCTGCTCTCTGCTAGGCTACAACACAGCTAAGGAGCTAGGCCTCATCAAGATCATCAACACTGTGTCTGCTTCAACCGGTCAAACAGTAGCAGATGAGTTGGTACAGAAACACCAGGAGCTGTTCGAGGGCATTGGCATGCTGAAAGACTTCCAGGTAAAGCTTCACATCAACACTGACATTCACCCAACCTGTCAGCCACACAGGCGAGTGCCATTCCACATCCGACAAAAGGTCGAAGAGGAGCTGAAACGGCTTGAAGATGACGACGTCATCGAGGCAGTCACAGGCCCTACACCATGGGTCTCCCCCATTGTGACACCACCCAAGCCAAAGGATCCGGACAAGGTTAGAATCTGCGTCGACATGAGACAGGCTAACACCGCCATTCAACGTGAACGCCACATCACTCCCACCATGGATGACGTAATCCACGAGTTGAATGGAGCCACAGTTTTCTCCAAGCTCGACCTGACTGCCGGGTACCACCAGTTAGAACTCCACCCCAACAGCAGGTACATCACAACTTTTACCACACACCTGGGTTTGAGACGATACAAGCGCCTGAATTTTGGGATATCTTCAGCTGCAGAGGTGTTCCAGAATGCGATCTGCCAGACGCTGCAGGGCATCAAAGGAGTAAAAAATCTGAGCGACGACATCATTGTATATGGCAAAACACAGAAGGACCATGATGACAGCCTCAGAGCTGTGTTCCAGAGACTGAAGGATAGAGGGCTCACACTCAATAAAAAGAAATGTGAGTTTAACAAGAGTAAACTTGAATTCTTTGGATTTATTTTTTCAGCTGGTGGAATCTCAGCTGACCCGAAAAAAATTGCTGCCATCCAGCAGGCAAGTGATCCACAAGACCAGACTGAAGTCAGGAGTCTGCTGGGCATGGCGAACTACAGTGCTCGTTTTATTAAAGACTTTGCTTCCATCTCTGCACCACTACGCGAGCTGACCAGAAAAGACACACCATGGCACTGGACCCCTGAGCACGCCAGGGCACTACAGACGATCAAAGACAGCCTGACCAGCAACACGGTAATGTCATACTTCGATCCAGCCAAAGACACAGAGCTTGTAGTAGATGCGAGTCCAGTCGGTCTAGGCGCTGTTCTCTACCAAAAGGATGGAAAAGGAGAGAGGCATACCATAGCATACGCCAGCCGCGCTCTCAGTGACGTAGAAAGACGTTACTCACAAACGGAAAAGGAGGCACTGGCCATTGTGTGGAGTTGCGAACATTTTCACCTATACCTGTATGGCAACCCGTTCATCCTTGTCACTGACCACAAAGCTCTAGAGGTCATATGGAACAACCCTCGTTCAAAACCACCTGCAAGGATCGAGAGATGGGGACTGAGACTACAGCCCTACAACTTCAGGGTAGAATACAGAAAAGGTGCAGACAACCCCGCCGATTACATCTCCCGTCACCCCATCCTGATACAGATGAGCGAAAGCACAAGAGCGGTGAAAGTGGCAGAGGAGTATGTCAACTTTGTAGCTGAACATGCAACACCAAAAGCTATGACTCTCCAGGAAATAAAAGACGAAACACTAACAGACCCAATCCTGCAAAAGATTATTGCCCACATCAGAGACAACACATGGCACAAAATTACAGGTGACACACAACATGCGGAAACACTGAAAAAGTACAGACAGGTCAGTCGGGAGCTCACAGTGTCTCACACCGATGACATCATCCTGCGAGGTACGAAAATTGTCATCCCTGCATCCCTTGAGCACAGAGTATTACAGCTAGCTCATGAAGGACACCAGGGCATTGTAAAGACTAAGACACTGCTCAGGTCAAAGGTCTGGTTTCCTAACATAGACCATAAAGCAGAACTGACGGTCAAGAACTGTCTAGCATGTCAAGCCAACACGCCCATTACACAGTCCGAGCCACTGAGAATGTCCGAGTTGCCAGAGGCCCCCTGGTTTAACGTCAGTGCAGATTTCTACGGGCCACTTCCAACTGGAGAATATCTATTAGTTGTCATAGATGAATACTCTCGCTACCCAGTTGTTGAAATTGTAAGATCTGTCTCAGCCAACACAGTCATCCCAATCATCGACAAAGTGTTCTCGATGTTTGGAATTCCCAGAGCTCTAAAAACGGACAACGGGCCCCCGTTTAACAGCGAGCAGTTTTCTAAATTCGCAGGCCATCTAGGTTTCCACCATTGGAAAATAACACCTCTCTGGCCTCAAGCAAATGCAACAGCAGAACGTTTTATGCGCACACTTGGAAAAGCAATCCGTGTGGCAGAGACACAGAACACCCCGTGGAAACAGAGACTCAACACGTTTCTCCGCGAGTATCGCGCCACACCACACAGCACCACAGAAGCATCACCTGCTGAATTGTTGTTTAATCGCAAAATTCACACTAAGATCCCGTTGGTCACCACAACCTGCGAATACAAAAATGATCACATCATCAGGGAGCGGGACACTAACGCAAAAGCAAAAATGAAGTCCAACTCTGATGCGCGCCGTCGTGCTAAACCAATCACATTCACCCCTGGTGACAAGGTACTTTGCAAACAACCCAAGCACAACAAACTTACTACCCCATACAACATCAAGCCATACGCTGTGGCAGAGGTCAAGGGCTCCATGGTCACAGCAACCAGGGATGGACATTCCATAACAAGGAATTCGTCTTTCTTTAAAAAAATAATCTCCAAGACAACAGATGTGCCCGCAGTTCTAGATGAGGAGGAAGAGAGAAGTGCCGATAATGAAGACACTGTTGCTGTGAAACCAGGGTATCCTTTTCGACTTAACCGTCAGCGTCCATCATACCTCAAAGACTATGAGCTTGGGTGAAGAAGATTTACACTCAAACCCAGCATTTTGACCAGTTTAATGGTTTCTGAATGACTGTTCTCTATCTTTTGTTTTTCTCTTCAAAACTATTCACACAATGCATAAGAATGCACCTCGGTAGTTAAGAGGTACTGTTTGCACTTTGATACTGTTCATTATAAGCACACTTGATAAGTTACATGGATGTGTTTGTTCTACAGGTTTGAATTATATGTTTACATTCGTACTGCCGAGTTACATATGTATAAAGTAATGGATCGAGTTGTTCAAAAAAAAAAAAGGAGTGATGTAGTGTTTAAGTTATGCACTATGAGATTTACGACAGTGACGTTTTTACGTGATGACGTGTGGGAGTTCGCCTGCGGGATTACGGATATAACAACGGAGCGCCAGCATGTTAGCGCACGAGTGATTACGGCTGTCTCAGTAATAACTGTCTGGTATCACATTAAAGCATACTGAATGTAAACGTCTGCTTCTTGTAAAACATTAACACAAGAACATCACATATACAAACAACACGCAGATTTACATTTGAACAGGATAATAACAGGACAATCTAAAGAGAAGACTAATATTTGTTCTTAACAGTTTTATTAACTATAGACAAGTTTAAAGGGTTTTTTAAGTCATTCTTTTGTACATTTTTGGAGCATATATGTTTTTGTCTTAATAACATATTCACACTAAAGGTTTTTACATTTTAAAAATGCAATTAAATTTACTGGTAAAATATGAATTCAACAAGGACAGGAGATTGTTTTCCAGTAACACCAGTGATTTAGTTATTCATGTATTTTATTGATCACAGAATATATCAGACCTTGTGTTTTTAAATCTTCTTGCTTGTGTTTTACTTGAACATACAAACATTCTGTTGTTTTATTCAGTGCCGCTTCAGGTGACTCTAAATTGGCATAATAATCACATTCTGTGTCTGTCACCTGATTGGCTGAATGGGTGTGACTGAGCTTTAAATCAGACTGCTGATTGGTTACAGTGGCATAAACACTAAAGGCTGTTGGGATGTTGGTGAGGTGTGATGCAGACGTTTGATTGGACAACATTGCGGTGACATCATGTGATGCGGGGTGGCTTTCTGGTATCTCTTCATACATTCGGTCAATCTGAAAAACAGTCACTCTATAACTTAATGCACGACAATGCAATGTTCATGTTTAAAGTTTTACAGGAAATATCTGAAAACCCACCTCTGTATTTTGATGCTCACTTTGCTGATATAAAGCTGACGATGAAAAAAAGCAGAAAATTCATAAAACAAACATAAAGAGGAAGCATCTAATAGTCATTTTCTGTATTACCTGTTTTAAATTTCTTTCTTTTTAGTTTCAGGAGGAGGAACGATCCAGAAAACAGAACCAGCAGAACCACGACCAGACCGACAGCAACAGAGGTAAAGTCTGTAGCTACACAGCGAATAACATAAACATCTGTACCAGTACGTCAGAGTGTCTCTACAAAACACACAACAATACAAGTGAAACTGTTCTGGTGAACCTCAAGTGCTCAATAGAAAGACATGTTTGGAGGCTTTGTGTTGGTTTATGTGGGTTAACCGAGTTTCAGAATACATGTGGTGTGGAAACACGTTTCAACGACTGATTCAAAGCAAACATTAAAACAGCAAACATCACTAGCATGCTTGTAAACGTCAAATATCTATACGTTTAAATAAATACATGTTATCATTTTGCTAAAGAGGTGACACAAACACAGCTACACAGACAAAAGTCAATTCCTACACTTCAACCACTTTCGAAATCATGAAAATGACCATTGCATCATGGGTAATGTAGTTTGTGGCTCACCAGAGTCCTGAGAGAGCGGTCCTGCAGCATTTTCTGTACCTGTTGTTTCACTTCCTGTTTGGTGCGACACTGACAGAACGACAATCTGCATTATGTTTATTTAATACTTGATTACATACATAAATCCATAGTTTTTCTAATGTTCACTTTACTGCGATAATACAATGAAAGGCATGTTATTAGGTTCATTTATAACTTTTTCTTATTCTAGTTTATCAGAAGATAGTATGCGAACAAACAGACACTGGAGGAATACAAGTGGAAAAACATGAGTTGTATACCAACTATTCAAAGTTATCATTTCGAATTCTGTCTTCAAATATGAACAACACAGTTCCTTCACATTAACATGTAGAAATGGTGTGTTGTGGTACCTGTGGATGTTTTGTCAGTGGTGGTGTCTATAGATGGTGATGGGGTTTGTCTTTTGGGGGTAGATGTGAATCGATAAGCAGGTTTGAAGGTCACTGGAGCTGATAAACAAAAATATGAGATGAAGAGACATATGAGAAACTTTTACTGTGCAAGTAGTTGATGAACCACATTGTTGAGTAAAATGAAGCATCACGCACCTCCATTAACCTTGAGAAGAACATTTGTATAGTCTCGACTAATCCAACACTGAGCATCACAACCGTATGATCCAGCATCTGTAATGTTCAAGTTTCTGATGGTGACTGTGACTGTTCTGGTCTTCTTACTGTCGAGCATTGAGAATCTGCCATTGACCTCCATCTTTCCACTGGAGAGTATAGTGACACTATCTTTGTAAATGCCTTTGTAGAAATACTTGCTACAATCTTCATATCCTTGAGAATACAAACACTTGACATGAACTTCAGCTCCTATATTTCCAGTCACGGTAATGTCCGCACACAGCGTATCGTCCACTACAACTTCACAAATACAACAACAACACAATCACACTGGTGTTTGCTTTAATAGATACATCATAATGCACTGCGTGAAATTCCACTGAAAGAAAGAAGAAAGATGTATTTACCCAACATCAGAAACACGGAAAGTGCCAGAGAGAGATTCATGTCTGTGTTGCTGTGAGGTCTTGGTCAGATATACTTGTTGGCATACTTCATCAGTGTACAATAAAAGCAACCGCTTGCTGTTTGATTCTCGTGGGAAGATCAAATGCTAATGTGTGTGGGCTTTAGCGGGGCTGTTGTGTGTGAAAATCAAGTGTGAACTTTTACAAACCACAAGCAGTTTCCTGTCCTCGCGTTTATTCTCCCATCAGAACTCTTGACAGAAAACACGCCCACTTCCTCTGTATATAGATTAGATTAGATTCAACTTTATTGTCATTACACATATACAAGTACAGTGTAACTAAATGTAGTTTTACGTCTAACCAGAAGTGCAGTTAGCAAGTGCAGGATATACAGTTAGAATAAATACAGAATACAATAGTGAGAATATAATACAGTGGGCATGGACTATAAAAATATTTTGCAGTAGGTGTGTTCTATGAAAATATGACAGTAGGTATATACTATGAACAATATATACAGATGGCTATATACTATGAACATTAATGTACAGGTGGCTATGAACAGATAATAATTTAGACTAAAATAGTGCAAGTGACTTAGGTATGCATAAATTATTGACATTGGCTATTAAAGTTGCAGTGCAATAGGTGAGTTAATGCAGTTGTTGAAGTTACAGTGCAGTGGATGAGTTAATGCAGTTATTGAAGTTACGGTGGAGTATACGAGTTAATGCAGTTTATAGGTTACAGAGCAGTAGATTAGTTCTATAAGAACAACAGAGAAAAATACAATAAGTGCAACAGTGTAAAGAGCATCACAGGGGATTGTGGGTAATTTAACAGTTACATAACCAGAATCAGAAGCATCAGAGGGGATTGTGGGTATTTGAGATGTATAATAACCAGCAACATACAAATAATTCAGGGAGCAAAAGTGATATATCATTCTTTAGAGGTCATTCATGTCAACAATCATCCAATCTCTGATTCATAGATTGCTGGTCCTGAGCGAGACATTTTACAGTCTGAATCAGCATCTGTTTAAAACGCAAAACAATACAATTAACATTGTAATCAAGATGTGAACATATCACTGTGACTCTGTGTCATTGCATCACCTGTTTTTGCCAGCAGAGGGCAACAAAATGTTTTCTATCACCAACAAACACTCTTCTTACTTAATAACAACTGTTTTTTATTATCACCTCGTACATCTCCTGCAGTAAAGCAGAATGAATAACAGCAGTCCAGTGAAGATCAGAATCACAACCACACACACAATAATGATGATGATGATCTTTCTAATACCCGTTTGCCTGCTTCCCTCTGTCAACATGAGCCGTTATCCCGTCTTTAATGCGATATATCAGATGAGTTTCAGGACTGTTTATCTGATCAATAAATGCATGCACAGATGATGCTGTTAATCAAAGTGAAGCTCTATGAAGATAGAATCAGATGTGTGCATGTAGCTGGATGTGGTTGGACAAAAAAGAGGAAGGAAATGTCTGCACTCAATACGTAAGAGAGAGAGAGACAGAGATGTTTGTCACAGCATCTGATGTTTTATTGAAGCTGTAGATTCATCATGAAGAACTCTCTGTTCCTGTTCTCCAGCATCATTACAGGTGAGTTCCGATTGGGCATCCTTTCAAATTGATGAAACAATGCGCACAACGCATCAAACAGGGTGTATTCCTGTAATTCAGTACGATGAGCCAACCGCAGATGCTTTGCCATATTTGCTGGTGACACCCGTCTTGCTAAATAATATTTTGTCACAATAAATACACTTAGCTTTGTGTGTTTTCGCAAATTAAAGCCACACTTTAGAGCGCCCTCCACAGCCCATCCTGTGAACTGACGTTTGGTATTCCAGCGAAAGGTCATCACAGATGGCTGTCAGGTCAGGTGACTCAGGTCTTGACAGATCACGTGAACATGTGTGACCGTGCGGTCTGGATCCGTTTAGTGGAATCTGATTTTGATTCCCAATCCTACACTCTTGACGTCACATGTACTGAACACTTCATATTTACCTTGGTTTACACACCTCACACTGTGTTATTTCATGATCTCATGTTGATATTTCTAATGTAATGTTTTGTAAGGTATTTATCATAAAGATCATGATTCTATGAAGTTTTGTGTTCAGCTGTTGTAGGAGCTCCGGTTTCAGTGACAGGACACAGAGGAGAGACTGTTCACTTCAGGTGTCCTTATGAATCTGGATATGAAACAAAGAAGAAGTTTTTGTGTAAAGGAGAGTGTATCATTGGCTTTAGGAACATCGTTGTTGAATCAGGATCTCCAGCTAAAGACGAGAGATTTTCTCTGATTGATGACACGACTGAAAGAGTTTTCACCGTCACGATCACTGATCTGAGAACAGATGATGAGGGCAAATACTGGTGTGGAGTGAGCTGTTTATATACATTACGTGATGAATATTCAGAGATTTTGCTGCTTGTTAAATCTGGTAAGTTATTTTATACTTTTATGCCTCTCATATAAAAACATAAATATTTCAATTCTATAACAAATATTATCCTTTAAAGACATATATCTCATGCTTTCCTCTTACATTTGTTTATTGTAACTCTCTTTATGGTACTGTTAGAACTGCATTAACATTTTAAAAGGTTTCATCATCAAGACGTTGCAATTTCTGGGTGGAGTAGCAGACATCAAGAATGAAACAGTTTGTCTCAACAATGGTGACAACAACAACAAAAATCGCTTAACATAAACGCAATGCATTCTGGGCACCATCAAAATACAAAACTCATCCATGACTCCCAGCATTCATTGCGACATTAAGCTGTTCATTTGTTGGTCACCACTGTTAAGATTCATACACTAATTCTTGATGTTTGAGTGAAAATAATATTTAATATGTTAGTTATTTAATCACTCACTATACAACTTACTGCAGTAAAATGAGTGTCCAAAGTAAGTACATCATGACAGCATGATCCAAATAAGAATTTAAATAACATGGTGTAGATGTCTGATAATGAATATTACACAATTCATTTATTTGCTTTAGCAATTATGTTTTAAATAAAACACTGTCATAACAGGTAAAAGACAAATGCTGTTTATAAAACGAAGGATGAAAGAACTTCACAATAATAGAGACTTTAAACAATAATAAAACAAGGAGTCATGGATGTTATGCTGAAGTCCCTGTGAAGCAGAAGTGGTGATTGTCTTCAGTATTCTGACATATTTCCAAAATGAATAGTGGGTGCACTTATAGTTAACCCCAACTTCCATTGCTTCTGTCTTATTGTGGTTTAATTTATATCCTGACATATCTCCATAAGTCTATACATCTTACAGTCAATGACAGAATGTTCATTATGTGAGCTTTCTATTTTAGATATACTTGGCATTTTTCATGTAGCGACTGTGGTCTACGTCAGTGTTGGGTTAACACTTGTGCTGATTGGTTTGCTTGTGGCACTGACAGTGTTGTGTAAGAAGAAGAAAGGGAAGAAATCCCCAAGAGTTTCTGAGTCAGGACCTTCAGATCAAGGTCAGATGTAGAAACACATTTTTTAGAGACCAATCACACTTTCCTCATGTGGTGGTTTACATTAAACTACTATTGTCTCTATTTTTTTACAGTTTTGACTGTGATTTTCCAACCGGTGAGCAATGCAGAGGTACGTTTATTTAAAGTGTCCAGATCTACTGTTGTCCTCCTTAAAACACCAGATTTAATGTCACTACTGGTGCTCATTCATTGCTAATAAGTGCTGGTTATTCTGGTCAACCTTCATGATCTCGCTGACTAGTTGTATTGACTTCCAAAGTCTTGCAGGTCAATATGGTCAAGCAAACTTGTAGACTAACTTCACTAGTGTTTTCATTCGGATGGGTTTTAATCTGACACACAATCTCCTGCAGGATTTTAACTACTATGACCATGAATATCAGGAAATCGGAGAGCTGCAGCCCTATTCCACAGTAAAGGGACCAGTTGACTCAACGATCTACTCAACCGCAGAAACACCAGTTGACTCAACGATCTACTCAACCGCAGAAACACCAGTTGACTCAACGATCTACTCAACCGCAGAAACACCAGTTGACTCAACGATCTACTCAACCGCAGAAAAACCAGTTGACTCATCGATCTACTCAACCGCAGAAACACCAGTTGACTCAATGATCTACTCAACTGCAGAAACACCAGTTGATTCATCGATCTACTCAACCGCAGAAACACCAGTTGACTCATCGATCTACTCAACCGCAGAAACACCAGTTGACTCATCGATCTACTCAACCGCAGAAACACCAGTTGACTCAACGATCTACTCAACCGCAGAAACACCAGTTGACTCAATGATCTACTCAACTGCAGAAACACCAGTTGATTCATCGATCTACTCAACCGCAGAAACACCAGTTGACTCAACGATCTACTGAACCGCAGAAACACCAGTTGACTCATCGATCTACTCAACCGCAGAAACACCAGTTGACTCAACGATCTACTCAACCGCAGAAACACCAGTTGACTCAACAATCTACTCAACCGCAGAAACACCAGTTGACTCATCGATCTACTCAACCGCAGAAACACCAGTTGACTCAACGATCTACTCCATAGCAAAAGCACCAGCTGGTACAATGACCTAGCGACAGTCACTAGGTGATTCAATGGTTTTGTGACAGAGACACTAGCTGACTCAATGAGCTACTACAACAAAGACATGCTGATTCAATGATTTGTTGACACAGTAACTTCAGTTTCTTTACAGTCACTATTTCACCTCATCTGCTCTTGTCTGAACTTCTCTGAACTCAAAAATCTTGCAGCACTTATTTTTACTTCTAAGGAGATTTTTGCGGCCTCTAGTGGTTGCCAATTGCAACCATTGGCTCACTCCAACCCTCCATTTGGTGGCTGACACAGAACTAAGATTGCATCAGATGTCAGAAATAAACATGGGTGTACATTTAATCTAACAGTGGGGGGGAGAATAAACACAACATTTTTCATGAGCAATTTTTAAAGGGGACAATGTTTCTGTAAAAACTATGAGATTTTTCTTTTCTCTATTTTTTTCTGACATTACAGTTTTTCTCGATTGTTTACACACAAATATTGGTACTTGCGACACAATGACCACAACATGTAACTCATTCACCAACCCCCTGAACCAATTCTGCTAAACTACAAGCACAATTCCTGCTTTATACTCACATTGCAGATCTAAAACACACTTTTTTCAAAACACTACACACAATTCTCTGCATTTGGCACAATTTTCAGGCAGAAAAATCTCTTGTTTTCAAAAGGAACACACTGCCATTCAAATATCCACACTGACTCATCACATGGCAAACACCTGTCACAAATGTGTAAACCTCTTCTCCAAGCTATGGAAGACGCATGTGGAGATATAGCAGCTGATGCTTTTCATGGCTGGACTGAAAAACATTGCTTGTGATGTGGATGAGGTGCTGTGGTCAGACCCAAACCCAAGAGAAGATGCAGCAGAGTTTTTCACTGTAACTGTTTACAGTCAATTCTTCTGTTGTTTTGTATGTACACCACTGTAGTGTTTTCCATTCATCATAGTGTTTTATAAAGAGCACATCAGTGTTCAACTGGTTCTTATAAATGTTTATTCATATGATGGTTTGTGTGTGTCATTTGAAAACAAAATACCATTTTGAGAAGAAAGAACATTGTTTGATTGTGAAGTTTCATTTTGCAGGAGAATTGAGGGGTTTTGCTCAATGTGTTTGTGTTTTTTGATTTGTGTTTAGAGTTCTGAGAGTATGAGGCATGCTTTCAGAAAATGTGTGTAAACAATTGAGAAAATTTTTAATATTGAACTCCTGTTCTGTTTGTTTAAGTGATTTCTGCCCTACTTTGTTTAAGTTTACTCTTATACAGTATAAAAAATAAAAAGTAGACTTAACTTAAAATTTCAAGGCAACTTGCTGCACAGCTTTTTTGAGTTTACTCAACATTTGGACAAGTACTTCACCAAACTCAATTAACTGAGCAATGTCACATTGTCTGTCAAATGAAAAATAATTGTTGAACCAACTAAATATTAGCATGCAACAAATAATCAATCAATCATGGTAACAATCATCAAACATCATTTAAGATCATAAAGTTAAAAAAGGAACTCTAAATACTAAAGGCAAGTTTCAATGACAACAAAAACAAAAATATATAGTCAGCAAACACTAAAATAGCATATAGGTCAACATGTCAATTTGAGTTGGTCAGACAATCTTTGAAACAACTTATTTCCACTTGTTAAGTCAACTTTTTATAGTTTTATTGTTCAGTTAACTAAAAGATAATAGTTTCTACAACTTTTTGTAAGTTGGATTTTTTACAGTGTCCGCAGGAATCATGTGAAGCACATCATGATCAGACTTCAACATTGAAAAACATGTGGACACGTCTTCAACATTATCAAAGAACATGTTTTCAGTATCTATTGTCTTTAGCAGAATCTGATGTTCTGTCATTAAACAGAAGAACCTGTGAAACTGGATTAACTTCACATGAAACCACAGAATGTTCCTCATTGTCTTCTTCTCATCATTATACAAACACTCTTTTAATCTGACATCAGGTGAATATTTCAGTAGGATGTGAGATCACTGTGTTCCTACTTTGTTTGAATTTACATCATCAGAATTCAACATCGGTAAACATGTGGACACGTAAACATCTTCAACATTTACATGAATACATGATTCTGTGATCATAAAAGATCAATAACATCTGAAGCAGAAACATCATCTGATCACATTTTAGGGGGTTTCAGATGTGACTTATTCACGGTAAAACACTGGCCTTGAGTATCTTGATGCTTTTATGAAACGGTTATCACACAATATAAATGGACCATGATGGACGTTTGTATCTTAGTGTAAAGTGTAGCAAAGCAAATAATAAAACACAAATGCATTTACAGAAATGGAGGAGAGGAATAAGAAAAGGACTTTTTAAATGTTTTAAATTGACGGTACCGCTGTATACAAGTCATTGATGTGAAGTGATGAGTTTTTGGCTCAAAGTCTGCATTGAAATTCACACCAAAGGTGTTCGGCTGGGTTTAGGACTTTGATTTATGCAGACCAGTCAAGTTCTGTCAGGAGTGTGGTGTTAGCAACATCAAGGTCATGGGTTTGATCCCGGGGATTGCACACAAACACATTTATAGTGTCGCGTGTATAGTGTCCCATGTATAGTGTCGCATGTATAGTGTAACGTGTATAGTGTCGCGTGTATAGTGTCGCGTGTATAGTGTCGCGTGTATAGTGTCGCGTGTATAGTGTCGCGTGTATAGTGTCGCGTGTATAGTGTAACGTGTATAGTGTCGCGTGTATAGTGTCGCGTGTATAGTGTCGCGTGTATAGTGTCGCGTGTATAGTGTAACGTGTATAGTGTAACGTGTATAGTGTCGCGTGTATAGTGTCGCGTGTATAGTGTCGCGTGTATAGTGTCGCGTGTATAGTGTCGCGTGTATAGTGTAACGTGTATAGTGTAACGTGTATAGTGTCGCGTGTCTAGTGTCGCGTGTATAGTGTCGCGTGTATAGTGTCGCGTGTATAGTGTCGCGTGTATAGTGTCGCGTGTATAGTGTCGCGTGTATAGTGTCGCGTGTATAGTGTCGCGTGTATAGTGTCGCGTGTATAGTGTCGCGTGTATAGTGTCGCGTGTATAGTGTCACGTGTATTAGTGTCGCGTGTATAGTGTCGCGTGTATAGTGTCGCGTGTATAGTGTCGCGTGTATAGTGTAACGTGTATAGTGTAACGTGTATAGTGTAACGTGTATAGTGTCGCGTGTCTAGTGTCGCGTGTATAGTGTCGCGTGTATAGTGTCGCGTGTATAGTGTCGCGTGTATAGTGTAACGTGTATAGTGTAACGTGTATAGTGTAACGTGTATAGTGTAACGTGTATAGTGTCGCGTGTATTAGTGTCGCGTGTATAGTGTCGCGTGTATAGTGTCGCGTGTATAGTGTCGCGTGTATAGTGTAACGTGTATAGTGTAACGTGTATAGTGTAACGTGTATAGTGTCGCGTGTATAGTGTCGCGTGTATAGTGTCGCGTGTATAGTGTCGCGTGTATAGTGTCGCGTGTATAGTGTCGCGTGTATTAGTGTCGCGTGTATAGTGTCGCGTGTATAGTGTCGCGTGTATAGTGTAACGTGTATAGTGTAACGTGTATAGTGTAACGTGTATAGTGTAACGTGTATAGTGTCGCGTGTCTAGTGTCGCGTGTATAGTGTCGCGTGTATAGTGTCGCGTGTATAGTGTCGCGTGTATAGTGTCGCGTGTATAGTGTCGCGTGTATAGTGTCGCGTGTATAGTGTCGCGTGTATTAGTGTCGCGTGTATAGTGTCGCGTGTATAGTGTCGCGTGTATAGTGTAACGTGTATAGTGTAACGTGTATAGTGTCGCGTGTATAGTGTCGCGTGTATAGTGTCGCGTGTATTAGTGTCGCGTGTATAGTGTCGCGTGTATAGTGTCGCGTGTATAGTGTCGCGTGTATAGTGTCGCGTGTATAGTGTCGCGTTTATAGTGTCGCGTGTATAGTGTCGCGTGTATAGTGTCGCGTGTATAGTGTCGAGTGTATAGTGTGGCGTGTATAGTGTCGCGTGTATAGTGTCGCGTGTATAGTGTCGCATGTATAGTGTCACATGTATAGTGTATCATGTATAGTGTCGCGTGTGTAGCGTAGCGTGTGTAGCGTCGCGTGTGTAGCGTCGCGTGTGTAGCGTCGCGTGTGTAGCGTCGCGTGTATAGCGTAACGTGTATAGCGTCACGTGTATAGCGTCACGTGTATAGCGTAACGTGTATAGCGTCACGTGTATAGCGTCACGTGTATAGCGTAACGTGTATAGCGTCACGTGTATAGCGTCACGTGTATAGCGTAACGTGTATAGCGTAACGTGTATAGCGTCACGTGTATAGCGTCACGTGTATAGCGTAACGTGTATAGCGTAACGTGTATAGCGTCACGTGTATAGCGTCACGTGTATAGCGTAACGTGTATAGCGTAACGTGTATAGCGTCACGTGTATAGCGTCACGTGTATAGCGTAACGTGTATAGCGTAACGTGTATAGCGTCACGTGTATAGCGTCACGTGTATAGCGTAACGTGTATAGCGTAACGTGTATAGCGTCACGTGTATAGCGTCACGTGTATAGCGTCACGTGTATAGCGTAACGTGTATAGCGTAACGTGTATAGCGTAACGTGTATAGTGTCGCGTGTATAGTGTCACATGTATAGTGTCACATGTATAGTGTAGTGTAATGGCTCATCTGCTTATTTTAAGGACGGAGTCAGTTTGTATTGTTATGAATGTTGGTTTATATTTAAATCAGAACACATGTCACACACGAGACACAACACAGCACCTTGACTTCCACACTGAAAAAAATAAATTTCTTACATTCTTGTTTTCCAGTAAAAAATTCTAAAAATGTTTGAATCAAGAAGTATTTCCCTGATGAGCAAACTGACCATAGAAAATAAGACTCTAGTCAACAAATATCAAATTTCTGTGAATTTGTGCTTAAAACAAGCAAATAAATCTGAAAAATAATCTTGAATTAAGGTTTACCTTTTTCTTAGTCACTCAATTCAAGATTATTTTTATTTTTTCAGTCCAATTGACATAAAAAACTGTGAAAAATGCAAAGACTGATGTCCGCTTGACATCCACACACTAATGTCCTTGTAAATCTGAAGTTTTGCTTTTAAGCTTTTTAACATCAAGGTCTCTGATGGGAATGTTTTTAACACAAATGACATTGAATAATGTGTAATAAAATGAAAAGGCTTTTTTTCTTGTTAGTTTTGAGTAACCAGTGTCTATGATTTAAAATGTATAAAAATGTGAAAAAAACTAGCTGGAATGACTTATTTTTAGGAGAACTGAGCTAAATGATTTGTGTAATAAAGTGTCCGAATAAAAATTTATTTTACTGAAGAGAAAATATGTTTGGTTTGCTTTTTTTTAGTTAACTTCATTAGAATTTGTCAAAGCTGTTGTACGCCAACTGTAACATAGAGTTCTGAGTCCAAAGTTTTTAACATGAAGAGTTTACAGATGAAAACAAGCGTCCACAGAACAGCAATGTGATGAAAACACTGAAGGAAAACTGGACGAGAGCGCTGGAGACACAGAATATAAAGTCACATGTGGATTTCATGGTCACTGTACGTTGTGTTGAGGAATAATCTCTCTCAGTTTGATCTGAATGTTTTTATTGATATATTGTGAAATCTTTTCTCAGGTGGTTCACATGGATCACGGCATGAAGGGTAAAAAGCCCATAGACAGCTTCTATTTCTACAGCAAGAGAAACCCCGACACAGCCTTCAAGATCAAGAAATATCAGGTAACCTGTGATGAGCCTTTTAGACAAACAACTGAATCCATCAATGAATATGAATCATAAATAATCTGGTCATCTTGTTCCATCCGTCTGTCTTTACAAACAGCTGTCCAGTTTTCTGCCCGAGAGGTTTTATGAGCGACTCCTTCGGGTTTATTATAGTGGATCAGATGAGCAGATTCTTGAGGAGGCTCAGAAGTGTTTTGAGCTGTGGTGCAAGAACATGTTTGGACTTCAGACTGAAGAAGAAGAAGAAGCACAACAGGATTCAGAAATGAATGAGAGGTGTATCATCTGCTGTTGAGAAAAGTCATTTATTCTCTCTTTCTGTTCATATGTGTGACAATAATGTTTTCATTACGTTCCAGAACTACACCCAAGAGGATCAAACTTTCTTAGATCATAGAAATGAAAATGAGCTTTCAAAGAAAAAAGTGAAAGTGTGTCTGAATGGAAATGGAGACAAAGATCATCAGCTGATCTGTTTTGAGAATCTATTGTAAGTGTCTTTTGTAGAATCATTGTACAGTTGAACCTGTGAAACAAGATTCACTTCACATTAAATCACAGAATGTTTTTCTTGTCATCCTTAAATACACAAACCTTTATTTCAAGTGGATGTTCAGGTAAATATGTGTGTATGGTGTGAGATCAGGGCGTCTCAGATGTTGTGAAAACAAGTTTATATGATCATATAAGATCGATCACATCTGAAGAGCAAATAAGAGCAAAGATGGACTTCTTGTCACATTAACGTTAAATTCACAATACTAAATATTTAATGCAAACATACGTCACATGACAGAAGTTTAAAGTTACAGCTGTTACATTATGCCATTAATATTTTTCCTGCTTATTCCTCTTTTGTTCTTCATAAACATTTCCTCAGTAACTTTGAATAAAAGTCAGTGAGTGCAGCTGTGATACGTCAGAGGAGATCTGGTCCTCCCGGCTGTGACCGCTTTCTCCTGACCTTTATTTTATACATTTGTTTATCATTTGAGTTTGGGTTCCTCGGCACAGGGCCGTGTTATCTTGCTCACCAGGAGACTCCATTTATTAGATATTATTTACTAGAATGAATTTGTCTGTTCAATAAACCAGCACTGAGCTGTATGTTTTAACTTTCTGTGTTTTTCTTATTTTCACTTTGGAACAATGCACTTTAAGAAAAAATAAATCATGAAATATATAAATAAAATTGAATTGAATTGAAGCAGTCAATATCTTAATGTTATTGTTATTCATCATCTTATGGCCAATAAACTGAATAGAAGAAACTGATTATGGACATTTAAATGGGTTTGTAATACTAAATGATGTTTAATAAACACAGTTCGGGAGAAGCCCTGGTAAATTACTGCACACCGAGCACATAATAGCCAATCAGACCAATTATCCAACCAGCGTCAGCAGAACACGTATACATATAGAGAAGCTCCTCACCTCAATCCTCTCGTCTGATTTTCACAATCCCGCCACCACCCCGACTCCTTTCCTTTTTCCACCCCTGCCTCTGGCAGCCAGGGAGATGGGCTCTCAGGACTCGGGCTCCCTTCCTGGTAAAAGGGGAAGCGCTCCGGGCTGATCACAGTAATGCTGATTTTGGATGGTGGATGTTTAAAATCAAATATAAAAGTAATCTTTACCTGAGAAGTTCTAATGACAGACACATCTTAAACATTCTGCGGAGGACCAGGATTGGGAAACACTGATCACGATTACTATAAACTTCAAGGCAGTTGTGTTGGAGCTATACTCTGCAGAGGCCTCCAGGACCAGGATTGCCCACCCCGATCGACACTAATATTGAGTCATATTTTAAGGCTCTGACAAAATATGAACAGATGGTGGTTTAAAACCGTTTATTTAAGCATGCATCTGTTAAAGACTCCAATGTTAAGTTTCAAAACATGTCTATTAAATGAAAACCAGAAGTTCCAGAATGGATGTATAAATACAACAAAACTGAAACCTTCTAAACCTTTTACATTTATTTTATAAACCTGCTGTGTTGTGTTTTCTTTCATGGATAATTACTCTGGAGATGTTTAAGATCCTTTCATTGCAAGTATTACTCCTATTCCACAAATTACTCCTATTCCATAAATTACTCCAGCAGTAGACAGGTTAATGAAAGACCCTTCCTGGGGTTGTTTGAAAGACCTTTTCTGAGCTTGTTTATACATATCATAGGTGTAGCAGTTCCCTCCATTATTATTCACCATTTTATCAATTTTCTTGAGCAGCTGGATCACCTGAGCCTGATCTGACCTGTTGTCATTATTCAGTGCATGATATTTACCACCACAGCTGATAACTAAATCACGAAGATATCGACTGTCTTCTATAACTGTCTCAAGTGGTTTACCATTCAGTGAATCAGCATGAGTGAACAGAATGAAGGTGTATTTTACAGCATCTTTTCCAAAGTTCTGCTGAATCCACTTCACTGTGTTCTTGCTCTTTTCAGAAAATTTCTCATCCAGTCTGATAACCAGCAGAAACACATGAGGACCTGGATCAGACATCTTCATGCACTTTTCAATCTCACCCTTCAGGTCTGTTTCCTTCTCTGTATCCTGGAGTCCTGGTGTGTCAACTATTGAGATACATCTTCTGCCTTGTGATGTTTGTTTTCTTTCACAGTGTTGAGTAACTGAATCTGCACAAAGATCCTCATCAAACACTTCTTTACCCAGTATAGTGTTTCCTGTTGCACTCTTTCCTTGTGAAGTTTTCCCAAGCAAAACAATCCTCAGATCTCCTAATATAAAAATAGCAAAATGTTTTGACATAATGATATACAGATTGCTAAAAAATGTCTGTTTGTTTATTATATGTATATGAGAGTTTATTTCCAAAAAGAGATTGTTTTTAAAATTAATAAAAACAAATTATTTTTATATCATGTTTATATTGTGTTAGTTAACTGTCAAACAAACCAACTGCAGTTTGATTGATATAAATTGTAATGCACAATATGATTTTTTAAATAGATTTAAAACTGAGCTCTCTCTCTCAATCTCTTTTTGGAAATAAACTCTTCATATATTTACAGCAAAATTATAGTATGATAGATGAAGTACAAAATTCCCCTAATGGTAATAATTAAAACTTTTGAAACTTTAGGTGAATGGAAGCTTCAAAGTCTCGACCTAAAACAAGTTAACAAAAGTGTCTCGACCTGAAACAAGTTAACAAAAGTGTCTCGACCTGAAACAAGTTAACAAAAGTGTCTCGACCTGAAACAAGTTAACAAAAGTGTCTCGACCTAAAACAAGTTAACAAAAGTGACTCAACCTAAAACAAGTTAACAAAAGTGTCTCGACCTGACACAAGTTAACAAAAGTGTCTCGACCTGACACAAGTTAACAAAAGTGTCTCGACCTGAAACAAGTTAACAAAAGTGTCTCGACCTGAAACAAGTTAACAAATGTGACTCAACCTGAAACAAGTTAACAAAAGTGTCTCGACCCGAAACAAGTTAACAAAAGTGTCTCGACCTGAAACAAGTTAACAAAAGTGTCTCGACCTGAAACAAGTTAACAAAAGTGTCTCGACCTAAAACAAGTTAACAAAAGTGACTCAACCTAAAACAAGTTAACAAAAGTGTCTCGACCTGACACAAGTTAACAAAAGTGTCTCGACCTGACACAAGTTAACAAAAGTGTCTCGACCTGAAACAAGTTAACAAAAGTGTCTCGACCTGAAACAAGTTAACAAATGTGACTCAACCTGAAACAAGTTAACAAAAGTGTCTCGACCCGAAACAAGTTAACAAAAGTGTCTCGACCGAAAACAAGTTAACAAAAGTGACTCGACCTAAACAAGTTAACAAAAGTGAATCGACCTAAAACAAGTTAACAAAAGTGAATCGACCTAAAACAAGTTAACAAAAGTGTCTCGACCTAAAACAAGTTAACAAACAAAAGTGTCTCGACCTAAAACAAGTTAACAAAAGTGACTCAACCTAAAACAAGTTAACAAAAGTGTCTCGACCTGAAACAAGTTAACAAAAGTGTCTCGACCTAAAACAAGTTAACAAAAGTGTCTCGACCTGAAACAAGTTAACAAAAGTGTCTCGACCTGAAACAAGTTAACAAAAGTGTCTCGACCTGAAACAAGTTAACAAAAGTGTCTCGACCCGAAACAAGTTAACAAAAGTGTCTCGACCGAAAACAAGTTAACAAAAGTGTCTCGACCTAAAACAAGTTAACAAAAGTGACTCGACCTGAAACAAGTTAACAAAAGTGACTCAACCTAAAACAAGTTAACAAAAGTGTCTCGACCTAAAACAAGTTAACAAAAGTGTCTCGACCTAAAACAAGTTAACAAAAGTGTCTCGACCTGAAACAAGTTAACAAAAGTGTCTCGACCTAAAACAAGTTTACAAAAGTGACTCAACCTAAAACAAATTAACAAAAGTGTCTCGACCTAAAACAAGTTAACAAAAGTGACTCGACCTGAAACAAGTTAACAAAAGTGTCTCGACCTGAAACAAGTTAACAAAAGTGTCTCGACCTGAAACAAGTTAACAAAAGTGACTCAACCTGAAACAAGTTAACAAAAGTGACTCGACCTGAAACAAGTTAACAAAAGTGACTCGACCTGAAACAAGTTAACAAAAGTGTCTCGACCTGAAACAAGTTAACAAAAGTGTCTCGACCTAAAACAAGTTAACAAAAGTGACTCAACCTGAAACAAGTTAACAAAAGTGACTCGACCTGAAACAAGTTAACAAAAGTGACTCAACCTGAAACAAGTTAACAAAAGTGTCTCGACCTGAAACAAGTTAACAAAAGTGTCTCGACCTAAAACAAGTTAACAAAAGTGACTCAACCTAAAACAAGTTAACAAAAGTGTCTCGACCTGAAACAAGTTAACAAAAGTGTCTCGACCTGAAACAAGTTAACAAAAGTGTCTCGACCTGAAACAAGTTAACAAAAGTGTCTCGACCTGAAACAAGTTAACAAAAGTGTCTCGACCTGAAACAAGTTAACAAAAGTGTCTCGACCTGAAACAAGTTAACAAAAGTGTCTCGACCTGAAACAAGTTAACAAAAGTGTCTCGACCTGAAACAAGTTAACAAAAGTGTCTCGACCTGAAACAAGTTAACAAAAGTGTCTCGACCTGAAACAAGTTAACAAAAGTGTCTCGACCTGAAACAAGTTAACAAAAGTGTCTCGACCTGAAACAAGTTAACAAAAGTGTCTCGACCTGAAACAAGTTAACAAAAGTGTCTCGACCTGAAACAAGTTAACAAAAGTGTCTCGACCTGAAACAAGTTAACAAAAGTGTCTCGACCTGAAACAAGTTAACAAAAGTGTCTCGAAACAAGTTAACTTCTGACTAAACAAGTTAACAAAAGTGTCTCGACCTGAAACAAGTTAACAAAAGTGTCTCGACCTGAAACAAGTTAACAAAAGTGTCTCGACCTGAAACAAGTTAACAAAAGTGTCTCGACCTGAAACAAGTTAACAAAAGTGTCTCGACCTGAAACAAGTTAACAAAAGTGACTCGACCTGAAACAAGTTAACAAAAGTGACTCAACCTGAAACAAGTTAACAAAAGTGTCTCGACCTGAAACAAGTTAACAAAAGTGTCTCGACCTGAAACAAGTTAACAAAAGTGTCTCGACCTGAAACAAGTTAACAAAAGTGTCTCGACCTGAAACAAGTTAACAAAAGTGTCTCGACCTGAAACAAGTTAACAAAAGTGTCTCGACCTGAAACAAGTTAACAAAAGTGTCTCGACCTGAAACAAGTTAACAAAAGTGTCTCGACCTGAAACAAGTTAACAAAAGTGTCTCGACCTGAAACAAGTTAACAAAAGTGTCTCGACCTGAAACAAGTTAACAAAAGTGTCTCGACCTGAAACAAGTTAACAAAAGTGTCTCGACCTGAAACAAGTTAACAAAAGTGTCTCGACCTGAAACAAGTTAACAAAAGTGTCTCGACCTGAAACAAGTTAACAAAAGTGTCTCGACCTGAAACAAGTTAACAAAAGTGTCTCGACCTGAAACACAAGTTAAGTTAACAAAAGTGTCTCGACCTGAAACAAGTTAACAAAAGTGTCTCGACCTAAAACAAGTTAACAAAAGTGTCTCGACCTGAAACAAGTTAACAAAAGTGTCTCGACCTGAAACAAGTTAACAAAAGTGTCTCGACCTGAAACAAGTTAACAAAAGTGTCTCGACCTGAAACAAGTTAACAAAAGTGTCTCGACCTGAAACAAGTTAACAAAAGTGTCTCGACCTGAAACAAGTTAACAAAAGTGTCTCGACCTGAAACAAGTTAACAAAAGTGTCTCGACCTGAAACAAGTTAACAAAAGTGCCTAAACAAGTTAACAAAAGTGTCTCGACCTGAAACAAGTTAACAAAAGTGTCTCGACCTGAAACAAGTTAACAAAAGTGTCTCGACCTGAAACAAGTTAACAAAAGTGTCTCGACCTGAAACAAGTTAACAAAAGTGTCTCGACCTGAAACAAAACAAGTTAACAAAAGTGTCTCGACCTGAAACAAGTTAACAAAAGTGTCTCGACCTGAAACAAGTTAACAAAAGTGTCTCGACCTGAAACAAGTTAACAAAAGTGTCTCGACCTGAAACAAGTTAACAAAAGTGTCTCGACCTGAAACAAGTTAACAAAAGTGTCTCGACCTAAAACAAGTTAACAAAAGTGTCTCGACCTGAAACAAGTTAACAAAAGTGTCTCGACCTGAAACAAGTTAACAAAAGTGTCTCGACCTGAAACAAGTTAACAAAAGTTAACAAAGTCTCGACCTGAAACAAGTTAACAAAAGTGTCTCGACCTGAAACAAGTTAACAAAAGTCATAACAAAAGTGTCTCGACCTGAAACAAGTTAACAAAAGTGTCTCGACCTGAAAACAAGTTAACAAAAGTGTCTCGACCTGAAACAAGTTAACAAAAGTGTCTCGACCTGAAACAAGTTAACAAAAGTGTCTCGACCTGAAACAAGTTAACAAAAGTGTCTCGACCTAAAACAAGTTAACAAAAGTGTCTCGACCTGAAACAAGTTAACAAAAGTGTCTCGACAGAAACAAGTTAACAAAAGTGCTCGACTAAACAAGTTAACAAAAGTGCTCACTAAACAAGTTAACAAAAGTGTCTCGACCTGAAACAAGTTAACAAAAGTGTCTCGACCTGAAACAAGTTAACAAAAGTGTCTCGACCAAAACAAGTTAACAAAATGTAAACAAGTTAACAAAAGTGTCTCGACCTGAAACAAGTTAACAAAAGTGTCTCGACCTGAAACAAGTTAACAAAAGTGTCTCGACCTGAAACAAGTTAACAAAAGTGTCTCGACCTGAAACAAGTTAACAAAAGTGTCTCGACCTGAAACAAGTTAACAAAAGTGTCTCGACCTGAAACAAGTTAACAAAAGTGTCTCGACCTGAAACAAGTTAACAAAAGTGTCTCGACCTCACCAACAAGTAACAAAAGTGCTCGACCTGAAACAAGTAACAAAAGTGTCTCGACCTGAAACAAGTTAACAAAAGTGTCTCGACCTGAAACAAGTTAACAAAAGCTGAAACAAGTTAACAAAAGTGTCTCGACCTGAAACAAGTTAACAAAAGTGTCTCGACCTGAAACAAGTTAACAAAAGTGTCTCGACCTGAAACAAGTTAACAAAAGTGTCTCGACCTGAAACAAGTTAACAAAATAAAACAAGTTAACAAAAGTGTCTCGACCTGAAACAAGTTAACAAAAGTGTCTCGACCTGAAACAAGTTAACAAAAGTGTCTCGACCTGAAACAAGTTAACAAAAGTGTCTCGACCTGAAACAAGTTAACAAAAGTGTCTCGACCTGAAACAAGTTAACAAAAGTGTCTCGACCTGAAACAAGTTAACAAAAGTGTCTCGACCTAAAACAAGTTAACAAAAGTGACTCGACCTAAAACAAGTTAACAAAAGTGTCTCGACCTGAAACAAGTTAACAAAAGTGTCTCGACCTGAAACAAGTTAACAAAAGTGTCTCGACCTGAAACAAGTTAACAAAAGTGTCTCGACCTGAAACAAGTTAACAAAAGTGACTCGACCTGAAACAAGTTAACAAAAGTGACTCGACCTAAAACAAGTTAACAAAAGTGTCTCGACCTGAAACAAGTTAACAAAAGTGTCTCGACCTAAAACAAGTTAACAAAAGTGACTCGACCTAAAACAAGTTAACAAAAGTGTCTCGACCTGAAACAAGTTAACAAAAGTGTCTCGACCTGAAACAAGTTAACAAAAGTGTCTCGACCTGAAACAAGTTAACAAAAGTGTCTCGACCTGAAACAAGTTAACAAAAGTGACTCACCTGAAACACCTGAAACAAGTTAACAAAAGTGTCTCGACCTGAAACAAGTTAACAAAAGTGTCTCGACCTGAAACAAGTTAACAAAAGTGTCTCGACCTGAAACAAGTTAACAAAAGTGACTCAACCTGAAACAAGTTAACAAAAGTGTCTCGACCTAAAACAAGTTAACAAAAGTGTCTCGACCTAAAACAAGTTAACAAAAGTGACTCAACCTAAAACAAGTTAACAAAAGTGTCTCGACCTAAAACAAGTTAACAAAAGTGTCTCGACCTGAAACAAGTTAACAAAAGTGTCTCGACCTAAAACAAGTTAACAAAAGTGACTCGACCTGAAACAAGTTAACAAAAGTGACTCGACCTGAAACAAGTTAACAAAAGTGTCTCGACCTGAAACAAGTTAACAAAAGTGTCTCGACCTGAAACAAGTTAACAAAAGTGTCTCGACCTAAAACAAGTTAACAAAAGTGTCTCGACCTGAAACAAGTTAACAAAAGTGTCTCGACCTGAAACAAGTTAACAAAAGTGTCTCGACCTAAAACAAGTTTACAAAAGTGTCTCGACCTGAAACAAGTTAACAAAAGTGTCTCGACCTAAAACAAGTTAACAAAAGTGACTCGACCTAAAACAAGTTAACAAAAGTGACTCGACCTAAAACAAGTTAACAAAAGTGTCTCGAACTGAAACAAGTTAACAAAAGTGTCTCGACCTAAAACAAGTTAACAAAAGTGACTCGACCTAAAACAAGTTAACAAAAGTGTCTCGACCTGAAACAAGTTAACAAAAGTGTCTCGACCTAAAACAAGTTAACAAAAGTGACTCGACCTAAAACAAGTTAACAAAAGTGTCTCGAACTGAAACAAGTTAACAAAAGTGTCTCGACCTAAAACAAGTTAACAAAAGTGACTCGACCTAAAACAAGTTAACAAAAGTGTCTCGAACTGAAACAAGTTAACAAAAGTGTCTCGACCTAAAACAAGTTAACAAAAGTGACTCGACCTAAAACAAGTTAACAAAAGTGTCTCGAACTGAAACAAGTTAACAAAAGTGTCTCGACCTAAAACAAGTTAACAAAAGTGACTCGACCTAAAACAAGTTAACAAAAGTGTCTCGACCTGAAACAAGTTAACAAAAGTGACTCGACCTAAAACAAGTTAACAAAAGTGACTCGACCTAAAACAAGTTAACAAAAGTGACTCGAACTGAAACAAGTTAACAAAAGTGTCTCGACCTAAAACAAGTTAACAAAAGTGACTCGACCTAAAACAAGTTAACAAAAGTGTCTCGACCTAAAACAAGTTAACAAAAGTGTCTCGAACTGAAACAAGTTAACAAAAGTAAGACGGAAGTGTGTTTCCAAATTCTGTCAATTATAAGCAGCAAGAGCTGTCGCTAAACGTCTAGATGATTCACTAATCTATATAAATACACTGGTACGTCTGTGGTAGAATCATAGACCCAATTTTGATTCAAGAAGGTACAAGATTTGTCCCTATATGATTGAAAAAGTCTCAACATTTATGAACTGTTCCTTTAATATATTTACTCAAGTATTTTTTAGCAAATAATATTTCCAGGTTTGGCTAAAATCTTTATCTTTCTTGTTAGTTGATCACACCTTGTCAGAATGTCCAGAAAGAAATTAATTTACTTTAACTAACCTGCAATTGCCATGTCTGTACAAATGGTGTTTCTGCTCTTGTGTGCAGTGATCTCGATCTTTTCTTTTTTGGATGAATGACAAATAAATGAGAAAGACTGACTGAGAGTACACTCCCCGTTTCTACTTTAACAAATACTGTATGGTCACATGACTGAACAAATTCTGTATGGTCACATGACTGAACAAATACTGTATGGTCACATGACTGAAGCGACCTGTTAGTTAGATATTTGTTTGTTATTTTGTAGCAATTTATATTCTGTTAATAGTGTGAAGCGAGAGCAATTTAAACATGTGTAATGTTACTGATAATAAATTTGTATCCAATGTTTGTTATGACGTGTGTTCTTTATTTTAATGTGCTTTTCTGTTTTCAGGCAACTCTTTTGTAAACATTTGATATTTGATAACAAACAAAGCATTAGTAATATCATTGACACAATGCCAATTGCTTAAGTTTGATGTCTTTTTAATTTAAATCTGAGCTTGTAAAATGGTTCATTTTCAGTGTTTAATATTAAACAATAATGACTTTGTATCCACAACATCACATCATGTATTTTTAAACATCAACTCAGTTTTTTACACTTTACTTTTAATAATATCTGTTAGTACATCGTGATTATTCAACTTTAAAGACATAAACTCTTTTGAGTCATCGACTGCTGTCAATCATCAGAGATCAGAGGATTAGTTTCTTCTTACTTCATCCTCTTCTGGTTGGGCTGCACAAACATTATAAGACAAATAAAGATGAATGATCAAGAATTAAAACAACTGGGTTTGTGTTCTTCATGAATAACACTTACTGTGAGTGTGTCGTACAGGTCAGATGATCTGGTCTTGAGTTCAAGAGTTGTATATGTGTCATTACTGACATCATCATTCTATAGAGAAACATTTGACAACACGCGTGACGAACAGTTCAATCTTTCTAATGCATTTGTATAAAGAGATTTCATTGGCGATCATCTCACCTCCGGTTTGCGTTCAGACGCTTTTCTTCTCAAACTCTTTCTTCTGCTGTCAAAAGAAAACAAAGACATTCCTAAATTGCTAAGGCTTTGAAAATTTAATGTAATTCTCCTGATTTAAACGCTGAAAACGAGAGTTACACACTCGTGTCTTACCAAATACACATCACTATAAGCAAAGCAGCGGATTCTCCACATACTCCAACACAAAGTCCAACACCAAAACCCACAGAGAAACCGAGAGCTGAAAATAAGAAGTTCAGTCATTTAGACGAGTAGTGCTGGAGACACAAATGCCAAAGATGAGAAACTAACAAATGATTTAAAGTGACAGTATCATAACATTTCTCTCCATGTATAACATCAATCATTAAAATCAAATGTTACTTAAAAGAACGACGCGACCTTCTTACATGAGACACCTTTAACAGAGAGAGAAACAGCAGCTGATCTCTGAGATCCAACTTCATTCTGAGCCACACAGTAAAACCGTCCACTGAGACTGGAATTAAAGTGACTGATGCTGAACGTCTGTCCAGATCCAACAGATGGTGTTTGATTCTCTTTAAACCAACTGTAGATGTGAACAGGAGGATTTGATTCACCGCTGCAGGTCAGATTCACTGAATCACCCTCCACTATTACACCAGATGGGCTGATGGAGATGACTGGTTTATCTGGAGGATCTATTGAGAGATTATATTCATTATATCAGTGATCAATCGTCTTAAGTGAATAATGAAAGATTTATGAGTGAACTTACAGGTGACATTGAGACGTCGAGGAGATGATTTGAGTTTGTGTCCCTGTACAGCACATCTATAGTCTCCTGCATTCTCTCTTCTAACTGACGGCAGGATGAGTGTCTTGTTTCTGTCATTTAATATCTGTGTGTTTCTAAACCAGATGAATGTTGATGCGTCAGTCAGACTGCATCTGCTTTTACATGTCAGAGTCACTGAACGTCCCTCCATCACTCTCTCAGCTTCAGACTCCACCTGAAGATCTGAACACAACACAACACTGATCCTCCTCATGTCATTCATCACATTATTATCATCAAACACTCGTTCACTCTCACCTGTGACCTCAAGAGTCACTCCAGGTGCACCAATCCATTTATCTTTATCAGTGATGAATCTGAAATAGTACTCGTGTGAATCTGTGAGTCTCACATCAGTCAGTCTGAGGCTGCAGTTGTGCTGTTTATCTCCCAGATACTGAATCCTCTGTATGTATTCAGAATCCTTCAACAGATCTGGAGAATCAGGACTGTTGATCTTGGTCCAGGACACTTCTGGGGTATTATATACAGCAGTGTATGTGTAAGTGCACTTTATAGTCACTGTTGAGTCCTTTAGTGCACAGATGTGTAAAGGGCTGTAAGTCACTCGCCAATCATCTCCAGCACTATAAACTCCTGAAAGAGACAAAAGCAGCAGTTTCTGTCAATACCACACGAGGTCTGATCAAATATATGTTTTGTCACAGTTGTGGTTGGAGAGTGGTGAAGAAAAGCAGAACTGAACAACTGTGGCACAACAGACAGAAAACACAAACTCAGTGATGCACACTGAACAAATACTAAAGAGATGATGAAGATGTGATGATCACATGACTGAAGTGATGATGTGACATCAGTTACTCACCTTGAATCATGAGCAGGAGAATCAGAGGAAGAGGAGGAGCCATTCTGACTGACATCACCATAGCAACAGCACAACCGTGGAACATTCACTCAACACACTTTAAAAATGATGATGATACGATTATATTAAACATTATAAAGCTAACAGCTGCTCTGCTCTGGGCTAAAAACATCAAGTGACACATTATGAGAAGTTAAACATGAACGTTTCTATTGAACTTCATACAAGCAGATGTCACATAAAGTGACTGAATGAAACTGACGGCTGACGTGCAGACTGTTCAGTTATTTATCTTTACAGATACTGTACACAGTTTCATTCTTAAACATGTGTGATGTAACACAGCACTACAGTCAAATATTTCATCCATGTTAAAACGAAAGTGTTTTTACCCATTTAAAGTTCTTTGAGAGGTTGAAGTGATCTGACAGAACCCTATTAATATACATTACTTATGATTCTGAATCAAATAAACTCTACATCCCCTTTCAGGTTGCACATAATATTAGCCGATTTTGTCAGAAAAATGTAAAACAGTTAAAAATGTTGCTCTCACCAGTTTCACAAGCGCTCAAAGCCAGTGTCGACACTACAAATGAGTAAAACAAGAAAGTGTCCACATGTTCTGCCTCTCATCACGTGATGGACGCTCAGGGCTGCCGGGTCTCAGGCTCTCACTGCCCAGATACATCTCATGTCCATGTTAGATTAATACTATGAAGTTTATCTTTTACTCTTGAAGTAAAAGCTTCCTTTAAACTTTATTTTACATAGTTTAAATATGTGTTTTAAAACCACAATAACCTCAAATTAACATTTTTTCTCTCTGTAATAACTAGTTTACCCATAATATTTGTTTTTAATACTCAGATCTAACGCTTGACCTCCCAGATATGTGTAACAGGGTTAAAAGGAACTTTTGATTTAAAGAATATTTCGTGAATTTCATAAAATAAAGCATTTGGTTGTATTCATTGGTGTTAGAAGGCGCCCCCCTTGTGGTTGCTAATGGTACTGCGGATGTTTAATTTTGTCGCTCTTGTCTTGCCGTACCGCAGCAGACTCAAGTAGCGATGCTGTGGGTATGTATAGTTTTTCATGCTCTGACGCATTGTCTAATTAATTAATTATGAAAGTTATGAGTTTCGGGCGAATCTTTTTAACGCCATATATTTCATACATATATGTGAATGCACAAATAAGTCATTTAGCACTTTAACACAATTGTTGCGAATATTATAAGATGCATTGGATTTCCATGTGTGTCACATGTGCTGGCACGGATTCATTTCTTGTGACGATTGCGTATGATTTAGCTGTCTGACGATTATTTGTATTATGAGTTGAGTGAAAGTGTGTTTTCATTCCTTCTAGTCCATATCAATGTCTGCAGTATTTCATCAGCCTATTTCATTTCTTTCTTCTTGTTGTTCCCAATAAAAAGGTATGTTGCTTTTGTGTTTATGCTGTTATAAATGTTAACAAATGTTAGTTGACAACTAATCAAGTATTACTGATGTTGTCTGCAATTAACTATTATGTACATTCACATTAGTGTACTTATTACAAGTATTATGTAAATTTTCTTTACATTGTATATCTTTATTTTGTGTTTAATATTAATAATACAAGTTTGTGGTAAGGGCAGCAGACTCAAGTAGCGATGCTGTGGTCCATATCAATGTCTGCAGTTATTCATCAGCCTATTTCATTTCTTTCTTCTTGTTGTTCCCAATAAAAAGGATAAATTGAAGCTGAACCCCAATTGTGAGTGTGTCCTTCCACATTCGTTACACATGCCCACTTCATAAATCATCTTACTGTTGCACTTTATAAAGTTATAGAAACATCTATAGAAACATTTATTCTAATACGAACAGACAGTTTCACACACATGCATTTAGCTGTGGTTTCATGAAAAGTATTTGCTTTGGGTGGAAGAGCACAAAAGCTTGGTAAGGAGGATAAAGCATTTACACTATCTGTAGAATAACATAAGTCAGGTTCTTTCATTATTCACTATTAATTTGCCTAAAATAACTGACAACCCTGTTCACACATTCACATATTTTTTATTTCTTTGAGGTGGAAGATGAATATCAAATGACAAATTAAATCCTCTGCCAAACTTTATTTGCATCCAGGGCCCGGTTCTTCAAAAGGTTTAATCCGGATAAAATTGATCTGGATATAGTAATCCTTTTTTGCGATCCGTGATCACGTAATCCATTTTACTTTTGGAGCCAGTTTTTTAAAGCAACATCGGATTGGATCAATCTGATCCGGATAGGAACTTTTCAGGATCACCAAATCTGGATAACCAGTGCTGGATAACCAGTGCTCAAACAGGATAGGAAATCACAATGTAGAACTATAGATATGTAAAGAGCAACAAGTAGAATAGCCAGTGTGGGGTCAATATAAGTTTATTTTTATTTGAAATGAAAACACGCACATTTAGAAAAAACTAAAAAGAAGAAAAACCCCACCCCATCCTCTTCCTGCAGTCCGCTCATCTGAGACCTACAACACAAACACTGTACATTGAGGATATTTATAACAAGCATCAAGTATAGATATATTGAATTAAAAAAAAGACTTCATGTCAAATACTCCACAATAATTTCAGACTTCCTCATCTGATGTGGAGAGACCAGCTTGTCTGAGCGTAGCCTTTAGGAGGCGGATCTCAAGTCTGGCCTTGGTTTGCTGCAGTTTGGTCAGAGTCAGTTGTTCCTCTGCCAGAACGAGCAAACAGGACGTGCAACAAGGGACACAATAGTTAGACACTATTTCTGATTTGGTTTTGTATTGGATTTAAAAAATCAGTGATTGCCATTCTTTGCATTTTTTGGTTATTCTGTAATCCTTGCATGCATCACTAATAAATATTCTACAAACAAAACTATTTTCGATTGTGATGAATATATATATCAATTAGTGACGGAATAAAAATTTTAGTTTTTGGTCAATTTTGACAGCTGTTTGGAGGATTATTTTATGAGGCCAAACTCTTTCTACTTTGCTGTAGGCCTATACTGAAAGGCTGAATACGTTAAAGCCTTCCTAATCACTGTAGCCTGACGGATGAACAAATACAAATAAAACCTTATGAATAAATAGGATATCTTATAAGATACTGCATGATCCAAATATAGTATTATTTGATACATTTTTTAAGTTTTCATTACATTTTGGGCATGAAATCCACGCTGAATCCACCCTTCTGATGGGATCAGTTTAATCCAGATATTTTGGATCAAAGTGATCCAAATCCTACAAAAAAGTTCTGAAAAACCCAAACTAAAGGTTTGATCTGGATCAAAACCAAGATTGGATTACGTGATCTAATCCGATTATGTAATCCGTTTTTTCTTTTGAAAAACCCATTTTTCAAGATTTTATCCAATCCGTTATCCAAAATCCTAGTGGATTACTTTTCAAAAGATGGGAGACAGTGATCTCTTGTGGTGTCTTTAAGTTATTGCATAAGCGCACATTCAACTGAATTAACACTGTCAGATCAAAACTAACCTTAATTTAATGGTTGCTTGCTATCTAAACCCATCTCTGTGTGTCAGAATGATCAGAATCAAGACATGTTCTTTTTAATGCTGATTACATATTTATTTCTGGCATTGATAACAATTTGGTTTGCATTAAAAAGAAACAGATTCATTTTCAGGACGTGATTTAAAATGTACATCACAGTCCGCTACTACAATGCAAATATTCAAATAAGATTCATTTCTGTGTGTCTACATGACTGAACATGACAGCTCTGAACCCAGAACAGAAATACTAGTTCTTGGACCGACTGAAAATCCAGTTCCCAGGACTTTTGCCTCGAATCCACCTGCACCAACAGATACCCCCGTATTCACTCCAAGCCCCAACTTCACACCTAACGGACCGGCTCTGGCTGATGTAATTCCAACCTCAGCTCGAGCCATCGCACCTGCACCAACAGATACCCCCGTATCCACTCCGAGCCCCACCGTCACACCAAACGGACCGGCTTTGGCTGATACGCTTCCAACCTCAGCTCGAGCCATCGCAACGGCTCCGAGTAAACCTACGCTTGCTTCAGCGACGGCCCAGGCATTTGGACCTTTGGCTTCTGCTTCAAGTACACTGAGTTCAGCACGAGCTCGACCCACTCCTGCTTCACAATAAGCTCCAGCTTTGGGGAGTCTCTTTCCTGGCTTGTCCTCGAAAGCCACTGCATGTGTTCCACATCGAGCGTATGTCACTTCTGTGTAAGCGTTTCCTGGTCTGTCAAATGTGTCGATGACGCCAATGATATCCAGCATATTGATATGAGCTGATGCAAGTTGCATTGTTGGCTTTCCTCGTCCTCCTCGTAGCTGTTTGTTGTAAATTATGTCAGATTCTTCATCTGCAGAAAATTGAAAGTGGAAGACAAAGAATACATGAACACAAGCTTGATGTTTTCATCCCTTTCAATTCATTTACATCAGTCATTCTTTCTGTCTGTTTTTCCTTTTTACTTGTTTGTCTTTAGGCCTGTAACCATTTAGCCTTTGAGACCACAAACTGTGTGTCCACAAACGTACACCCCAGCTAACAAACATTTGTTATAAGAACGTTCCCAGCTAACAAAAGTCACCATCATGGTGTTCAGTGTCTGAGTTGGGCTGTCTTGATACTCAAAATAGAATCACCCCAATAAATGGATCATTTACTATATAATGCTAAATAATATATTAAAAAAACAATTCTTCTAAACTACTGATCACCTGCACCAGCAGCACTTGCTCCATCTCCACCGTCGTCCACTTCTTCAACTTCATCAAAAGCGTCCCATTGACCTGCACCAACAACAGCAGATACTTTTATTTTGGAGGAAGACTATGATAAACAAAAGTCAGTATTTTAATTCACATGTATTTAGTTCTCTCAATGCAACTTCACACCGATCCAGCAAACATGTATGTTGCTGTTTGTCGGATCAGAGGGAAATAACATTGACAAATCAACTATTTTGCCCTTCAAGAATTCAATTGTAATTTCATTTTATATATCAGCCTTTCTCAAAGTTCGGACTCCGGTCTGGGAGGTAATTAGTTCCGGACCGGCCAAGTGCCAAACACACATGCAGGCACATACAAACCACTGCCGGGGTCGTTCTTGTTTCACTCCGTCCCTATCCATGTCATCCAGTGTGTAAATGGTTTCATTTTCTACCGAAGAGCTGATAACGGACATTTTTAGAATGTAAACACAAACACGTCACCTGCTGCCTTGGTAACAGAAGAGACGGAGCTATAACGGCTCTGGTTGCATTCATTAGCTCGATTCGGCACGCTTAGACAACCGTGTAGAAAATGTGGAAACATACTGTCCGGGCGTCTCGTGTTTTTGTCGCCTTTAGCAGTGTTTACCAACTTCTTCAGCTAAAGCGCATAGATAGATAGAAATGTTGCAGCGTGGTTTTTCTTCTCAAATATGTAAATGAGCTGTGATCTTACTCTTGTACTTTGATCTTACTGTAAACAAGGACTTTGTAAAACACCACAAACTGCAACGGTAACCATTTTCTAACCATAATATCTGTAATAAAACCATCGTTATATAAACAATTATCAATATACCCTAAACAGTCACTACACTTATAAAAACGTTCAACGTCGTGTCCTTGTAACCAATGTAAGAAGTTATGGGCAGAGCTAAACATGAAGGCCGTACTTAAAAATAACCCTGCTTGCTAGCAAAAGATATGTGTTAAGGTGGGGCTCCACAGCCTGTGGTGAAGTGTACTTGGATTTTCCTACTAAACAGTTGCAAATGTCACCAACTAGGGAAAGCAAAGGAAAAAGTTAATAACCATATTTAAGAACCTCTCTCTCTGTCTCTCTCTCTCTCTCTCAATTAAATTCAATTCAAATAGCTTTATTGACATGAAAATACATTTATAACCGCAGGTAAAAAAAACCAAAAAACATATTTTAACTTATATTACAGAACAATAGATTTTTGAACATTACCACAGTGTTAACATACACACACTCTTACACACCTACCTTAGGGAGACTGTGGTGGGTAGAGATTGGGGTAAGACACACATTACAGATAATACACAATATCGCACACATTCACTTGCTGTCTCTCAGGCTGTGACACATCCATACGTATCTCGCAGCAAGTGCTGCTGTCTGTCCCTCTCCTAGTATTATTTGCATTTGTTCAATTTCCCCCAAAGATGTGAAGTTTTTGATTAATTTATTGAATTTATTCATATACGAATGTCTTATAGTTTTATATTTGTGGCAGTGTAAAAAGAAGTGTGTTTCGATCTGTCCTGTGTTGCAGTGAACACACACTCTTTGCTCTCTGGGTAGCCAGTTTTTTCTGTTTTCTTGTCTCGATGGACAAACTATGGTCACTGGTCCTGTATTTACACATCAGCTGTCTTTGTTTTGTGTTTTTGATATTTTGGAGATATTCTTTCGGTAAAATAGTAATTTGCTCTGTGTTTTTTTTCCTGTTCCCAATGTTCCAGATATGTGGTTTTAGTTTGTTTAATAATACGATTTGTGTTGATGTTTGAGGTGGTGATGTTCTGAGACTGGTCAGTGTTAGTTAGTCTTGTAATGAGTTTGCTCCGTGGACTCTTTTCTGGGTTTAGTTCTTGTGTTTGTAAAGCTTTATGCTGAAGGGAATCTGTGCGGCTTGATTTTAAGTGCATCCAAAATTTGAGGGATCTTTTTTGTATATTAATGGCTAATGGGAATCGGCCTAGTTCTGATCTACATGAATTATTAGGGGTTTTCCTCTGTATGTAGGGTTTCTGTGGGATGTTTCTCCCATCTAGTGAAGCTCTGATCACTGAGTGGACCCCAGACCTCACTTCCATACAGTGCTATGGGCTGTATTATACTGTCAAAGATTTTACACCATATTTCAACAGGTAAATCAATATTTTGGAATCTTTTCTTAATGGCATACATAGCTCGCCGAGCTTTATCTTTGAGCGCATTTACTGCCATGCTGAAACTTCCGGTGATGATCAGACCAAGATAAGTGTATTGCATTGTGTGTTGTAGGGTGGTGTGGCCGAGACTGAACTGATATTTGTGTTCCTGACATCTGGGCTTTTTCTGAAAGACCATAATATTGGTCTTTTTGAGGTTTACTGACAGGGCCCAGTTCTGACAGTAGTTCTGGAGCAGATCCAGATGCTGCTGTAGTCCCTGTGGGGTGGGAGACAGCAGCACCAGATCATCTGCGTACAGCAAGAGCTTGATGTTCTTGTCCTGGAGAGCAAATCCGGGACCGGTAGACTGTTCCAATTTGTCTGCCAACCCGTTAATGTAAATGTTAAAAAGTGTCGGACTCAGACTACAACCTTGACTCACTCCTCTCTTCTGGGTAAAAAAGTCTGTACGTTTTTTGCCAATACGTATTGCACATTTGTAATTTGAATACATTGCTTTTATAATATCATAGACTTTACCACCTACACCATTTTGTAAAAGTTTAAAATATAATCCATTGTGCCAAATAGAATCAAATGCTTTTTTTAATCGACAAAGCATGCTAATATTTTTCCATTTTTGGTATGTTTAACATGTTTATCAATGAGGGTGTTCAGTGTATAGATGTGGTCAGTAGTTCTATGATTTGGAAGGAAGCCTATCTGGCATGGGCTCAGGACATTGTGTTCACGAAGAAAGTTTATAATTCTGTTATTTAGAATACTGAAAAAGAATTTCCCCAAAATACTGCTAACACAAATGCCTCTAAAATGATTAGGATCAAATTTATTTCCACTCTTATGTAGGGGTGTAATAAGTCCTTGGTTCCAGATGTCAGGAAAGTGGCATGAATGAAGTATGAGGTTGAATAATTTGAGCACGGCCGTCTGAAGTTCAGGTGTGCTATGTTTCAGCATTTCTCCTAGAATATTGTCCGGACCACAAGATTTTTTACATTTGAGGCTTTTGAGTTTATTGGTCAATTCCTTGTGTGTAATTGGGAAGTCCAATGGGTTTTGATTTTTTTTATTGTGTTTTCATAAGTGTGTAGTTTTTGTTTGATCTGATTATAATTTTCATTAAGTTCTTTTGGAGAAATGTCTTTATATACGTTCCTTGTGGTTTTGTTGTGCTCTGATTATTCCACATGTCCCAGAACTGATTCTGGTTTATTGACTGCTCTATTTCATCAAAGCTATTTGACAGATAGTGTTGCTCTTTCATTCTTATTGTTTCTATATATTCTTTTAGTTTTAAGCAGTGTTCAGTTCTTAGTTTTGTGTTGTAAGGCTCTTTATGTTTAAGGTTTGATCATTTTCTGAGTTGTTTTCTTAATGTTTTGCATTCTGAATCATACCACTTTTCATCTTTTGGTGTTCTCTTAGAATAATTCTTTCCTTTCTTTTTTAGGTCAGTTTTACATGCTGCTTTTTGAAATATTTGATTAATTTCGTTTGTAGCCAATTGAATGTCATCTTTAGTTGTTTTAAATGTTTTATTACTAAAAGTATTGATTAGTTTTTTCAGCTCTTCCGAATTAAGGGCTTGAATAAATGTGTTGGTGCTGTCTGGAGCCCATCTGTATGTCTGCTGGATGTGATGCATTTTACAGGTCTGTGGTGTGTTTAGTGTGTGGTTAGTCAGTGTTTTAATATATATGTTAATTTGGTTGTGGTCAGAAATAGGAGTTTGTTGTTTGACAGTAAATGTGCTAAAGGAGGATGGGTCCATGTCAGAGATGGCATAGTCAACTACACTCGCTCCATGACCTGAACAACATGTGAACCTCCCTAATGAGTCTCCTCTGATCCTGCCATTCAGTATGTACAGACCTGAGGCTCGACACAGCTGTAATAATTCTGTACCTGTTTTGTTTACCGTTTGGTCAAGTTTGTTTCTTGGTTGGAGATTTTTAGTGAGATTCAAGGGGTTATGGCTCAAGACATATTTATTAACATATGGATCGATGTTATCAGGTTTAGATCCAGTTCTTGCATTAAAATCTCCACACATCAGCACATTTCCCTGGGCCTGGAAACGGCTGATCTCTGTGTGGATGTTGTTTAGATATTCTTCATCATGGTAAGGGGATTCTGCAGGAGGAATGTAGATGGCACAGAGATACGTGTCGGTGGCTGAAATGCCAATTTGATTGTTTAGTTTTAACCAGCAATGATATTTTCCAACTGTTATAACAGAAATGTGTTTTATCAGATTCTCCTTGAACCACACTAAAATTTACTTAATTTAACCGAGGGCACAATTATTTCATAGTAGCCTGCGACACCATGTTTCGGTGAGAATAATGATGTCAGCATTAGTAGTATTGTTCAGAAACTCTGGGTCTGTGCTTTAAGAACCAAACGTCGAAGAATGAAGACCCTGAATATTCCAACAACTTATAAGAAATGAATGCATTAGAATTCTTAAAGATAAACCTATTTGGTAAGACAGAGAGAAAAAACTAAAAAAAACAAATAACTATGTGAAAGTATTAACCATGTGGAAATTATTTACATTAGTGCACTTTTTGTTTTGTGTGTGTGCGTGTAATAGCAGTATAACAACTGTTCTGTGTTTCTGAATGCGTTTTTGTTCTTATCTCTTCAGGAGCTGGCTGCACAGTGTGTGAAGCATCTCTTTGATCTGGCTCATTTCATTGGCTGGTGTGGAGGTGTTGGGTGGAGCCGGGGGCTGGGATACGGCTTCAGCATAGCTCTGGGGTCTCCGTTGTGAGGGTCTCTCCTGTTGTGGGGTGGTTTTTGATTTCTTTTTTTCAGGGGCTTGAATAAAGGCAGGTGGATGTGGGTTAAGTGAGCGCAGGTTAACAGGAGCGTAGGGAGCCATAGGTGGGTGTGGTCGGGAGGGTGGGTGGGCGGGCGGGATGGATGATGTGAAGAGCTTGTCCAGTTGATGTCTTTTCTCACTGAGGTCGGAGGGCTGTGTCTTGGGGTGTAGGGCAGGATGGGCCGGTAGTGTTCAGGGGTCGGTAGCAGGTACTTAGCTGGTGTGGAGCTACGGCCCAAAGCTGCATCCTTTAAGCTCTTTGAAAAAACACGCACTCCATCTTTGTGTAGGTGGAGTCCATCATACAGGTGTTGGAGGCTGATGTGTTCGTGCTGGGCCAGATGCACGTTAGGGAATGCAGAACATGCACAGGAAATGTCAGCATTGATGCTGTAGATGATGTGAGGTGGTGTGTCTAGTCGTGGGAGAAGCGTGGAGATTACAATGCGGGATTCTGGGAACTTTTGGCTGGTGGTTTCTGCCATTTTCCTCACAGCATCGGCAGTGTTGTTGCGTAGAGAGTGAAGGTCATTTGTTCCGGTGTGTATGATTATACATGAAGGCTGTCCTGAGAAGTCTTCGATGATTTTCTGAGCATGGCTTGTTGTGCTGCATCGCTTTGCAGTGACTTTCTGACGTGGGAAAAGTTTCTGTGGGTCTAAGAACTTTCCATTAGAGTCCACCAGGAGAAGCACATCAGGGTCAGGGGGCTGCGGAGGTAATTCTTCAGTTTCTGCAGGCATCTCTGTGGACATGCTGTCTGTGTGTGTGAAGTTTGAATTGACAGTAGTAGAAGCTGCACAAACATGAGGATTGTTGTCTTTCGGGGTTTTCTGTAACTGCTCTCTTATTTCTTGCAGTTGTCTGGAGGAATTCTCTTCTTTTTTCTTTGCGTCCTCAGCTAGATGTGCACATCTTGCACATCTGATTTTCCTCTTTTAGTTCTCGTAGCGCTTTCGTGAGTTCAGTGATGGATGAGCTGGAGTCTTTTTTTAACTGTTGGAGTTGATGTTTAATCTCTTGTATGTATGTGTTTGTGTTGTTGTTGTTGTCTGAGAGTTTGGTTTGGGTGTGTTCTTTAAATTCAGTGAAGTCCAGTTCTAGTAAGGCTAAAGTGTCTCTCAGTCGCTGATCACAATGTGAAGATGAAGGGTTCACTTTGCCTTCGTCCTCTGAGTCTGAGTGTTTTGCATCAGTCAGGTCTTTCTCCTTTTGTGTTCTGGCCTTCAGCTGTGGGAAAATCTCTTCAAATGAGTTCAGGCTCACCTCATTGCCTTGCACAAGGAAAGTCCCTTTAGTATAGTAGGTTATGGTAAGAATGGGCTTGTCTGTGTCCAGCATTTCATCTTCACATATTGTTAATCTTCCACCTCTGCCAATTCCTTCTTTACAAATATGTGTGTATTCGTTCAGATTTCTATGTATTAATCCGAGCAGTGTAGAAGATGAAGTTCTGGCCTGAACTGTGGCCTGGGCCCAGTTTTTCAAAAGTAATCAACTAGGATTTTGGATAACGGATTGGATCAAATCTTGAAAATGGGTTTTTCAAAAGAAAAAACGGATCACATAATCGGATTAGATCACGTAATCCAATCTTGGTTTTGATCCGGATCAAACCTTTAGTTTGGGTTTTTCAGAACTTTTTTGTAGGATTTGGATCACTTTGATCCAAAATATCTGGATTAAACTGATCCCATCAGAAGGGTGGATTCAGTGTGGATTTCATGCCCAAAATGTAATGAAAACTTTAAAAATGTATCAAATAATACTATATTTGGATCATGCAGTATCTTACAAGATATCCTATTTATTCATAAGGTTTTAATTTTATTTGTTCATCCGTCAGGCTACATTGATTAAACGTATTCAGCCTTTCAGTATAGGCCTAAAGCAAAGTAGAAAAAGTTTGGCCTCATAAAATAATTATCCAAACCAAAAACAATACATTTTATTCTGTCACTAATTGATATATATATTCATCACAATCGAAAATATTTTTGTTTTTAGAATATTTATTAGTGATGCATGCAAGGATTACAGAATAACCAAAAAATGCAAAGAATGGCAATCACTGATTTTTTAAATCCAATACAAAACCAAATCAGAAATAGTGTCTAACTATTGTGTCCCTTGTTGCACGTCCTGTTTGCTCGTTCTGGCAGAGGAACAACTGACTCTGACCAAACTGCAGCAAACCAAGGCCAGACTTGAGATCCGCCTCCTAAAGGCTACGCTCAGACAAGCTGGTCTCTCCACATCAGATGAGGAAGTCTGAAATTATTGTGGAGTATTTGACATGAAGTCTTTTTTTTAATTCAATATATCTATACTTGATGCTTGTTATAAATATCCTCAATGTACAGTGTTTGTGTTGTAGGTCTCAGATGAGCGGACTGCAGGAAGAGGATGGGGTGGGGTTTTTCTTCTTTTTAGTTTTTTCTAAATGTGCGTGTTTTCATTTCAAATAAAAATAAACTTATATTGACCCCACACTGGCTATTCCACTTGTTGCTCTTTACATATCTATAGTTCTACATTGTGATTTCCTATCCTGTTTGAGCACTGGTTATCCAGCACTGGTTATCCAGATTTGGTGATCCTGAAAAGTTCCTATCCGGATCAGATTGATCCAATCCGATGTTGCTTTAAAAAACTGGCTCCAAAAGTAAGATGGATTACGTGATCACGGATCGCAAAAAAGGATTACTATATCCAGATCAATTTTATCCGGATTAAACCTTTTGAAGAACCGGGCCCTGGTGGTTAGAGTGTTGGGCTTGTGATCAGAAGGTTGCTGGTTCTAATCTCAGTGTCAGCAGGTCATGACTGAAGGGCCCTTGAGCAAGACACCTTACCCCTGATTGCTCTGCAGTAATGTGCCACTGTATAACACTACTTGTAAGTCGCTTTGGATAAAAGCGTCTTCCAAATGAATAAATGTAAATATAATACAGTTCTCAGGGTAACACACCTCTCTGCTCTCTGACTGCGCCTGGGTCGCCATGGTGACCAGACTACTGCTGCTGCTGCTGCTTTTAGCTGTTAGCTTGTAATGATAAATTTAGTCAAATATATAATTTGTGTTCATGTTTAAAGGCAAATAGAGCTCATCTTACTGTTCAGAAGCCGAAGACCAACAATTGTGTGATGTTTCTAGCTGGTTCCTTGATTGTGTGATGTTTCTGGTTCCTTGATAAAAATCTTTCATATAATCCTTTTAGTGTTTTGGAGGGAAATTTTCAGATAGCCGAATGCTAATCCACAGCTTCTGGTCTTCTTTTCTGCTTTCAAAAATAACTTTATCTAAGTAAAATCCGTCTTTACGTGAATTCAAGTTGTTTCTTACTTGTCTTTGTTTGTTTGTTGCTGTTATCTTTCACTCTGTCTTTTTGGTTTAATCTTACATAGTTATTCAGGAGCTCATTCTGACAGTCTCTCTGTCTCTCTCTCTGTCTCTCTCTCTGTCTCTGTCTCTCTAGTTTATTACATAAAAAAGTATGATTTTTTAACCTGTCAGTTTATTCAACTCTGCAACTTTTAGTAAAAATAGCCTGTTCGTTTAATGTCTGTGCTATAAAATTGATCTTGACACATAAAAATAAAAAGAATTGATGCCACAGAGGTGAAAAATTGAATAGTTCTTACCTAATGAATAATAATCATTGTCTGAAATCAGAAGAACTGTGAAGAAACAAATATTTAATTAATCATTAAAAGTAAACTTACCAATTCTTTTTAGGTTTCCAGTGTCTTCACTCATTTTTCCTGTTATTACTGCAGTTTACTGAATTCTTCTCAGAAAGTAAATGCTTTAGTCACCCCTTTGTATTATTAAGTGTGTCTGTCTAGAATGAGGGAATGAAACCTTTATTGTCTTTCAGAGAAATCACATGACCACACAAGCACCATATAGCCAATCAAAACACTACAAACAGAGGTGGGGGCAAGTTGAGTGAAGTCAAATCAAGTCAGTGGTTTACCTCAGGGGATTTCCATCCTGATCCACGGGAATCCCTGAAAATTTCATGCCGCAATGCTGGGTAATATCTCAGTACGAAACTTATCCATGATGACAGCATGCAGCACCCAGTCCTGTAGATTCATCCTCTACATACAATATTAGGAAAAAATGTCTTTCCTTTCCGAGCATGCCAAGCAAGTCCTAGTCCAAACTCGTGTTCTGTCAAGACTGGACTATTGCAATGCACTACTGGTTGGACTTCCAGTTTGCAGAACCAAACCTCTTCAGATGATCCAGAATGCAGCAGTTAGAGTGTCATCTAATGACTGTGTGGCCAACAGTGTTTAACCCTGTTATCTCTGTCACCGTCCGAGAGTCGTCACAATGTTCCCCGTAGTGTTTTTTCATTTTTATTATTATTTTATTTTGTAGAAGTGTTTTGTAGTACATGTTAACCAATATCATGTCAAATGAATGTTTCACAACATGGCCAAAAGCAAGAGCAGAATGCTCTTCTCTCAGATGACTGATGTTTACAGTAAAGATCCTACAGATCCTCCTTCATCTCCAAACACTTGAGGCACTTCACACACACAAACATCATCAATCATCAATACAAACACAGACTGTGTGAATTTACAGCAGATGTTATGGAGAGTTTCTTCCACTCACTCATAATGTGAAGATGAACAGCAGTAAGAATGGAGTAACTGTAGGAGGTTTTGTTGAGATAAAGTCCACATAAATAAACTCCTGCATCTTCTGATCTCACATCAGTTATCCTCACACTGAAGAGATTGTTATCTGTGTCATCAGATATTCTGAATCTCTCATCCTTCTTCCATGTGCTGTAAATCACCTCAATAGATTCTTTTCTTTCTCTGTATATGATCTTGTCATCAGTCTTATGATGTTGTGAATATTGACAGGTGAATTTAGCAGTTTGTTCAGTATTCACCATCCCTCTGAATGAATCTGTCAATCACATATGATATAAGACACGAGCACCTTGTGATTCAGTGGTTCTCCATATGAAACTCTGATCTGTCTTACCTTCTTTTATATCTAAGGATATATCAATGTACCAATGACCATCATCTCCAATCCGGTATGTTCCAGAATCTTGTGTGTTTACATCTCTGATGTAGATCATCAAGTGTCCATCACTGTTACAATATAAAGTGAATCTTCCTTCAGTAATCCAGCGATCATGTTTCTCATGATTTATTATCATTGCCCACTGGTGATGTTCATGCATATATTTAGCACTATTTTTGTGCCAAAGCTTCTGTGAATCCACAAGAACACTTCCTCCAGAATATCCAATCACATCGAAGCATCTCACAGCACCTGTCGATCAGATTGATCGTGTCAGAAAGCCTTTCATTTGTGTGTCCAGTGATATAAAGGAGTGAAATAAGTGTATGATGACATGATGAGAAAGAGAAAAGTTGTGACCTGAGATGATGAAGAAAGTGAAGATGAGGAGGATGTTCATGGTGACTTGAGTTCAGCTTCACAGCAGCTCTGTTGATCTTCTTGGCCCGGTTTTTCAAAAGGTTTAATCCGGATAAAATTGATCTGGATTTAGTAATCCTTTTTTTGCGATCCGTGATCACGTAATCCATCTTACTTTTGGAGCCAGTTTTTTAAAGCAACATCGGATTGGATCAATCTGATCCGGATAGGAACTTTTCAGGATCACCAAATCTGGATAACCAGTGCTGGATAACCAGTGCTCAAACAGGAAAGGATATCACAATGTAGAACTATAGATATGTAAAGAGCAAAAAGTAGAATAGCCAGTGTGGGTTCAATATACATTTATTTTTATTTGAAATGAAAACACACGCTCATCTGAGACCTACAACACAAACGCTGTACATTGAGGATATTTATAACAAGCATCAAGTACAGATATATTGAATAAAAAAAGACTTAATGTCAAATACTCCACAATAATTTCAGATTTCCTCATCTGATGTGGAGAGACCAGCTTGTCTGAGAGTAGCCTTTAGGAGGCGGATCTCAAGTCTGGCCTTGGTTTGCTGCAGTTTGGTCAGAGTCAGTTGTTCCTCTGCCAGAACGAGCAAACAGGACGTGCAACAAGGGACACAATAGTTAGACACTATTTCTGATTTGGATTTGTTTTGGATTTCAAAAATCAGTGATTGCCATTCTTTGCATTTTTTTGGTTATTCTGTAATCCTTGTATGCATCACTAATAAATATTCTAAAAACAAAAATATTTTCGATTGTCATGAATATATATATCAATTAGTGACAGAATAAAATGTATTGTTTTTGGTCAATTTTGACAGCTGTTTGGAGGCCAAACTCTTTCTACTTTGCTGTAGGCCTGAAAGGCTGAATACGTTAAAGCCTACGTAATCACTGTAGCCTGACGGATGAACAAATAAAATTAAAACCTTATGAATTTATAGGATATCTTGTAAGATACTGCATGATCCAAATATAGTATTATTTGATACATTTTTAAAGTTTTCATTACATTTTGGGCATGAAATCCACGCTGAATCCCCCCTTCTGATGGGATCAGTTTAATCCAGATATTTTGGATCAAAGTGATCCAAATCCTACAAAAAAGTTCTGAAAAACCCGAACTAAAGGTTTGATCCAGATCAAAACCAAGATTGGATTACGTGATCTAATCCGATTATGTGATCCGTTTTTTCTTTTGAAAAACACATTTTCAAGATTTGATCCAATCCGTTATCCAAAATCCTAGTGGATTACTTTTGAAAAACCGGGCCCTTGATGCTGAATGTTGTCTGTGCGTCTCAACATGTGACTGCTTGACTTTCTTCATCTTTCTTCAGCTCTTATAAGTGATGATCAGCTTTACTGGCCCCGCCCACTATCACCAGTGACTCCACATGTTAATCATCACTCTCACACAGCGCCTCTAGTGGTCATCACTCTCACACAGCGCCTCTAGTGGTCATCACTCTCACACAGCGCCTCTAGTGGTCATCACTCTCACACAGCGCCTCTAGTGGTCATCACTCTCACACAGCGCCTCTAGTGGTCATCACTCTCACACAGAGCCTCTAGTGGTCATCACTCTCACACAGCGCCTCTAGTGGTCATCACTCTCACACAGCGCCTCTAGTGGTCATCACTCTCACACCTCTGGTGGTCATCACTCTCACACAGCGCCTCTAGTGGTCATCACTCTCACGCAGAGCCTCTAGTGGTCATCACTCTCACACAGCGCCTCTAGTGGTCATCACTCTCACGCAGCGCCTCTAGTGGTCATCACTCTCACGCAGCGCCTCTAGTGGTCATCACTCTCACACAGCGCCTCTGGTGGTCATCACTCTCACACAGCGCCTCTGGTGGTCATCACTCTCACGCAGCGCCTCTAGTGGTCATCACTCTCACACCTCTGGTGGTCATCACTCTCACACAGCGCCTCTAGTGGTCATCACTCTCACACAGAGCCTCTAGTGGTCATCACTCTCACGCAGCGCCTCTAGTGGTCATCACTCTCACACCTCTGGTGGTCATCACTCTCACACAGAGCCTCTAGTGGTCATCACTCTCACACAGCGCCTCTAGTGGTCATCGTGGTCATCACTCTCACACAGAGCCTCTAGTGGTCATCACTCTCACACAGAGCCTCTAGTGGTCATCACTCTCACGCAGAGCCTCTAGTGGTCATCACTCTCACACCTCTGGTGGTCATCACTCTCACACAGCGCCTCTAGTGGTCATCACTCTCACGCAGAGCCTCTAGTGGTCATCACTCTCACGCAGAGCCTCTAGTGGTCATCACTCTCACACAGCGCCTCTAGTGGTCATCACTCTCACACAGCGCCTCTAGTGGTCATCACTCTCACGCAGCGCCTCTAGTGGTCATCACTCTCACACAGAGCCTCTAGTGGTCATCACTCTCACACAGCGCCTCTAGTGGTCATCACTCTCACACAGAGCCTCTAGTGGTCATCACTCTCACGCAGCGCCTCTAGTGGTCATCACTCTCACACCTCTGGTGGTCATCACTCTCACACAGAGCCTCTAGTGGTCATCACTCTCACACAGCGCCTCTAGTGGTCATCGTGGTCATCACTCTCACACAGAGCCTCTAGTGGTCATCACTCTCACACAGAGCCTCTAGTGGTCATCACTCTCACGCAGAGCCTCTAGTGGTCATCACTCTCACACCTCTGGTGGTCATCACTCTCACACAGCGCCTCTAGTGGTCATCACTCTCACGCAGAGCCTCTAGTGGTCATCACTCTCACACAGAGCCTCTAGTGGTCATCACTCTCACACAGCGCCTCTAGTGGTCATCACTCTCACGCAGCGCCTCTACTGGTCATCACTCTCACACAGCACCTCTAGTGGTCATCACTCTCACACAGCGCCTCTAGTGGTCATCACTCTCACGCAGCGCCTCTAGTGGTCATCACTCTCACGCAGCGCCTCTAGTGGTCATCACTCTCACGCAGAGCCTCTAGTGGTCATCACTCTCACACCTCTGGTGGTCATCACTCTCACACAGCGCCTCTAGTGGTCATCACTCTCACACAGAGCCTCTAGTGGTCATCACTCTCACACAGCGCCTCTAGTGGTCATCACTCTCACACAGCGCCTCTAGTGGTCATCACTCTCACGCAGCGCCTCTAGTGGTCATCACTCTCACACAGAGCCTCTGGTGGTCATCACTCTCACACAGCGCCTCTAGTGGTCATCACTCTCACGCAGCGCCACTGGTGGTCATCACTCTCACACAGCGCCACTGGTGGTCATCACTCTCACACAGCGCCACTGGTGGTCATCACTCTCACACAGCGCCTCTGGTGGTCATCACTCTCACGCAGCGCCTCTAGTGGTCATCACTCTCACACAGCGCCACTGGTGGTCATCACTCTCACACAGCGCCTCTGGTGGTCATCACTCTCACGCAGCGCCTCTAGTGGTCATCACTCTCACGCAGCGCCTCTAGTGGTCATCACTCTCACGCAGCGCCTCTAGTGGTCATCACTCTCACGCAGCGCCTCTAGTGGTCATCACTCTCACGCAGCGCCTCTAGTGGTCATCACTCTCACGCAGCGCCTCTGGTGGTCATCACTCTCACGCAGCGCCTCTAGTGGTCATCACTCTCACACCTCTGGTGGTCATCACTCTCACACAGCGCCTCTAGTGGTCATCACTCTCACACAGCGCCTCTAGTGGTCATCACTCTCACGCAGCGCCTCTAGTGGTCATCACTCTCACGCAGCGCCTCTAGTGGTCATCACTCTCACGCAGCGCCTCTAGTGGTCATCACTCTCACACAGCGCCTCTAGTGGTCATCACTCTCACACAGCGCCTCTAGTGGTCATCACTCTCACACAGCGCCTCTGGTGGTCATCACTCTCACAGAGCGCCTCTAGTGGTCATCACTCTCACACAGCGCCTCTAGTGGTCATCACTCTCACACAGCGCCTCTAGTGGTCATCACTCTCACACAGCGCCTCTAGTGGTCATCACTCTCACGGAGAGCCTCTAGTGGTCATCACTCTCACGCAGAGCCTCTAGTGGTCATCACTCTCACACCTCTGGTGGTCATCACTCTCACACAGCGCCTCTAGTGGTCATCACTCTCACACAGCGCCTCTAGTGGTCATCACTCTCACAGAGCGCCTCTAGTGGTCATCACTCTCACGCAGCGCCTCTAGTGGTCATCACTCTCACACCTCTGGTGGTCATCACTCTCACACAGCGCATCTAGTGGTCATCACTCTCACGCAGCGCCTCTAGTGGTCATCACTCTCACGCAGAGCCTCTAGTGGTCATCACTCTCACACAGCGCCTCTAGTGGTCATCACTCTCACACAGCGCCTCTAGTGGTCATCACTCTCACACAGCGCCACTGGTGGTCATCACTCTCACACAGAGCCTCTAGTGGTCATCACTCTCACACAGCGCCTCTAGTGGTCATCACTCTCACACAGCGCCACTGGTGGTCATCACTCTCACACAGCGCCACTGGTGGTCATCACTCTCACACAGCGCCTCTGGTGGTCATCACTCTCACGCAGCGCCTCTAGTGGTCATCACTCTCACACAGCGCCACTGGTGGTCATCACTCTCACACAGCGCCACTGGTGGTCATCACTCTCACACAGCGCCTCTGGTGGTCATCACTCTCACGCAGCGCCTCTAGTGGTCATCACTCTCACACAGCGCCACTGGTGGTCATCACTCTCACACAGCGCCTCTGGTGGTCATCACTCTCACGCAGCGCCTCTAGTGGTCATCACTCTCACGCAGCGCCTCTAGTGGTCATCACTCTCACGCAGCGCCTCTAGTGGTCATCACTCTCACGCAGCGCCTCTAGTGGTCATCACTCTCACGCAGCGCCTCTAGTGGTCATCACTCTCACGCAGCGCCTCTGGTGGTCATCACTCTCACGCAGCGCCTCTAGTGGTCATCACTCTCACACCTCTGGTGGTCATCACTCTCACACAGCGCCTCTAGTGGTCATCACTCTCACACAGCGCCTCTAGTGGTCATCACTCTCACGCAGCGCCTCTAGTGGTCATCACTCTCACGCAGCGCCTCTAGTGGTCATCACTCTCACGCAGCGCCTCTAGTGGTCATCACTCTCACACAGCGCCTCTAGTGGTCATCACTCTCACACAGCGCCTCTAGTGGTCATCACTCTCACACAGCGCCTCTGGTGGTCATCACTCTCACAGAGCGCCTCTAGTGGTCATCACTCTCACACAGCGCCTCTAGTGGTCATCACTCTCACAGAGCGCCTCTAGTGGTCATCACTCTCACGCAGCGCCTCTAGTGGTCATCACTCTCACACCTCTGGTGGTCATCACTCTCACACAGCGCATCTAGTGGTCATCACTCTCACGCAGCGCCTCTAGTGGTCATCACTCTCACGCAGAGCCTCTAGTGGTCATCACTCTCACACAGCGCCTCTAGTGGTCATCACTCTCACACAGCGCCTCTAGTGGTCATCACTCTCACGCAGCGCCTCTAGTGGTCATCACTCTCACACCTCTGGTGGTCATCACTCTCACACAGCGCCTCTAGTGGTCATCACTCTCACGCAGAGCCTCTAGTGGTCATCACTCTCACACAGAGCCTCTAGTGGTCATCACTCTCACACAGAGCCTCTGGTGGTCATCACTCTCACACAGCGCCTCTAGTGGTCATCACTCTCACACAGCGCCTCTAGTGGTCATCACTCTCACGCAGCGCCTCTAGTGGTCATCACTCTCACGCAGAGCCTCTAGTGGTCATCACTCTCACACAGCGCCTCTGGTGGTCATCACTCTCACACCTCTGGTGGTCATCACTCTCACACAGCGCCTCTAGTGGTCATCACTCTCACGCAGCGCCTCTAGTGGTCATCACTCTCACACAGAGCCTCTAGTGGTCATCACTCTCACACCTCTGGTGGTCATCACTCTCACACAGCGCCTCTAGTGGTCATCACTCTCACGCAGAGCCTCTAGTGGTCATCACTCTCACACCTCTGGTGGTCATCACTCTCACACAGAGCCTCTAGTGGTCATCACTCTCACACCTCTGGTGGTCATCACTCTCACACAGAGCCTCACACAGAGCCTCTAGTGGTCATCACTCTCACACCTCTGGTGGTCATCACTCTCACACAGCGCCTCTAGTGGTCATCACTCTCACACCTCTGGTGGTCATCACTCTCACACAGAGCCTCACACAGAGCCTCTAGTGGTCATCACTCTCACACCTCTAGTGGTCATCACTCTCACACAGCGCCTCTAGTGGTCATCACTCTCACACAGCGCCTCTAGTGGTCATCACTCTCACGGAGAGCCTCTAGTGGTCATCACTCTCACACAGAGCCTCTAGTGGTCATCACTCTCACACAGCGCCTCTAGTGGTCATCACTCTCACACAGCGCCTCTAGTGGTCATCACTCTCACACCTCTGGTGGTCATCACTCTCACACAGCGCCTCTAGTGGTCATCACTCTCACGCAGAGCCTCTAGTGGTCATCACTCTCACACCTCTGGTGGTCATCACTCTCACGCAGCGCCTCTAGTGGTCATCACTCTCACGCAGAGCCTCTAGTGGTCATCACTCTCACACAGAGCCTCTAGTGGTCATCACTCTCACACAGAGCCTCTAGTGGTCATCACTCTCACACAGCGCCTCTAGTGGTCATCACTCTCACGCAGCGCCTCTAGTGGTCATCACTCTCACGCAGAGCCTCTAGTGGTCATCACTCTCACACAGAGCCTCTAGTGGTCATCACTCTCACACCTCTAGTGGTCATCACTCTCACACAGACCTCTAGTGGTCATCACTCTCACCCTCTGTGGTCATCACTCTCACACAGCGCCTCTAGTGGTCATCACTCTCACACAGCGCCTCTAGTGGTCATCACTCTCCACAGCGCCTCTAGTGGTCATCACTCTCACACAGCGCCTCTAGTGGTCATCACTCTCACGCAGAGCCTCTAGTGGTCATCACTCTCACACAGCGCCTCTAGTGGTCATCACTCTCACACAGCGCCTCTAGTGGTCATCACTCTCACGCAGAGCCTCTAGTGGTCATCACTCTCACACAGCGCCTCTAGTGGTCATCACTCTCACACAGAGCCTCTAGTGGTCATCACTCTCACACAGCGCCTCTAGTGGTCATCACTCTCACACAGCGCCTCTAGTGGTCATCACTCTCACACAGCGCCTCTAGTGGTCATCACTCTCACACAGCGCCTCTAGTGGTCATCACTCTCACACAGCACCTCTAGTGGTCATCACTCTCACGCAGAGCCTCTAGTGGTCATCACTCTCACACAGCGCCTCTAGCTGCTAATACAAATAAGCTTTTCTATAGTGTTGTGTAGGGATGACGTACAGTATTTTGTAGACCAACACTCACGTTAGCATAACATTGGCTCCCTGGCAAAATGACACAAGAATTTTTGCAAAATAAATAAATAATAAAAAATATGAAATTTTTTTTTATCATGCACATCCACATGAGAAACTGATTTAAGAAAAGAGTGACATTATTGAAATCTTTCAGTAGAGGTCGACAGTATATCTCAGTAAACAGGATTTGAATTGCTGAATGAAAATAATTTGAAGTGTGTTTGTGTGCGTGTGATCATCAAAACTGACTTGTGAGGACATTTAATGGTCCTCAGTAAATAAAAAGGCCATCATTTGGTCAAACAGTGTTTTTCTTTAAATCTAATGTCTTGCACATGTTTGTGTGCTTATCACCACTGACAGCACCAGTCAGTCAGAACTCTTACTAATATTCACCTCGAGATGGAGCCACAACATTCATTCACATTATCATCACAACTGTGTGTGTGCTGCTGGAAAGATTCATCCTTCAACATGTATTATTATAAACTCAAATCACCAACTTGAACTCAAAAGAAACTATAGAGAATCTCTAACTGTACAAACTAAATCTAATGCAAAAACAAATACAGCGATCAGTAGCCCGCTTGTTCAAAGAGAGAAGAGACCTGTGGAAACTTTTGTGACCTTTTCAAAAACCATTTCCTGTTTTTAACCGTCATGTGACTCACATGTTTGTAACAAGAAAACACAACCGTCCTTTCTGGTATCAGTGCTTAAAGAATATAAAAAATGATTGTCCAGTGCTGTTATGAATACTGTAAACATTATAGTGTCCAATAATAGAGCTTTAAACAGAAATAGACATGCACTACCTCACAAATGAATTTTAAAATAACTTCAGTTTTCCGTACTAGATAACAAACACAATTATTAGAACAGCTCTGAACACTGTGTTAGGAGTGAAGTGTTAAACTTGAACTTCCTGTTTCACAGCTGACATTTATGAAGTTTGATGAAATGTGTTAAAAGACACAGTGTCTTGTTTATATTTGGATCAAAAGTAAAAACATTTTTGTCTAATTTAGTTATATAGAACTATTGGGCCCTACCAAGTATTTAAATAGCATATTGTTACATTACATTAAACATCGTAAAAGTATCGTTGGTAAAAACTAGTCTATCATATAGGTACATGAATTCTTTGAGTCTGTTGAAATCTCGTCCTTACTGATGGTGACTGTAACATCACTGACAGAATCTTCATGTTTGTGGAAACTGAGCGCAGCGTACAGAACATCATCACAGGGGATTGTGGGTAATTGTGCATTATGGTACCTTTGGGCTGCTACACAATCTGACAGAGAATACAAAGTACAAATAAATATCCATATCATGAGCGTGTGTGAATCTGCGTGTGTATTTGTGATCATCACCTGGTGTCTGAATGTCGTGGTTGTGTCTGAATTGATAAACTATAAGCAGCAGCAGCATCACACAAACGCAGATGATAATAATGATCAATGAAGAAGGTACTTTGCAAATATGACATGAAAAACAGAGAGTGTTGTATATAGATTGATAATGTTGGGTTATCAAAGCACCAGTCACACATCAGCTTTGCCTGCCAAACTTTAGTTCACAAACAGACTGTAATGCATTTTTGTTATTGAACAGAAGGAGCAGAATGAAGGATAAGACCTTTTGTTAGTGATTACTTTTCTGTGACATTAAAATGCAGCATGTAAATCTTTTTATAATTTTGTATTTCGTTATATAAATTGTTCCATTGTTTTTGGAAAAGAGTAAAGTTTTTTATAAATACAGTATATATATATATATATTTAACGTTGATTTAATTGATTCATTTCAATTCATCATGATTAAGTATTTTACTTTTACGGAAGTAAATGTTTTGAGTATCTGTACTTTATGAGACTATATTTACTGGGGTAGACATTTATTCACTACATTATAAATCATTTTGGCATAGTTTTAAGGGTCAATTCACACAAAAATAAAAACGGTGAAGTAAATGTGAGAGCAGACGTTCAGCATCATGAATAGCAGACGAACACAAACATTGCTTACAAATGTATAATGTGTAGCCTACATATACAAATAAGGATTTAACCTAATTAAGAGCGAATGATGGGCGTTTGCTCAAAGGGTGTGAAATATCACAGAGGTTTAACTACTCAGGAGGGTTTATGGGTAAGTGAAGACTGTAGACTACTGTTGTTCTGCTGTCTGTGTTTGCATCAGAATAAAGTTCAAATCTATCACAAGCATTAAACTGCAGAAAACAAAACATGAGAAGTGCGTCACAATTCAAGCAAACAGGTGAATGTACGCATGGATTTGATTTCACGTTTATTATTATTAGTATTTGATACGTCATTCTGTCATTACACGTTTACAGAAAGACTTCATGAAACATGTTGTTAAAACAGCAGGATGAGGAAAACTCACCTCAACTGTGTTTATTAAGTTCACGTCTGACCCTTCAGAAAATACACAAACATATAAAACAAACATTATTAGACAGATTAACAGAATGATGAAGGCATATTCCCACATCTGCCACCCTCATGCACATTTACTGAAGGCCAGTAGAGGGAGATAAAGCTCTTCGTTCCCCTAAGTAAGAATAAAAATGACTATGATCAAGTCAATGGGCTCAATTATTTGGGTGAACTATTCGTCAGAAAACCATAGAATTAAAATGAAAACATAAACAGACTGAATTACCTCGAGTCAGTCGAATGGCCAGAAAAAGCACGGAAACTCCAACCAGCAGCAAAAATAAAACCTCAGAAATAATAATTATAAAAACAACTGGAAGTAAGAGAATCTGTTTTGTAGCAAATTGCATAAGACGCACATGCATGCAAACATACATTTAATACACTGACATTATTCAGGATAATGGATCCTTGCGTTATTTACTGTATGTGACAAGATCGGATCAAAAGACGAGAGACAGTGATCTCTTGTTGTGTCTTTAAGTTATTGCATAAGCGCACATTCAATTGAATTAACACTGTCAGATCAACACTAACCTTAATTTAATGGTTGCTTGCTATCTAAACCCATCTTTGTGTGTCAGAATGATCAGAATCAAGACATGTTCTTTTTAATGCTGAATACATATTTATTTCTGGCATTGATAACAATTTGGTTTGCATTAAAAAGAAACAGATTCATTTTCAGGACATGATTTTAAATGTACATCACAGTCCGCTACTACAATGCAAATATTCAAAGATGATTGATTTCTGTGTGTCTACATGACTGAACATGACAGCTCTGAACCCAGAAAAGAAATACTAGTTTTTGTACCGACTGAGAATCCAGTTCCGAGGACTTTTGCCTCGAA
>CM074083.1:23372830-23472830 GCA_037178815.1 Barbatula barbatula | reverse complement strand
TCCTAAACAGCAGACTCACCAACTTTCTAAATGACAGAAACATTCTGAGAAAATGCCAAATCGGTTTCCAACCAAAATACCGCACATCAGATCATATTTATACCCTTCATACTCTAATCGACCAAGAAATTAACCAAAATAAAGGAAAGCTCTTTTCATGCTTGGTTGACTTTAAAAAAGCTTTTGACTCAATCTGGCATGAAGGGCTTTTCCTTCAGCTTATTCAATGCGGCATTGGAGGAAAAACCTACGACATCATCAAATCAATGTACACGGATAACAAATTTGCGGTTAAAATAGGCAACAAGCACACAGACTTCCTCTCCCAGAGTCGTGGAGTAAGACAGGGCTGTAGTCTGAGTCCTACTCTATTTAACATCTACATTAATGAATTAGCTCGGGCTTTAGAACAGTCACCAGCACCCGGTCCCATCCTACTAGACACTGAAGTGAAATGCCTTCTGTTTGCAGATGATCTGGTGCTGCTGTCACCCACAAAAGAGGGTCTACAGCAACATCTAGACATCCTGCACACTTTCTGTCAAACATGGGCGCTATCAGTGAACCTTAAAAAGACCAAAGTTATGATATTCCAGAAAAGGCATAGTCGACAAAACCAACATCACAACTTTAAACTCAACAACGTGCCTTTAGAGCAAACCCAGAACTACACATATCTCGGTATAAACATCAGTAACACCGGAAACTTAAACAAGGCAGTGAACGACCTGAGAGACAAGGCACGAAGAGCTTTTTACGCTATCAAAAGGAATATAAAAATCCACATCCCAGCTGGAATTTGGCTTAAAATAATCCAATCCGTTAAAGAACCAATAGCACTTTATGGATGTGAGGTTTGGGGTCCCCTCGCCAACCAAGAGTTCACCAAATGGGACAAACACCCAACTGAGACCCTGCAAACAGAAATGTGTAAAAACATTCTACGGGTACAACGCAAAACCCCAAACAACGCCTGCAGAGCAGAATTAGGACTATATCCTCTAATAATTAAAATACAAAAAAGACAGATTAAATTCTATAACCACCTTAAGAACAGCGATACAGAAACACTCCATCACAAAGCCTTACGTCATCAGGAGCTGAACCCAGAGAAAAGTTGTCTCATCCAACTGATCTCAGAACTAACTCTAAAACCCCAAACGTGTCCAACTGAACCCCAAACTCCAGCCAGAATTAACCAAATGATAAAAACACAAAAAGAAAAATATCTCAAACACTGGACAGAAGCAACAGCTCAGCAAAGTAAACTTGAATGCTATCGGTCATTAAACAGAGAATATAAAGCGGCAGAATACCTCAAAAGCGTATCAGACCCTAAACTAAGAAAAGTGTTGACCATGTACAGACTCAGTGAACACAAGCTCACTGTGGAGACGGGCCGACACAGACAGACATGGACTCCAAGAGAAGAGCGACTGTGTCCACACTGCACACAGAGACAAGTGGAAACAGAGCTGCACTTCTTAACCTCGTGTCCAAACTATACGGACATCAGAGAAACATTCTTCCCCCAGTTCACAAACTTCCACAAAGACTTCAAGCAGTTTCAACAACAGGACAAGATCTCATACATACTGGGAGAAAAGCCCATCAGCTCAAACCTGACACAACACTGACACAACACACACAACACTGACACAACACACACAACACTGACACAACACACACAGACACAACACTGACACAACACTGACACAACAACAGGACAAGATCTCATACATACTGGGAGAAAAGCCCATCAGCTCAAACCTGACGGCGAGATACGTCAAGTCCTGTCACGACAGAAGAGCAACAACCAGCACAACACACACAACACAGACACAACACACACAACACTGACACAACACACACAACACTGACACAACACACACAACACTGACACAACACTGACACAACACACACAACACTGACACAACACACACAACACTGACACAACACTGACACAACAACAGGACAAGATCTCATACATACTGGGAGAAAAGCCCATCAGCTCAAACCTGACACAACACTGACACAACACACACAACACTGACACAACACACACAACACTGACACAACACACACAGACACAACACTGACACAACACTGACACAACAACAGGACAAGATCTCATACATACTGGGAGAAAAGCCCATCAGCTCAAACCTGACGGCGAGATACGTCAAGTCCTGTCACGACAGAAGAGCAACAACCAGCACAACACACACAACACAGACACAACACACACAACACTGACACAACACACACAACACTGACACAACACACACAACACTGACACACAACACTGACACAACAACAGGACAAGATCTCATACATACTGGGAGAAAAGCCCATCAGCTCAAACCTGGCGGCGAGATACGTCAAGTCCTGTCACGACAGAAGAGCAACAACCAGCACAACACACACAACACAGACACAACACACACAACACTGACACAACACACACAACACTGACACAACACACACAACACTGACACAACACTGACACAACACACACAACACTGACACAACACACACAACACTGACACAACACTGACACAACAACAGGACAAGATCTCATACATACTGGGAGAAAAGCCCATCAGCTCAAACCTGACGGCGAGATACGTCAAGTCCTGTCACGACAGAAGAGAAACAACACTGACACAACACAGACACAACACAACACACACAACACAACACAACACAACACAACACTGACACAACACACACAACACTGACACAACACAACACAAATATGACACAACACACACAAACTGACACAACACAACACAAAACTGACACAACACACACAAACTGACACAACACTGACACAACACACACAACACTGACACAACACACACAACACTGACACAACACACACAAACTGACACAACACAACACAAAACTGACACAACACACACAAACTGACACAACACACACAACACTGACACAACACACACAAACTGACACAACACTGACACAACACACACAACACTGACACAACACTGACAAAACACACACACACAACACTGACACAACCCACACAACCCACACAACACAACACAACACTGACACAACCCACACAACACTGACACAACACTGACACAACACAACACTGACACAACACACACAACACAACACTGACACAACACTGACACAACACAACACTGACACAACACAACACTGACACAACACAACACTGACACAACACAAACAACACAACACAACACTGACACAACACAACACTGACACAAAACACACAACACAACACTGACACAACACAACACTGACACAACAACAGGACAAGATCTCATACATACTGGGAGAAAAGCCCATCAGCTCAAACCTGACGGCGAGATACGTCAAGTCCTGTCACGACAGAAGAGCAACAACCAGCACAACACACACAACACAGACACAACACACACAACACTGACACAACACACACAACACTGACACAACACTGACACAACAACAGGACAAGATCTCATACATACTGGGAGAAAAGCCCATCAGCTCAAACCTGACGGCCAGATACGTCAAGTCCTGTCACGACAGAAGAGAAACAACACTGACACAACACAACACAACACACAACACTGACACAACACACACAACACACACAACACTGACACAACACAACACAACACAACACAACACAACACTGACACAACACAACACAACACTGACACAACACAACACACACAACACAAAACAACACAACACTGACACAACACACACAACACTGACACAACACAACACAACACAGACACAACACAACACACACAACACTGACACAACACACACAACACTGACACAACACACACAACACACACAACACTGACACAACACACACAACACAACACTGACACAACACACACAACACTGACACAACACAACACTGACACAACACAACACAACACTGACACAACACAGACACAACACAACACTGACACAACACAACACAACACAGACACAACACAACACACACAACACTGACACAACACACACAACACTGACACAACACACACAACACACACAACACTGACACAACACACACAACACAACACTGACACAACACAACACTGACACAACACACACAACACTGACACAACACAACACTGACACAACACTGACACAACACAACACTGACACAACACTGACACAACACAACACTGACACAACACACAAAACACTGACACAACACACACAACACTGACACAACACAACACTGACACAACACAACACTGACACAACACAACACTGACACAACACAACACTGACACAACACACACAACACTGACACAACACAACACAACACTGACACAACACTGACACAACACACACAACACAACACTGACACAACACAACACACACAACACTGACACAACACAACACTGACACTACACACACAACACAACACTGACACAACACTGACACAACACAACACAGACACAACACTGACACAACACACACAACACAACACAGACACAACACTGACACAACACACACAACACTGACACAACACACACAACACAACACAACACTGACACAACACACACACACAACACACACAACACTGACACAACACAACACTGACACAACACTGACACAACACAACACTGACACAACACTGACACAACACAGACACAACACAGAAACAACACACACAACACAACACTGACACAACACTGACACAACACACACAAACTGACACAACACAAAACTGACACAACACTGACACAACACACACAAACTGACACAACACAACACTGACACAACACTGACACAACACAACACAGACACAACACTGACACAACACTGACACAACACTGACACAACACTGACACAACACACACAACACAACACTGACACAACACTGACACAACACAACACAGACACAACACTGACACAACACTGACACAACACTGACACAACACTGACACAACACAACACAACACTGACACAACACAACACTGACACAACACACACAACACAGACACAACACTGACACAACACTGACACAACACTGACACAACACTGACACAACACAACACAACACTGACACAACACAACACTGACACAACACACACAACACTGACACAACACAACACTGACACAACACTGACACAACACAACACTGACACAACACTGACACAACACAGACACAACACAGAAACAACACACACAACACAACACTGACACAACACTGACACAACACACACAAACTGACACAACACAAAACTGACACAACACTGACACAACACACACAAACTGACACTTATGACAGGATCCTGTCACTTTCACTAAGAACTTTTGTCAATACTTCGCACTTTTATGTCTGTATTGATGTGTACATATTGTTTCTTATATAGGATACTCTTATTTTATTTTATACAGAATGTTTATATTTAATCTTCCTGCTTTGGCAATGTAAAACACTTTTTATCATGCCAAATAAAGCTTTTTTGAATCTTGAATCTTGAATCTTGAGAGAGAGAGAGAGAGAGAGAGAGAGAGAGAGAGAGAGAGAGAGAGAGAGAGAAAGAAAAATAGAGAGATAGAGAGAGAGATTGAGATTTTGAGATTGATGATTGAGAGAGAGAGAGAGAGAGAGAGAGAGAGAGAGAGAGAGAGAGAGAGAGAGAGAGAGAGAGTAAAACAAATTGTATCATGCCGATAAAGCTTTTTTGAATTTTGAATCTTGAGAGAGAGAGAGAGAGAGAGAGAGAGAGAGAGAGAGAGAGAGAGAGTAAAAAATTTTATCATGCCAATAAAGCTTTTTTGAATCTTAAATCTTGAATCTTGAATCTTGAGAGAGCGAGAGCGAGAGAGAGAGCGAGAGAGAGAGAGAGAGATCCTTTACAGTTTTTTTCGATTGCTAAACAACAGTGAGCACAACTGCAGCTACATGTGTAAAACTCTAACTCCAGTCTGCACTACCAACAGTCACCTGAGCTAAACTGTTCACATCACCTGCAAAACTCATTCAAAGCAACACAACTCTTAACACACGACTCAAAACAGACTCAGTGCAGCCAAACACAATGCACAACCCTCACTGAGATAACACACACCGTCACTCACAACACACTGAGAGGAAAAACACCAATACAGAAAATACAAACTTTTCATCTTTACAGTTTCAACAATTTTAGTCACTTCATACAAAGTATTTCTCCTCTTCCTCCTGTTGGGGCCGGCCTTTGGGTCCTGTTGTAAAAATATATTTTACAGTCAAACTTACTGTAATATACGTCTGTGTAAATATTCTATACTGTAATTGTATAGAATACAAAATAAATTCCTGTAATGTTTTCATTTACTGTAAGGATGTAACTTTTTGTATGATGGAAAATTCACATTACAGATGCCACTGTGGATCTTTGCAGATTGTGTTGCACCCTCAACCCTTCCTCTCTCAATGAGAGACCATGATTCATGACATGTGTCTTCCTCCACGCACCCGCCCTCTCCCTGCCACCCTTCTCCCTCCACGAACCCGTCTTCCTTGTTCCATTTTCAAAATCTTTCTGAGCTCTACCTCTATATATATATATTCATATGTGTGTGTCACTAACAAGTCTAAAACAAGACACCTGCTTAGGTTTTCAGCTGAAAGGCACAAGGCTGAAATCTATTCTGTTTTGAATGTGTGCTTCACAGTTTTGACAGCAGTGTGTTAGCATTTGAACAAAGTGCTGTAAATCCACAGTGTTGTGCAGGTTGTGGTTAAAGTCGTGGGATAAGTGTGTAGAGTTTTGAAAACTGTGTTCAAGCAATGAAAACCCAACTAGAGTTTGGTCCACATGAACTGCTGCTGTGCAGACTGGAGTTAGAGTTTTACACATTGACTCCAGTTGTGCCCGCTGTCGTTTAGCAATCGAAAAAAAACTGTAATATGGTTAATACATTTTTCCTTTGATTTCCCTAGTTGGTGACATTTGCAACTGTTTAGTAGGAAAATCCAAGTACACTTCACCACAGGCTGTGGAGCCCCACCTTAACACATATCTTTTGCTAGCAAGCAGGGTTATTTTTAAGTACGGCCTTCATGTTTTGCTCTGCCCATAACTTCTTACATTGGTTACAAGGACACGATGTTGAAACCAGAAACTGAGGTTAAAACATTTTTTATTCGACTTAATGCGGTGCCGTTCAAACTGATTGTAATATAAACTCTGTATTTATTTATTAATATAAATAGTATGATAACAACTCTATACATTGAGTTAATTCAGGGGAAGTGTTTCATAATTTGTAAGTTAGTAAGCAAGAGTCTTTCTACTACTTGTAGGTTGATTATACATAATCATAACATAACTTTTTATAAGTGTAGTGACTGTTTAGGGTGTTTTGATAATTGTATATATAACGATGGTTTTAATACACATATTATAGTTAGAATATGGTTACCGTAGCAGTTTGTGGTGTTTTACAAAGTCCTTGTTTACAGTAAGATCAAAGTACAAGAGTAAGATCACAGCTCATTTACATATTTGAGAAGAAAAACCACGCTGCAACATTTCTATCTATCTATGCGCTTTAGCTGAAGAAGTTGGTAAACACTGCTAAAGGCGACAAAAACACGAGAAGTGACAGGGAGGAAGATATATACAGACGACAGGGAGGACGACATATACGTGAATGCATACCAAAAACCATTGAAACATAGGCAAAGTGTATTGTACAACGCAAACAACACATTTTTGGCACAAATGGAACCCCATACATCGTAGCAAGAGAGCAGATGAAATCCATTGAACCAATGTTACAGTTTTTTTCGATTGCTAAACGACAGCGGGCACAACTGGACTCACATGTGTAAAACTCTAACTCCAGTCTGCACAGCAGCAGTTCATGTGGACCAAACTCTAGTTCGGTTTTCATTGCTTGAACACAGTTTTCAAAACTCTACACACTTATCCCACGACTTTAACCACAACCTGCACAACACTGTGGATTTACAGCACTTTGTTCAAATGCTAACACACTGCTGTCAAAACTGTGAAGCACACATTCAAAACAGAATAGATTTCAGCCTTGTGCCTTTCAGCTGAAAACCTAAGCAGGTGTCTTGTTTTAGATTTGTGAGTGAACACACACACACATATATATATATATATATATATATAGAGAGAGAGAGAGAGAGAGAGAGAGAGAGAGAGAGAGAGAGAGAGAGAGAGAGAGTTAGAGCTCAGAAAGACAAATTTTGGAAATGGAACAAGGAAGACGGGTTCGTGGAGGGAGAAGGGTGGCAGGGAGAGGGCGGATGCGTGTAGGAAGACACAGAAGACAGAGAGCTGTTATTTCAGATGAAATAAGGGCTACACGTATAGACCCTGTCATGAATCATGGTCTCTCATTGAGAGAGGAAGGGTTGAGGGTGCAACACAATCTGTAATGCCAATTTTCCATCATACAAACAGCTGAGAGTTACATCCTTACAGTGAATGAAAACATTACAGGAATTTATTTTGTATTGCAATTACAGTATAGAATATTTACACAGACGTATATTACAGTAAGCGTGACTGTAAAATATATTTTTACAACAGCACCCAAAGGCCGGCCCCAACAGGAGGAAGAGGAAAAATATGACTTTGTATAAAGTCACTGAAATTTTTGAAACTGTAAAGATGAAAAGTTAGTGTAACCGGGTGAAAGTAAGAGCCCCCACGCTGTATAGTTACCTGGTTTTAATTCCCTGGGCAGGTGAAGGTAATAAGTGAAACGTGCACTTACTGCTCACTGTGGAAATGTGTTGCGGCTCCTATAATTGATTATCTCTGTGTGTGTGTGCGAGAGAGGGAGAAAGCGCCGATGCGAGTGTGAGAAGCTGGGAAGCGCACGGGCCTGATTTGGTGAGAGAAGACGTTGATAAAGTTTATAAGACATTAAAATAGTGATACATATCAACTTATAAGTGTTTATTGATTGCAGCCTTAAGGGTCTGGTCAGTGGATGGTTGCATATTTTGCACGTCCGTTCAACTTTCTCACTAGTTCGTGTGCGATGTCTTCACATTAAGTGTGCTCGTCAGAGGCGTCTGAAGTTAAGAGCGTGAGTGTTTATTTCAGTTTACGGTTATAATATATATATAATAGTGTAACTCACATGTAGTCTGTGTTCATTTAAAGTTGCAAAAAGTCACTTAATTACACTCTCGTGTTGTATTAGAGGGGAGAGGTGAAGCACGTTTACTCGCACGTGAGCTGCGGTCCATGTGAGCACTCGGGTTTGGGAGAGGGCCGCAATGTGAGTTGTGATATGTTTCTTTGTTTTATATATCTCTTGGTTTTAACGAAATTGAACTGTGTTCAATGTGTATTTGTGAATGCTTTTGACCTGAAATATGTAAGCAGCAATAGTGTAGTATGGCTTTACAGTTTTTTTTCGATTGCTAAACGACAGTGGGCACAACTGGAGTCACATGTGTAAAACTCTAACTACAGTCTGCACAGCAGCAGTTCATGTGGACCAAACTCTAGTTCGGTTTTCATTGCTTGAACACAGTTTTCAAAACTCTACACACTTATCCCACGACTTTAACCACAACCTGCACAACACTGTGGATTTACAGAACTTTGTTCAAATGCTAACAAACTGCTGTCAAAACTGTGAACCACACATTCAAAACAGAATAGATTTCAGCCTTGTGCCTTTCAAACACTGCTGGTTGCAATTTCAGCTGAAAGGCTAAGCAGGTGTCTTGTTTTAGATTTGTGAGTGAACACACAGACATATATATATATATATATATATATATATATATATATATATAGATGTAGAGCTCAGAAAGACTAATTTTGGAAATGGAACAAGGAAGACGGGTTCGTGGTGGGAGAAGGGTGGCAGGGAGAGGATGGATGCGTGGAGGAAGACACAGAAGACACAGAGCTGTTATTTCAGATGAAATAAGGGCTTCACTTATAGACCCTGTGGTGAATCATGGTCTCTCATCGAGAGAGGAAGGGTTGAGGATGCAACACAATCTGCAAAGATCCACAGTGGCATCTGTAATGCCAATTTTCCATCATACAAACAGCTGAGATTTACATCCTTACAGTAAATGAAAACATTACAGGAATTTATTTTGTATTGCAATTACAGTATAGAATATTTACACAGATATATATGACAGTAAGTTTGACTGTAAAATATATTTCTACAACAGGAACCAAAGGCCGACCCGAACGAGAGGAAGAGGAGAAATATGACTTTGTATAAAGTCACTAAAATATTTGAAACTGTAAAGATTGTAAGTATTTTCTGTATTGGTGTTTGATGCTAGTGTTTTTACTCTCAGTGCGTTCTGAGTGACAGTGTGTGTTATCTCAGTGAGGGTTGTGCATTGTGTTTGGCTGCACTGAGTCTGTTTTGAGTCGTGTGTTAAGAGTTGTGTTGCTTTGAATGAGTTTTGCAGGTGATCTGAACAGTTTAGCTCAGGTGACTGTTGGTAGTGCAGACTGGAGTTAGAGTTTTACACATGTAGCTGCAGTTGTGCTCACAGGCGTTTAGCAATCGTAAAAAACTGTAAGACTTGTGAGTGAACACACACACACATATATATATATTTAGATTTCAATATATATATACCTATATATATAGGTAGAGCTCAGAAAGACTAATTTTGGAAATGGAACAAGGAAGACGGGTTCGTGGAGGGAGAAGGGTGGCAGGGAGAGGATGGATGCGTGGAGGAAGACACAGAAGACACAGAGCTGTTATTTCAGATGAAATAAGGGCTACACTTATAGACCCTGTTGTGAATCATGGTCTCTCATTGAGAGAGGAAGGGTTGAGGGTGCAACACAATCTGTAAAGATAGTGACATCTGTAATGCAAATTTTCCATCATACAAACCATCATTCCATCATGAGAGTTACATCCTTACAGTATATGAAAACATTACAGGAATTTATTTTGTATTGCAATTATAGAATATTTACACAGATATATATGACAGTAAAGTTCGGTTGTAAAATATATTTTTACAACAGGACCCAAAGGCCGGCCCCAACATGAGGAAGAGGAGAAATATGACTTTGTATAAAGTCACTGATATTGGTGAAAAGTTTGTATTTTCTGTATTGGTGTTTGATGCTAGTGTTTTTACTCTCAGTGTGTTGTGAGTGACGGTGTGTGTTATCTCAGTGAGGGTTGTGTATTGTGTTTGGCTGCACTGAGTCTGTTTTGAGTCGTGTGTTAAGAGTTGTGTTGCTTTGAATGAGTTCTGCAGGTGATCTGAAGAGTTTAGCTCAGGTGACTGTTGGTAGTGCAGACTGGAGTTAGAGTTTTACACATGTAGCTGCAGTTGTGCTCACTGTTGCAATCGAAAAAAAACTGTAATAATGATGGTGGTTGTTTTCTATCAAATATCAAAGTAATCTTTACCTGAGAAGTCACTCAGAAATGAGAGTTCATTTAGATGGAAAACTTGAGTAAATCCTTCTGTACATTGTTTTCAGTGGATGTGAAACACCTGATTCAACTCATCATCAGTTTGTTAGCATGTTCCTCGGAGAGACATGTAAAACATCCCGAGGGAGGCTGATGAGTTGAATCAGGTGTTTTATATAGCTAAGCTAGACACATCTAAAACATTCTGTCAGGGGCAGGGGCGATTCTAGGATTTTTTCAACAGGGGGGCACAAGAGGGGCCACAATTAATACAGAGGGGCCAATTCAGTAATAAACAGTGATACCCTATTATATTTTAATAGCATTTATTCACGGCTCTAAATCAAAACAAAACAATTTGTGTTAACTTTTCGCATTACAAAAGTGAAAGAAAAACAGTAATAAATAAACTTCTGTGAAAACACAGTACACACTAAATTTGAGACTAATTTTATTTACTTTGACACAAAATTCAAGAAAACTACAATATATTGTATAGCAAGATGGCAAGAAAAGTAAACATCAAGTTATAGAAATTAGATACAATTAATTTTAGCCAAACAACTGTTAATACTGACCAAACAAATAAACAACAACTTAGTTCATAAGTAGTAAAATGTGGCTTATAATAGGTTTATGTATCTGGTTAATTTAAAAAAAGTACAATTCAGCTTCTGAAGGTGGGGAAGTATCCAGCTCTTCCACATCACTTTCACTCTCATCTGTTTCTTCCCTAGAGACAGCTATAACACAAAGACATATTAGTAAAATACAAGGATTTTAACCACATAACTTTATGCATTAATAGAATAACACTCTGGAGTGCACTTTTTCTTTATGATCCTGAAATGACCAATATACTAATGTACCAATATATAAATATAGGGACTTATGTGATTTAAGCAAATGTGCAGCCCTGATTATACCATACCACAACAACAATAACAATACAAACCAACTATAACACTTTTTAAAACTTATAACTCGGCATTTATGGGCTTAAACTGAACAGAATAACAGTCAAAAACACTGTGGAAATGTCAGAGCATGTCACGTGATGCGTCTGAACCTTAAAGGTTCCTGAACCGTGTCTCACCTTAAAGTGTGTAGCGTTAGATAAACATCATAGATCATACGATTTGTTTCTACACCTCGCTTGCAATATCACTTGCGTTGTTGCGGCCCAAAAATAAGTAACTCCCATGTTACATTCAGCATCAGGTCAGATGCATAGTAAATATAATGATTAGCATTCTCTTAGTCTGCTCTAGGAGATAACATCGTCATCCTGGTCTGTCCTAACACCGAAAGACGGTAGCTGCTAACGTTAGTAGTACCAAACCCTTCTTGCACTGCAACAACTCGCTAATCGAAAAAACATAAGCAATATAAAATAGATCAACTTACCGTGTGTTTTTTTTGTTGTTGGAAAACAGCAGCTTCCTATTCTTGGTCCTCGTTGAGAAGCATCGCGACGCAATCATGAATTACTACAAACTGAACGATTATAATTTGAATTTGTGAGTGACAGACAAGTAGAAGGGTGGGGGCACAATGGGGGGCCAATCAGTTTTCAAGAGGGGCCAGTGCCCCCATGGCCCCTCCCCTGGCTACGCCACTGGTCAGGGGTGCCCTGAGGACCACGGGTCTCATTTATAAACATTATAAACACATTTTATGGCGTACGCTATTTTTGGCTTTCGGACACATGAATACTTCTATTTAGGATCCTTGCACGGTTTTATAAATGATAATGATTGTTTAATGTTTAAAGAACATTCCCAGCCATAAAAAGTCACCATCATGGTGGTGATCAGCTTTTCCTTGAGTTGGGTTCTTGTACTGTGACTAAACAAGTTATGTGTTTGACATGTCTTAACTTAAGGGGTCAGCTGTGGCCTAATGGTTAGAGTGTTGGGCTTGTGATCAGAAGGTTGACGGTTCTAATCTCTGTGCCAGCAGGTCATGACTGAAGGGCCCTTGAGCAAGGCACCTTACCCCTGATTGCTCTGCAGTAATGTGCCACTGTATAAAAAAAACTACTTGTAAGTCGCTTTGGATAAAAGAGTCTGCCAAATGAATAAATGTAAATGTGTCTGCATGTCGTTATTGCAACACAAAGATGTTATTCTAAATTTGAAGACAAATATTTAATCCACAATCATCTGACAGTTAGAATCATAAATCTCATATGGTTTGAGAGCTGTGCTATTCAACCTAGATATAGTATTAGATTTATATGAAAAGTTTGTAAGTATTCTGATTCTGAAATCTGGATGCATTCAGAAAAACAAACATCAAGAATCAGTGTTGGAATCTCAACAATGGTGACAATCAACATGAGAAAACTTCAAAATACCCAAATCCAGTCCCGTCTGGATTTAGCTTAGTGTTTCCTCTGTCAGCAGGACGTCGAATAGATAACATCCCTGGTCCCTGCACTTCACCTGGGTCCATCAACAATACTGCCGTATCTGCTGCTCCACCGCTGACCACCGGACCTGGCACCTTCACAAAAATAAGCAACAACTAGAACGGGTCTTCAGCTCAAAGGACCACTTCCCTTTAGTCTGAGGTTTTGTGAGCGTTGGCACTTAAATCTGTGAGTCAGCTCCAACAAAGCACGCGTTATCGAGTCAGCTCCAACAAAGCACGCGTTATCGAGTCAGCTCCAACAAAGCACGCGTTATCGAGTCAGCTCCAACAAAGCACGCGTTATCGAGTCAGCTCCAACAAAGCACATGTTATCGAGTCAGCTCCAACAAAGCACGTGTTATTGAGTGAGCCACAACGCTGAGGGGGGGAATAAAATTACCAAGCCAGTCCACAGCAGCACTCAGCACATCTGTCCGTCCAGAGTATTTTTTTCTATTTTGTTAAGAGATCTAGCCTCCTTTTTATTTGGAATGGTATGATCAGCTGGCCAATGAAATCGCTGATATGATCAGGGTTTACAGGTGTGTCAATCAGTGTTTCTCGTTACAGTTTGTGAAAGGGGAAAACAGTTCTATTGAGTGACCAGGGGCCCGTTCTTCGTATGCCGCTTATTACATCCGAGATCAAAAGACACATCCAAGATAATATCATCGTGCTAATCATGATCCGGCTAATTGGGTTCTTCGAACACACCTGTTGTTTATGATTAGTATCGCTGGATTGAGTTATCTGAGATCATTGCGCGTTCTTGCGTTTGTTTAAAAGGAGATATGTATCGATAGTAGAAACAATGATCAGCAACGCTGTGATTGGCTGTTCAGCATGGCCAAAGAACACGCCCAGTTTTTCTCCCAAGCAGAACAATATCTTTTAATGGAAGGTTATGCCGAATTTGAACGTTTAATTCAAAATAATTAAATACATAAGTGGTGTCCATGTCAGATGTTTCTATCACTTTCTACAGTATTTATTTTAGCATTTTTTATTTATTTCATATTTTACATATTTATTTACATGTCAGAGCCACCACGGACCCAGTAGAACATGGGAACAAGTGAAAGTGAAGTACAAGAATATTCTACAAAATGGTAGCCGTCACTTCTTATACAGTCCTTATTTTAAAAGCCACTGTTAAATGACGTGTCTATTTATGACAGCCACCAAGAAAAAGGCTCAAAGATTACATGTGGTGGTCCTGCACCCCCACAATATACCCCAGCAGAAGAGCTGGCCCTTGGGTTGAATTCAAACCGACCCAGTGTGGAGGGCATCCCTGGGGGCAGCTCTTCCTTATACCCAAAGCCAGGGACCAGTAGCAGCAACACCTACATTACTGTTAGGCTAAATTAGCTTTTATTTAGTATACTGTAAAATGGTCTGTTGCTGCATTAAATGAATTTGGTACAGTCATTTCAAATGTTTGTGAAAGTGAAAACTAATAAACTTTTTGTTCATATAAAATATGTTGCCATGAGTAATTGATCACATTATTTTTTTACAGTGTAGTTAATTGTAATGACATTATTTCCCCCCCCCAAGAGTGCAACACATTGTAATACCCATTTATTTCCATTGCACGTCCTGTGAAGAAATCCTCTCAGGAAGAACCTGTAAGTGTATAAATAACTTAACTATAATTTGTATATACTTGTGTACCTATTCTTTCTGTTGAGTTGCAGGAGTCCACACCTAGAGAAAGGTCTACAGAAAAGCTCACAGAACAGTCTGCACAAAGAACTGATACAGAGGTGGGCAGTGTTTTACTTTTGTCTTTTGTTGCATGAGGCATGTTTTAAAATTACACAGGGTGACATCCGTTCCCTATATAAGCGGCATATATTTTGAGGTGAAAAAAGAGAAATTAGAGGAGAAATTGAACTCGACAACTTGAAAGAGAAAAATTTCACTGGAGATAGAGTTGCTTCAGAGTAAGTGCTAATACACTATTTCACACATAGTAGTATTGCTGACTTTCCATAACTATCTCTTATTGCAGGCAAAATATGACTTGCTGGCTTTTCTTTATAAATAATCTTTTAAATAAAACTCAAGGAAGTAAGCATATTTGTCTTGTCTTTTATTCAGTAAAAAATGGTGTTCCACAATTCTGTCCCGTGCAGCTCTGCCACTAGGTTGGTTCAAGTGCACTGGCTGGAGGTCATCATCAGGCTTCACCCCCACCACAGGGGTCCTCTCCTTTCTGATGGTGGCAATGTTATGCAATATGGCATATGGAACAATTATGTCACAGGCCCTGTCAGGTGCAACCCTCAGACTTTTCAGACACTGAAATCTTCCCTTTAGTTGCCCAAAGGTCATTTCAATGCTTGTCCTGGCTAGAGCTGCATTGTAACGGGTTTGTGGTCCAGGGTTTGGCTCAGGGAAGGGCGTTATAAAATACTGCCTGCAGGCATAGCCCCTGTCTCCAAGCAGGATCCCGTCACATTCCCCTGTATAATGGAAAAACGCAGTTCTGTTAGGCTCAGCATAATACTGTGTATAATACTGTGAGCTTGAAATGTATGTTCCCTTACCACGTTCAAATAATGTGCATAAATGTGACTCTCTGAAAATTCTCGAGTCATGCACTGATCCTGGCCATTATGCTTCCACATTGGTGACGTGGAGCATAGAGTTACACACCATCGAAGAGATTTTAGTCAGTCAACTGCATACTTTTTGATTTCATTACTTTTTTTCCCCATGTAATAATCTGGAATATTATAAATCGTAATTGTAATTTACCTGCACATTTACACTATGAAAGCCCTTTCGCTTCACAAAATCCCCCTCACTGGGGCCTGGGGGGGCCTTGATGGGGACATGCAGTCTATGGCACAAATCACGTTAGGGAAGCCTGAAGGACACATACTGTTAGTCATACTTATTGGCATGGTCATGATTGCATGTCATTAACCATTATAAATGTACCTGCAATAGCAAAAAAATCCTGCTTTACAACCTGTGGTCTTAAGTGGCTTAGAAAAACAACAAAAAACCCTAAAAACTGCTTGAGCGCCAGGTAAAGTTTGCGAATGCACACAGTCTGTGCTGTTGTTAAAGCCCGACGACTCCGTGTTGAACACGTAATGTGTGGTTCCAACAAATGAATGATGTAAATAACACCCTTACGAGAAAAACGGTATCTCTCAACAATGACGCTATCGCGCTGCGCTAAATGATCCTGTCTATTCATTCGAAAAGCTCTGCGAATTATTCTTGCACCTTCCGCAACAGGTTGCTGTCGTATAAATGGACAAGACATGGCTGCGACAGACTTACCCATCTCCTCCGCTTATAAAGCCGCAATCTAATCCTGTTTACATGAAGTTAGCCTGCTCCCGAGCAGGTTCAAGCTTACGGACCTGTTGCTATGACAGCAAGTCCAGGATGAGCGTCCAAGAACCGAACAATCCAAGATCATGCCAAATCGTCAACAATCAAATCCAGCTAACCGAGTTAGCGACGTACGAAGAACGGGCCCCAGCAATACAGCAAACAATATAATAAATTAATCCACCAAAAACCATCAAGAAAAACACAGCAAACTAATATAAAAATAAGAGAAAAATCACTATATATCAGTCAGTAACAATTCCCAAAATAAAGTAAAGTTGACCATCAATCACACTCCTCCACTTGTTGTATATCACATGACATTTCGAGGTGATTTTTGAAGATTGTGATGGATGTTGCATCTCAGGTGGAGGCTGGCGGTTAATTTCACCACAGAGGAACTGAATGAGTAAAGGTTCTTACAAGCGATTTGGTGCCTTGTTGTGATGGAACAAACAGGCGTCGCGCAGAGAAGATGACGGGAGGAGATGTGGACTACAGAAGGGACTTAAAGGTAAAAAGGTGAAACTGGGAGCCAATTTCAATTTTTCTTAAAAAAACAAAAAAAAAATTTGGGATAAAAGCATTTGCCAAATAAATTAGAATGTAAATTATAAATACTTTTTATCGACATAAAAAGATCACTTTTAGACTGAAATTTGAATAATATAGTTTATTTTAACTATTTTAAATAATAATATTGTCATTTGATTTGGGAAATTCTTCATTATCTTTTATCTTCTCTCGGGTTAAGAACAGATCATTTTAGATACTCGCTCAACTTCAGGATCTGAATGTCTTTATTGGGATCTCAATGTTGAAATGCCTCTAATATATTTAATGTTTTGGTTCAAGATATAAAAAACATGTACTAGTGTAATAACTTATAATAAATAAACAGTGGGTTATGGAAATGCTTTTGGCCATGTTGTGAAACATTCATTTGACATGATATTGGTTAACATGTACAATAAAAAAAAATAATGATGATACAGAGTTTTATATAGTTTTATCTCGGCCAAATATTGTCCAATCCTAACAAATACATCAACATGCATTAATGTAAAGATAATTTATTCAGTGTTCAGATGACGAAAAAAAATCTAAATTTCAAACCATTAAGTTTTTGTTGTACAGAGTCACATTTGAGAAATCAAAATTAATTAAATTAACAAAATGAAAAAGTATCTTTTGCCTATAATTTCTGTTCATTGAAGACACTGAATTTATGATTAAAAAATCACTTTGATGCTCACTATTTCAACATCCCAATTTTTTTAATTTAACTTTATTTACATTTTATTTTTAAATATTTATTGTACATACAGCCACAATAAAAAAAATAAGAGACCCTTCCCAGGGGCAATTCTAGGGTCAGAGCTTTAGGGGTGCTGAGCACCCAATGAGCCCCACTGCCACCTCCCACCCTCTTTACACACACAAAAAAAATATGTCTATTGAAAAATAACTTATCATTACAACATTGATTCAACTAACTCCAAAATTCTAATTTGTTTTCTTTTTTTTGAGACCTTTTCAGAACTCCAGCTTAATTGTGAGAGTTCACACAGACAGCCCCCTGTAACAAACACAAAACCTTCTTCACACAGCTTTTCCTGACCCGTTAACTCCCATAACCTCCTTTTGTATCAACAGTCATCAGATTGGTTAGATTAGATTCAACTTTATTGTCATTGAACAAAGTAACAGGTACTTAATGTAATTCATCTTCTGTAATTTATTACAGTTTTTCTCAAATGCTAAAACTCAAAAGTTAATCCTCTAAACCAAATGTCCAGTTGTCTAAACAAATTTACTAAATATAGCCATCATTTTCCAATATAATAAACACATTTCACATGAAGACACAATTCACAAAACACAATCCTCCGTTCTCATAAATCTTAACACATTTTTCCTTGCTAAAACACAAGTTGCAAAGTAACTCATTTTCTCAGATGAAAGCTCATGTGATGCAAAACGATTGCCACAGTCAGCAATATTTGAACACAATGAACACACCTGGCATCATTCATTACACACAACGACTCAAAATTTAAGACACTTGTTGCTAATGCTGTGACCACATGTATAAAAGCAAGTTCAGAGTGCACAGTTTGCTGAAGATTCCAAACAAACACAATGGATGAAGGGAAGAGGAATTTGAGTCAGAGGAGGGAGAAGAGCTGGCTATGGAAGAAGATGAGCAGGCCAACAAGGGAGAGGAGAAGGTCCAGGAGGGAGAGCAAGACAACCTCGCACCATCATTACAGACAAGATGCGAGCAACAGTCATTGACTTGTCCATGGCATGACAATGGCTGAAGCAGGACTAAGTCTCCGTCCAAACCTGACTAGGTTCACCGTGGCCACCTAGTTGAAAGTTGAAAGAATGCCACATAGAGGTGAGAGGGTTGCCATATTTACAGCGGCACAAGAAAGCCCTCATTTTGGATATGGTTCGTGAGAACAACCTCATCAGACTCCGGGAGATCAGAGACAAAGTCATTGCCGATAATGTCAACTTTGAGAGCATTGATGTCAGCTTGGCCACAATAGACCGAGTTCTCCGGCGCCAAAAGATGCGGATGAAACAGGTCTATAGGGTTCCCTTTGAGCGCATCTCTGCGCAACACAAAGACCTACGTTAAGAGTATGTGCAAGTAAGTATACATCCATGTTCACAGTACAGTTAGTGGACATACTGTGTTACTCAGTGGCCTACATTGCTTCTGGACAATACTGTGCTACCTGATTGACTGTTGTTCTGAACACCTGTGCACTTTCACATTTTCACAGAGGATATTACAGTTGGACGCGATGGCCAGACCTCATGAGTACCTCTTCCTGGATGAGGCTGACTTCAACCTGCAGAACCGAAGGCAAAGAGGCCATAACATCATTGGGCAAGTGGAGGTCTTCCAAGGATGGATTCGCCATTCCAGGGAATTTTTCCCGCAGTGCCTGGCAAGAGACAATATAGCCTGCGATGTGGATGAGGGGATGTGGCCCGATGCAGCTCAGCGACATGATGCCGCACAGTGATTGTGGTGTGTGTGTGGTGAATAAAGTAAATAAAAAAACTTCAAACCCTGATCATGTTTTCAAGAGTACTGTTGTGTGCAATAGATTCACTTTTTGCATTGATTTGTTTTACAGTAGTGTACATGCAGAATTTACTACAGATTTATACTCTTCATATGAAACTCACAAATCTAAATGCCTAATGCTCTGCAGAGATCAAAGAAGATCCATTACTGTAAAGTTTCTAAAAAGATGCATTGGCAGTTATGAAACAAATAACCTTCTCACAAATTGAGTATTGTGTTTTCAATTGTTTTGCTGTAGTGTGTAATGATGTGTATAGTGTTTACATTTTTGAAAGCTTCGAGCTGCTCTTTTGGTGTGAAAGTTTGAGTTTTGAAGTGAGAAGGTGTGGTTGTGTTTATGTAGCTTTAGAAAAGGGTGTTGTGTTTAGACATTGGGGAACATGGAGGAAACGTTTGTGAAATGTGTTTTAGCATTTGAGAAAAATTGTAACAACTGGCCATCTATATCTGGTTGCACGCCTGTCTGAACTTTCATAAACCAATATAAGTCATCGATTAATAATAATAAAACAAGCTTCACATCAAGAGCAAAAAAAAGAAGGTAAAACCAAAAAGTCCAAAATATCCAGATAATTTACAGAGGTCTTAAAAATACTTAGAAAGTAAAGATAAAAAAAAGAAATAGAGATAAATCTTTAAAGTACTTCCCCTGAATCCCCGTTTGGCTCTACTTTGGGAGAGTTAATCTATGTCGCCGCACTTTGAGGCTGGCAAACCTGTCAATGACCCTTTGGGGTTCAATTATTTCAAGCAACTCCTTCTCAATAGACATCACAGCTATAGGTGCTGGAGTCTGCTTTGGCCTGTGGTCCTCCTGAGCCATGTATGGAGCCGACGCAAGGCACTAAAAATATGAATCTAGGAGTTTGTACACTGCTATCATGTCCTGAACTGTACCAGCCTCACTCTTGCGCTTCAGAAAGTTTTCCTTCTGACACTCTGGTCCAAACGCCAGGGCTTCATGTTTCCATGGCGACTGACCAGAAAAGACGCACGTAACGTCATGTTTACGTGACTCCAGACTGTTAAAATGAGTATCAAATGAACGACAAACTTTAACAACAGAGACACATGTACACACTACACAGGTCCACAGTTTAGTTGTTTATGTTTCACGCTCTAGCAGTTAATAAACAGAACTGAATGCGTCTTGCGGAAGAACATTGTAACCGGCGCTACTTCTTTCTGTTTATGACTATGGACGAGTCACCCATGTCCTGTGCTACTCCACAGAGGCGGCGACCCGCGACAAAAACAGTCCGAAAATTAACACTAATAGGTGTAACAAGGTGATTCAGGATACTGACTCCAGTACTCACCAATATGGTTTCGCAATCGGAACAACTATGTAATAGGAAAGAAGCTTTGGAGCAACTTAGTTGATTCACAACTACGGGTTCTCACTCCTCGTGTGTCTCGCGCTGGATGACGGTCGCGCTGAGCGGTGCAGGTACAGAGGAGAAGAGAAGAGAAGAGAAGAGAAGAGAAGAGAAGAGGAGAGGAGAGGAGAGGAGAGGAGAGGAGAGGAGAGGAGAGGAGAGGAGAGGAGAGGAGAGGAGAGGAGAGGAGAGGAGAGGAGAGGAGAGGAGAAGAAAGAGAAGAGAAGAGAAGAGAAGAGAAGAGAAGAGAAGAGAAGAGAAGAGAAGAGAAGAGAAGAGAAGAGAAGAGAAGAGAAGAGGAAGAGAGGATGACACCCTTTGCTAAGTGCGGATGTTTCATTTTCATCCTTAACACATACATTTTAAACCACAAACTACGGAGTGTTTTGGACATTTTAAAAGACGAATTTACTTTTAGAATAACAACAGTTCTTACTCCAAGTTTTAGGGGTGCTGAGCTTCTTTTTAGGAAAAAAAAGGGGCTAGCCTCGCCCATGACCCTTCCATTTTTCATTAAATAAGCATTTCTAGATGTATTGTGGCAATTCTAGACCTCAGGAGTTACAAAGTCATCCAACAGCATTTTTAAAGACAAGACACATGAAAACTGTGACAAAAATCAAGGTCATCAAATATTTTATTTTGACTTTTACAGAGGCATACAGAACTATTACTGTTGAATTGATTAAAAGTGAACATGAACTTGTTTCACACCTCAAATACTACAACGGAAACAAAACATATTTTGTGTTATTCTCACATGTTCCTGTAGATTTCATTATCTGCAGATAAAAATAGTTTAATTTGACATTTGAGGGAAATTGTTTGTGGTTCACAGACAAAAATGATAAACAAAACTATAAATAGTCAATTCAGAAAAACTGAAATGATCCTTTGAAACGGTCTCTTCATTTAAGAAGCTGTATATTATAATACAATACATTAAAACACAAATACTCTCCCTTTATGAGCCAAACGTGGATTAAAAATAACCCAGCATTTTTAGACAACAAAAGATGAATTCTATCTAAAAGCGAATGATCACCCAGACCTGCCTGAAACGCCTCGTGTAGCCACACCCCCACAGATCTACATCAGCTTGTGGTGTGATTTGACTAAGACCGCCCACATGTTAACACAAGTAAGGTGGGCGTACCTGTCAGTACAATTGCTTTGGAAGATGATGTTCCATATAAGGTAAGATGCGTTACATTTCCATCACACACTTGCAGTATTTGGCCAATCACTACACACTGGTTAACTGGCCAATCACTACACACTGGTTAACTGGCCAATCATAGCACACCGCGCTTTACACAGCGATGAGCTTTATAAAACATCTGAGTGCGTTTACATCCTACTGAAACATTAGCTGCATGTCATGATCTACTGTAAACTCTTGTACACTAAAATAATATTTGTGTGCTCCCGATAACAATATATTTATTGTGTGTTTGTGAATTATCCTGCAGATGGCACTGTTGTTCCATTGTGATCTATCTGCACGTGGAGAGAATTTGAAGAGTTTGGTTCCAAAATGAGACATTTCCGTTTTAAGCATTTTGTTATAGTGCATTTCAATAAATATCAAATCAAACTGCAGTTAGTTTGTTCTGATTTAAGACAAAAAAATACAGCGAACAAACATGATAACAATAAAAAAGAAAGGCACCTGTGTCAGATTATGCACCCTACCTCAGTACACGTAATCCTAACCATTGTGGGGATGGGGTGCATAATCTGACAGGGATGCCTTTCTCTGCATTACACCGGCACCATTTTATGCAACCAGCGAATTACTATTATTTTAATGATAAATGAAGATTTTTTTTCCTAAATAACATGATTCTATTTTTTAAAATAAAAAAATGTTTTATCAGCCAATCGGACAGCTGCGTTATTAAAGGGGGTGCATAACCTGGCAGGGGTGCTTTGCTCGGCACAACACCGGTTAGCTTTTGGGATGTCAGAGTCGGCAGACTAATATCCGTTCTCATACACTGCATGGAAAATGTGGATTTACTGCCCAAAAATATGTTTCTTATTTAAAAAAAGTAGAAAGTAATATATAAAAGATATAAGAGATCCTCTTTACATGGCTGAGCCAAAACAACTCGATAATGTTATTGGACCCTGAAATGAGTTTGCTCCCCGGCGCCCTCTTGTGCCCAGTCATGAATCTATACACCGTTGATTGACAGCTCAAATCATGATTTCTTCAATGCATCAAATCACATTGAATCTTGATGTCAGTCACGTGACTAAATACATATTACGTGATGTTTATTGTGAAAAATCTGACACGTATATAAAACCAAAAGAGATATGATAGAATACAACAGGTACATTCAGAATCCTTCACAATGAGGGATATTTTCTAGTTTATATGAATTATTGATATACATTATAACATTAAGAGTAAATAAGGAGAAATCCAGGTAACAATTCAATTTCTTAGACTCAAATGGATCAGTCACAGGACACTATTTACAGAAGAAAACATATAAACGTTGCATTTATTTTTCTTGTGGCATTTTAAGCAATTTATCTTAATGCTTTTAGTGAAACAAGAATTGTTGCTCTACCTCAGTGGTTCCCGACTCCAGGCCCCCTGACAGAAGATTTGAGATGTCTCTCTATTGAACGCATGAACAAGTTAATGATATAATGAAGTGATGATTGAGTCATTAATGATGAACACCTGCTGTTAACAAACACAATCACTCATAAGTGATTCATAAGATATTCTGCTTCTTATCACTTCATCATTCAGTGTCACATCTAACAGCCTGTAGTATGCACACTAAGCAGTGTTCATTTCATCTGGGCTAACGCGTGTGGGGCCTACATGAAACCCGCCGACAAAACCAGCTGAGGGCCAGAAGACAGCCTATATCAAACCCATCTGTTGTCTTTGCTGGCCAATGTTACCAATGTTTTGCTTTGCATATCGATTGCTATCAGCATGTTAAGAGACTTCCAACCAGCATGACAAAAAACATTTCTGAACAGTATTGCCTACACTGCCTTTAACAAAGCAGCTTTTCTCACCAATGCATGCAGAGAAGTCATCTATGAATCCAGAAGCGACTTTTGTCAAATCATAATTGTGGGCTACCTGCACCATTAGTAAATTATTTAAAAGACTGCAACACAAGAAGTTAAGATATCAACACAAAACTGATGGATTCCATTGTCTTTACAGATGTCTTTAACATACCGTTTTAAATGACATTGCAATCTTAATATAAAAGAACAAGAGTCAAGTTTCCAACTAAAGCAAACACTGATCACAATAATGGTGGTTTGTTGAAATCTCAATATTCTTCCTAAATAAATTGACATTGATATTGATTCGATTCCATTAGCATTGACAAATCAACCATTATTAACATTGATTCAATGGTCTTTCGCTGTGTAAGGTAACTAGTAAATGAGTTGAATCAGGTGTTTTATAGAGAGACATCTCAAACATTCTGTCAGAGATCCCCGAGGATCAGGATTGAGAACCCTTAAGGTAAACTATGGACTTGACTTGACTTGTTCCCACATTTAGTGTTGCTCTGAATAGTTTGTTTATCGTCACCAGTACACTGATTCTTGATGTCTGTTTTTGAACAACTGGTTCAGTATTGTAAGGTGAGGACTGTATAATCATAGTAATGATAATAAGTAATAACATTGGTTTGTTGTAATGTTTAAAATATCAACATTAATTGTAAGATCAAAAAATGATATTTATATGTGTAAGGTTGTTATTCTGTATAAAAATAAATGTGTTCTGTTTTCTCATAACAGTTTACAACCTATGCATTATTAATACAGTATATGTCTGTAGTCTATGTGTGTGAGTCAGTGCTACACTTTTACCTTTACTAAGAGAATGTAAGTTTGGGAAACCCTGGCTTACTGTACGCATTTGGTGCCCCCAAGTGGCAGTTCAAATTTAGCTGGCTGTGAACTTAAAAAATGTTTCATTCTGAGCAAAAGAAATGCACATATATATCACAAATCCTTGTATACACATTTTGAAGAGCTGTATTTATAGGGAGTTCGACCATTTCTTTAAAAAAAGGAAAGCTCAAAGATGGCAATGATAGATTCCTATAACTGCCTATTATGTGCATACAATCTGATTATTAGTTCCAGAATATTAGATCCAGAATGATGGACAAAATTTCAGACATCTCATACAATTTCTTAATACTTGAACAGGAATTAGTAAATCCACCGGAGAACTTCTGTAAAGCAAGTCACATGATCAGAACGCCTTTAACAAAGGCACTTGTACTGTCAAAACAAAGCGCTTTCCCTCTTCCATTCCAGACAGCAAGCAGTGAAGTAACAGAGGACTGTGAACAAAGCTGAGTGATACCAACCGAGACCAAAATGACTTCAGAAAATACAGGTGAGTAGAAAATTCTCCTGATATTATACAGAAATCACTAGAAGACAGCAAATCTATAACCTGTGCTGAAATGATTGGACAAAAATTGTTAATGAAACTTTTCTATTGGAATCTGATTTTCCTTTCAGATTGGAAGAACGCTGCATTTTATAAGCTTTCAATTAAATTTAAATCTTCTCTTTAAGAGATTAAGAGATACTTTAAGAGTATTTGCTGACTATAATATTTTGAAGATTTGTGTTAAAATTCAACTTGTGCTTAACCACAGATACAGATATGTAGAGAGAGAGAGAGAGAGAGAGAGAGAGAGAGAGTCATGCAAAACAACGTAAATTACAGGGAGAAGCAAAAATGCCTTTACCCCGTCTTACATGTTCTAAATATATTTATATTTAGAGACAAATAATAGGAAATCTGCAGTGAACACTCTTAAGACTGAATTAAACAAATCATTAAAAGCAAAAAAATCATGATTATTATCATTATAACAAAAAGCTTACAATCATTGAGAATGTGAGCATCAGTTTTTTAAACACACGTAAAGCAAAGTAACCTCCAATGTTTTGCTTCGAACAGAGATGGCGTTGTAGAGTCAAAGGTTTGCACTGCAGCTCACAGGGATAGTTCACCCATAAATGACTCTCCCATCATTTCAAACCTGTATAGCTTTATTGTTCCTCAGGACACAAAAGAGGTATTTTGAAAAAAATTGATAACAACAGCAACACCCATTGACTTTGCTTTGTGTTTTGTGCTCTTCAAAATAGTTTTTTGTGTTCGGTGGTCATACAGGTTTGATATGACAAGATGACGAGTAAATCAATCAGTGTTTGCTTTAGTTAAGCTCTTGAATCTTGATTTCTAATGTCAAATTGATTTACTTTTGAGAAAGTGGTTTACGTTTAAGAATATTTGCAGATGGTTTATTTCAATAAATATAAATAATCTAAAAGGCGTTCATAATAGCTGACACACACATGAACATTAACACACAATGAATTCCCTTTAAATGCTATTAGAGTTGGAAACATGTATTTTAATGTGTATGTAACTTTAGAGATGGTCCCTACCCTGCCAACAAAGGCATGTCTAAAAGACGTCTATTCTAAGTTATTAATGAAGTGAAAAGACGTCCTCAGAGGAGACAGAATGAACGTTTTTAAGACGTCTTCTGAAAGTTTGGTATTGATATCCAGGTGATCTCTATAATCACTTTCGCACCTGCAATTAATGTTGAACAATTTTTTATTCTTATTCTTGTTTTTTTTAAACATTCAATGGTTTTCATCTGCTTATATTATTATTAGATTAATACTAAATTATATTCTATTAATTATATTTATTATTATACTATATTTATCATTTATTATAGTGATATAATAAATATAACAATTAAGAGGTTATTATAAAATTGATGTTTTTTTCTGTTTTATAGTTTGTGATCTAAGGATCGTGCTTTTGGGTAAAACTGGAGCAGGAAAAAGTGCAACAGGAAACACCATACTGGGCAGAAATGTGTTTGACGTGACTGGTTTTATCACATCAAACAATAAAATGTGCGAGGAACAGGAGGCAGTGGTGGGTGGAAAGACCATCTCTATAATCGACACTCCTGGATTGGTTAACACATCTATAACTGAAAAGGAGCTGAAAGCAGAACTAGAGAAATGCCTCTTCTCATCTTCTCCTGGTCTTCACGTGTTTATGCTGGTCTTCAAACTAGGTGTGAGATTCACTAAAGAAGAAAGGAACACAGTGAAGTGGATTCAGGAGAATTTTGGAGAAGATGTTTTGAACCGAACCATTATAATATTCACCCACACCGATCAGCTGAAGGGTAGACCTTTAGAGGTGTATATTGGAAGTAGCAAGAATTTACAGAATATGGTTGACAGCTGTGGTGGTAGATATCACTCATTCAACAATCAGAACAGAAACAATCAGGATCAGGTCACAGAGCTCATGAATAAGATCAATACGATGATGGAGAACCTTGAACACAGTCAATACACGTATGAGATGTTTAAACGGGCTCAAATGACCAAGAGATACAAAGAGATGATTGAGACATCAAAGAGTGTATGTAAAGTCACATTGCTAGGAGCTGGGATTTTAATAACAGCAAAAATAGTTCTAGACATGGCGTTGGCAGAAAGAGCAGGGGCGTTATTAGTAGCCGCAGAACAAGCAGTGGTAAAAGTTGCAGAAGAAATATCTGAGGCAGCAGTAACAGCTGCACAAAAAGGAATAGAAAATGTGGCACAGGGAGCAGCAGAAGTGGCAGAAGCAGCAGTCACAGCTGCAGAGGAAGTAGCTGAAGCAGCAGTAGTTGCAGCTGAAGCAGCAGTCACAGCTGCAGAGGAAGAAGCTGAAGCAGCAGTAGTTGCAGCTGAAGCAGCAGTCACAGCTGCAGAGGAAGAAGCTGAAGCAGCAGTAACAGAAGGAGCAGCTGCAGCAGGAAGAACATTAGTAGGAGGAGGAGTAGCTACTAGTGTGTTGACAGCAGCAGCTGCAGCAGCAGCAAGAGCTGCAGCAGCAGCTGGAAAAGTGGCCACAACAGGAAGAGTTGGAGCTGTAGCCGCAATAGCAGCAGCAGCAACAGGATTCATTGTTACATTAGTCTCCACCCTTAAACATACAACGAAAGGGTAGATATTTTACTTTTTTCCTTCAATTTAACTATTCAAGACATACTTTAGAAAAATACCCTATACCTAAGCTAATAATTGTAAACGCAAATGGAAACTGTTAAACAAGCAACTTTATGTACTGCATTTCTTTTTATATTTCTAGAAATTAGTCTGTTACCTTGCACACATTTTTTGTCAAAACTGCAGTTTTTAGTTGTACACACAAATGCTGATATACAGGCAAACAGTAGCAAACTTTATTTAAATCTACTTTATACAATGCCTTTATTGTTTTGGTAAATATTTACCCTGCAAGCTACACGGACAGCCCACCGAGCTAAGAAAGATGTCTCTTTTTACATCTTTGTCAACCTTGAAAAGAGGTTACCTGAGGAACCAACTTGATATGTTTTATAACATCTCTTTATGATGTCTGATATTATCTGTACAAAGTTAAAACTAGTTCAAATGTGGTGTTTTCCAGACTAATTTCAGCTTTCACACGGAAATAAATGAATTTTGGGGAGACTGTTTGAAATAAATGTTTTGAGCTGAATAATATGAAGTGAAAGTTTTTCTTGGGTTTTTCGTTTTTCTCCTGTAAAGCTGCTTTGGAACAATGCAAATTGTGAAAAGCGCTAAAATAAAATTGAATTGAATTGAATTGAATTGAAAGTGTCCTATTTGTCAGATATGGTGACCTCTGCATTTAACCCATTCAGGGAGTAGTAAACATACACACAGCAAGATGTGAACACATATTCACATGTATAATGATGTCTCTCTTTATATAAAACACCTCATTCCACTCATCAGTTTGTTAGGGTTTTCATTAGGGCCCAATGAACACATTTAAAAGCTGGAGAGTTGATCAGGTGTTTTATATACACATTTGACTGAAGAGAAAAGATATTTGGTTTGCTTTTTTTACTTAATTTCATTAGAATTTGTCAAAGCTGTTGTACGCCAACTGTAACATAGAGTTCTGAGTCCAAAGTTTTTAACATGAAGAGTTTACATCTGAAAACAAGCGTCCACAGAACAGCAATGTGATGAAAACACTGAAGGAAAACTGGACGAGAGCGCTGGAGACACAGAATATAAAGTCACATGTGGATTTCATGGTCACTGTACGTTGTGTTGAGGAATAATCTCTCTCAGTTTGATCTGAATGTTTTTATTGATATATTGTGAAATCTTTTCTCAGGTGGTTCACATGGATCACGGCATGAAGGGTAAAAAGCCCATAGACAGCTTCTATTTCTACAGCAAGAGAAACCCCAACACAGCCTTCAAGATCAAGAAATATCAGGTAACCTGTGATGAGCCTTTTACACAAACAACTGAATCCATCAATGAATATGAATCATAAATAATCTGGTCATCTTGTTCCATCCGTCTGTCTTTACCAACAGCTGTCCAGTTTTCTGCCCGAGAGGTTTTATGAGCGACTCCTTCGGGTTTATTATAGTGGATCAGATGAGCAGATTCTTGAGGAGGCTCAGAAGTGTTTTGAGCTGTGGTGCAAAAACATGTTTGGACTTCAGACTGAAGAAGAAGAAGCACAACAGGATTCAGAAATGAATGACAGGTATATCATCTGCTGTTGAGAAAAGTCATTTATTCTCTGTTTCTGTTCATATGTGTGACAATAATGTTTTCATTACGGTCCAGAACTACACCCAAGAGGATCAAACTTTCTTAGATCATAGAAATGAAAATGAGCTTTCAAAGAAAAAAGTGAAAGTGTGTCTGAATGGAAATGGAGACAAAGATCATCAGCTGATCTGTTTTGAGAATCTATTGTAAGTGTCTTTTGTAGAATCATTGTACAGTTGAACCTGTGAAACAAGATTCACTTCACATTAAACCACAGAATGTTTATTCTTGTCATCATTAAACACACAAACCTTTATTTCAAGTTGATGTTCAGGTAAATATGTGTGTATGGTGTGAGATCAGGGCGTCTCAGATGTTGTGAAAACAAGGTTATATGATCATATAAGATCGATCACATCTGAAGAGCAAATAAGAGCAAAGACGGACTTCTTGTCACATTAACGTTAAATTCACAATACTTAGTATTTAATGCAAACTTACATCACATGACAGAAGTTTAAAGTTACAGCTGTTGCATTATGCCATTACTATTTTTCCTGCTTATTCCTCTTTTGTCTGATATCAATCACAAAATAAGACCAATTTATACCTTAAAAGTTTCAACAATCAAACTTTGGAAATCAAAACTAATAATCTCTCCCTGTTCTTCATAAACATTTCCTCAGTAACTTTGAATAAAAGTCAGTGAGTGCAGCTGTGACACGTCAGAGGAGATCTGGTCCTCCCGGCTGTGACCGCTTTCTCCTGACCTTTATTTTCTACATTTGTTTATCATTTGAGTTTGGGTTCCTCGGCACAGGGCCGTGTTATCTTACTCACCAGGAGACTCCATTTATTAGATATTATTTACTAGAATGAATTTGTCTGTTCTATAAACACCAGCACTGAGCTGTTTGTTTTCTCTGTCTGTGGGGTTTTCTTATTTTCACCTATTTTCACTTTGGAACAATGCACTTTACGAAAACGTAAATCATGAAATATATAAATAAAATTGAATTGAAGCTGTCAATATCTTAATGTTATTGTAATTCATCATCATATGGCCAATAAACTGAATAGAAGAAACTGATTATGGACATTTAAATGGGTTTGTAATACTAAATGATGTTTAATAAACAAAGTTTGGGAGAAGCCCTGGTAAATACTGCACATCGAGCACATAATAGCCAATCAGACCAATTATCCAACCAGCGTCAGCAGAACACGTATAAATATAGAGAAGCTCCTCGCCTCAATCCTCTCGTCTGATTTCACAATCCCTCCACCACCCCGACTCCTTTCCTTTTTCCACCCCTGCCTCTGGCAGCCAGGGAGATGGGCTCTCAGGACTCGGGCTCCCTTCCTGGTAAAAGGGGGAGCGCTCCGGGCTCGGATGGGAGCTCGGAGCTCAGAGCCCTCTCCCTCTCCCTCTCCCTCTCCCTCTCCCTCTCCCTCTCCCTCTCCTTCTCCCCGGACAATACACCAAAAACTGATAAATGTTTGAAAAGATCAAAGATCATCAGCTGACATGTTTTGGGAATCTGTACAATTGTAAAACTGGTTTAATAAGAAGAACCAGTGAAACTTCATGTTTCTCATTATTCATGTGACCATCTGAACAACTGTAAACAGATTCTGTGTTGTTTAGTTTGAAGAGGTGAATATTTCCTCCAGTAGACAGTAAAGTTTTTCTGGTTCACTTGTAGATCACAACATATTATTTTCTGACACACAAACTGATGTAGTGATAAAGAATCATCTGAGCACAAACATCTGTTGATGTCAAGATCTCCTCACAGCTCCACACACACCATTTACATCTTCACTTATTACACACACCAGCTTCACTTTATTTCAGGTGTTTATAACAGATCCTGTTGAGAATGAACAGAGGTTTATGATCTAGTTTATATTCCATTGAAAACAAGTTTAAACACTTGATAGTGATCAGGTTTGATTCAGTCGAGCTTTCCTTCTCTCTTCCTTCATCTGTTGCAGTTTTACTCAGAACTCTTGTGCATTGATGAAAGAGTCTTCAAGGAGAAGTTCATCCCAGAATCAAATGTGTCATGTTTTACTCAACCACATGACGTTTAACATGTTTTAAGACCTCACGGCGTCTTCAGAGCACAAATAAAGAGATTTTAGTGACGTGAGTGATTTCCAGGCCTCCTCATAGACTTCACAGTTATAGTTGTTGTGAAGGTCTAGAAAAGCATTTGATGTTGTTGAATTGATCCATCGGCTCATAGAGACTCAACTGAATATGTTTGAAGCACTGAGAATGCTTTATGTGTGAGAAACAAACCAAAATAACAACTTTAATGGATATATTCTCCTCTGTCTTGTCGGTCTATTGTGCGCGTTCATGAATCATCAGATGTTTGGTGAAGATCAGCTTATATACAGCAAGCATCTGTTTGGGCGTCCAGGTTGTCTGTCAGAACGCCGGTGTCTGTCCCCAACGAATGTGTCAAAGTGCTCTTGTGAACACACACCATAGACCGACAAGACAGAGGAGAATATATCCATTCAAGTCGTTGTTTCTATCGTCTCAACAAATGTTTTCATCATGATTCGGTTTCATTTAGTATTGCCTGTTGATTCAAATCTAGTAAAGAAAGTGTTCATTTCTACCCACAAAACATAATTCACTATCAGTTACAACGGGTCTATTTTGGGAAGAAGGTGCAAATCCTTCAAATATGAAATATCTTCATGATATCCCAAACCTTCTTAGAATTAATATTCGTCTTTAAAGCCACTTCTATCTTTTGATTGCCTCCATTTAATATTGAACTGCTGTTCTGTTTCTGTAAGTGATTTGGTCAATCAAAACAAGCTTTCAAGTATTATTTCTGCCCTACTTTGTTTAAGTTTACTCTTATACGCTATAAAAAATAAAAAGTAGACTTAACTTAAAATTTCAAGGCAACTTGCTGCACAGCTTTTTTTGAGTTTACTCAACATTTGGACAAGTACTTCACCAAACTCAATAAACTGAACAATGTCACATTTCTGTCAAATGAAAAATTATTGTTGAACCAACTAAATATTAGCATGCAACAAATAATCAATCAATTTTGGTAACAATCATCAAACATCATTTAAGATCATAAAGTCAAAAAAGGAACTCTAAATACTAAAGGCAAGTTTCAATGACAACAAAAACAAAAATATATAGTCAGCAAACACTAAAATAGCAATTGTTTAAATCATTTTAAACTGCAAATAAATTCTGCAATGCATGCTGGGAACTTTCAAACACTAGAATTGTTTATGAGATTACACAGTTTGGCAAGTTGGTCAAACTTATTGAAGCGCTTTGGACCATCACTTAGATATCTTAGTACAGTCAACATGTCAATTTGAGTTGGTCAGACAATCTTTGAAACAACTTATTTCCACTTGTTAAGTCAACTTTTTATAGATTTATTGTTTAGTTAACTAAAAGATAATAGTTTCTACAACTTTTTGTAAATTGGATTTTTTACAGTGTACGCAGGAATCATGTGAAGCACATCATGATCAGAATTCAACATTGATAAACACGTGGACACGTCTTCAACATTAACAAAGAACATGTTTTCAGTATCTATTGTATAATATTTGTCTTTAGTAGAATCTGATGTTCTGTCATTAAACAGAAGAACCTGTGAAACTGGATTAACTTCACATGAAACCACAGAATGTTCCTCATTGTCTTCTAGTTATTATTATACAAACACTCTTTTATTCTGATATCAGGTGAATATTTCAGTAGGGTGTGAGATCACTGTGTTCCTACTTTGTTTAAATTGACATGATCAGAATTCAACATCGGTAAACATGTTGACACGTAAACATCTTCAACATTTACATGAATACATGATTCTGTGATCATATAAGATCAATAACATCTGAAGCAGAAACATCATCTGATCACATTTAGGGGGTTTCAGATGTGACTTATTCACGGTAAAACACTGGCCTTGAGTCTCTTGATGCTTTTATGAAACGGTTATCACACAATATAAATGGACCATGATGGATGTTTGTATCTTAGTGTAAAGTGTAGCAAAGCAAATAATAAAACACAAATGCATTTACAGAAATGGAGGAGAGGAATAAGAAAATAAATTTTAAAATGTTTTAAAGTGACTCTACCGCTGTGTACAAGTCATTGATGTGAAGTGATGAGTTTTTGACTCAAAGTCTGCATTGAAATTCACACCAAAGGTGTTCGGCTGGGTTTAGGACTTGGATTTATGCAGACCAGTCAAGTTCTGTCAAGAGTGTGGCGTTAGCAACATCAAGGTCATGGGTTTGATCCCAGGGATTGCACACAAACACATGTACAGTGTCTCGTGTATAGTGTCACATGTATAGTGTCGCATGTATAGTGTCACATGTATAGTGTCGCATGTATAGTGTCACATGTATAGTGTCGCGTGTATAGTGTCACGTGTATAGTGTCGCGTGTATAGTGTCACATGTATAGTGTCACATGTATAGTGTCACATGTATAGTGTCACATGTATAGTGTCACATGTATAGTGTCACATGTATAGTGTCTCGTGTATAGTGTCACGTGTATAGTGTCGCGTGTATAGTGTCGCGTGTATAGTGTCTCATGTATAGTGTCACATGTATAGTGTCACATGTATAGTGTCGCAAGTATAGTGTCTCGTGTATAGTGTCGCGTGTATAGTGTCGCGTGTATAGTGTCACTTGTATAGTGTCACATGTATAGTGTCGCATGTATAGTGTCACATGTATAGTGTCGCGTGTATAGTGTCACATGTATAGTGTCGCGTGTATAGTGTCACATGTATAGTGTCACATGTATAGTGTCACATGTATAGTGTCACATGTATAGTGTCGCGTGTATAGTGTCACATGTATAGTGTCGCATGTATAGTGTCGCATGTATAGTGTCACGTGTATAGTGTCGCGTGTATAGTGTCACATGTATAGTGTCACATGTATAGTGTCACATGTATAGTGTCACATGTATAGTGTCACATGTATAGTGTCTCATGTATAGTGTCACATGTATAGTGTCACATGTATAGTGTCTCATGTATAGTGTCACATGTATAGTGTCGCGTGTATAGTGTCGCGTGTATAGTGTCGTGTGTATAGTGTCACATGTATAGTGTCGCGTGTATAGTGTCACGTGTATAGTGTCGCGTGTATAGTGTTACATGTATAGTGTCGCATGTATAGTGTCGCGTGTATAGTGTCGCGTGTATAGTGTCGCGTGTATAGTGTCACATGTATAGTGTCACATGTATAGTGTCTCATGTATAGTGTCGCGTGTATAGTGTCACGTGTATAGTGTCTCGTGTATAGTGTCTCGTGTATAGTGTCTCGTGTATAGTGTCGCGTGTATAGTGTCGCGTGTATAGTGTCACATGTATAGTGTCTCATGTATAGTGTAACATGTATAGTGTCTCGTGTATAGTGTCTCGTGTATAGTGTCTCGTGTATAGTGTCGCGTGTATAGTGTCGCGTGTATAGTGTCGCATGTATAGTGTCGCATGTATAGTGTCGCATGTATAGTGTCGCATGTATAGTGTCGCATGTATAGTGTCGCATGTATAGTGTCGCATGTATAGTGTCGCATGTATAGTGTAGTGTAATGGCTCATCTGCTTATTTTAAGGACGGAGTCAGTTTGTATTGTTTTGAATGTTGGTTTATATATAAATCAGAACACACGTCACACACGAGACACAACACAGCACCTTGACTTCCACACTGAAAAAAATGAATTTCTTACATTCTTGTATCCCAGTAAAAATTTCTAAAAATGTTTGAATCAAGAAGTATTTCCCTGATGAGCAAACTGACCATAGAAAATGAGACTTTACTCAACAAATATGAAATTTCAGTAAATTTGTGCTTAAAACAAGCAAATAAATCTGAAAAATAATCTTGATTTAAGGTTTACCTTTTTCTTAGTCACTCAATTCAAGATTATTTTTCTTTTTTCAGTCCAATTGACATAAAAAACGGTGAAAATGCAAAGACTGATGTCCACTTGACATCCACACACTAATGTCCTTGAAAATCTGAAGTTTTGTTTGACGTACATTTTTACGCCTTTTTAACATCAAGGTCTCTGATGGGAATGTTTTTAACACAAATGACATTGAATAATGTGTAATAAAATGAAAAGGCTTTTTTTCTTGTTAGTTTTGAGTAACCAGTGTCTTTGATTAAAAATGTATAAAAATGTGAAAAAACTAGCTGGAATGACTTATTTTTAGGAGAACTGAGCTAAATGATTTGTATAATAAAGTGTTCAAATAAAAAGACATTTGACTGAAGAGAAAAGATATTTGGTTTGCTTTTTTTTACTTAACTTCATTAGAATTTGTCAAAGCTGTTGTACGCCAACTGTAACATAGAGTTCTGAGTCCAAAGTTCTTAACATGAAGAGTTTACATCTGAAAACAAGCGTCCACAGAACAGCAATGTGATGAAAACACTGAAGGAAAACTGGACGAGAGCGCTGGAGACACAGAATATAAAGTCACACGTGGATTTCATGGTCACTGTACGTTGTGTTGAGGAATAATCTCTCTCAGTTTGATCTGAATGTTTTTATTGATATATTGTGAAATCTTTTCTCAGGTGGTTCACATGGATCACGGCATGAAGGGTAAAAAGCCCATAGACAGCTTCTATTTCTACAGCAAGAGAAACCCCGACACAGCCTTCAAGATCAAGAAATATCAGGTAACCTGTGATGAGCCTTTTACACAAACAACTGAATCCATCAATGAATATGAATCATAAATAATCTGGTCATCTTGTTCCATCCGTCTGTCTTTACCAACAGCTGTCCAGTTTTCTGCCCGAGAGGTTTTATGAGCGACTCCTTCGGGTTTATTATAGTGGATCAGATGAGCAGATTCTTGAGGAGGCTCAGAAGTGTTTTGAGCTGTGGTGCAAAAACATGTTTGGACTTCAGACTGAAGAAGAAGAAGCACAACAGGATTCAGAAATGAATGACAGGTATATCATCTGCTGTTGAGAAAAGTCATTTATTCTCTGTTTCTGTTCATATGTGTGACAATAATGTTTTCATTACGTTCCAGAACTACACCCAAGAGGATCAAACTTTCTTAGATCATAGAAATGAAAATGAGCTTTTAAAGAAGAAAGTGAAAGTGTGTCTGAATGGAAATGGAGACAAAGATCATCAGCTGATCTGTTTTGAGAATCTATTGTAAGTGTCTTTTGTAGAATCATTGTACAGTTGAACCTGTGAAAAAAGATTCACTTCACATTAAACCACAGAATGTTTAATCTTGTGATCATTAAACACACAAACCTTTATTTCAAGTTGATGTTCAGGTAAATATGTGTGTATGGTGTGAGATCAGATGTTGTGAAAACAAGGTTATATGATCATATGAGATCGATCACATCTGAAGAGCAAATAAGAGCAAAGACGGACTTCTTGTCACATTAACGTTAAATTCACAATACTTAGTATTTAATGCAAACTTACATCACATGACAGAAGTTTAAAGTTACAGCTGTTACATAATGCCATTACTATTTTTCCTGCTTATTCCTCTTTTGTCTGATATCAATCACAAAATAAGACCAAATTATACCTTAAAAGTTTCAACAATCAAACTTTGGAAATCAAAACTAATAATCTCTCCCTGTTCTTCATAAACATTTCCTCAGTAACTTTGAATAAAAGTCAGTGAGTGCAGCTGTGACACGTCAGAGGAGATCTGGTCCTCCCGGCTGTGACCGCTTTCTCCTGACCTTTATTTTCTACATTTGTTTATCATTTGAGTTTGGGTTCCTCGGCACAGGGCCGTGTTATCTTACTCACCAGGAGACTCCATTTATTAGATATTATTTACTAGAATGAATTTGTCTGTTCTATAAACACCAGCACTGAGCTGTTTGTTTTCTCTGTCTGTGTTTTTCTTATTTTCACCTATTTTCACTTTGGAACAATGCACTTTATGAAAACATAAATCATGAAATATATAAATAAAATTGAATTGAAGCTGTCAATATCTTAATGTTATTGTAATTCATCATCATATGGCCAATAAACTGAATAGAAGAAACTGATTATGGACATTTAAATGGGTTTGTAATACTAAATGATGTTTAATAAACAAAGTTCGGGAGAAGCCCTGGTAAATTACTCCACATCGAGCACATAATAGCCAATCAGACCAATTATCCAACCAGCGTCAGCAGAACACGTATAAATATAGAGAAGCTCCTCGCCTCAATCCTCTCGTCTGATTTCACAATCCCTCCACCACCCCGACTCCTTTCCTTTTTCCACCCCTGCCTCTGGCAGCCAGGGAGATGGGCTCTCAGGACTCGGGCTCCCTTCCTGGTAAAAGGGGGAGCGCTCCGGGCTCGGATGGGAGCTCGGAGCTCAGAGCCCTCTCCCTCTCCCTCTCCCTCTCCCTCTCCCTCTCCCTCTCCCTCTCCCTCTCCCTCTCCCTCTCCCTCTCCTTCTCCCCGGACAATACACCAAAAACTGATAAATGTTTGAAAAGATCAAAGATCATCAGCTGACATGTTTTGGGAATCTGTACAATTGTAAAACAGGTTTAATAAGAAGAACCAGTGAAACTTCATGTTTCTCATTATTCATGTGACCATCTGAACAACTGTAAACAGATTCTGTGTTGTTTAGTTTGAAGAGGTGAATATTTCCTCCAGTAGACAGTAAAGTTTTTCTGGTTCACTTGTAGATCACAACATATTATTTTCTGACACACAAACTGATGTAGTGATAAAGAATCATCTGAGCACAAACATCTGTTGATGTCAAGATCTCCTCACAGCTCCACACACACCATTTACATCTTCACTTATTACACACACCAGCTTCACTTTATTTCAGGTGTTTATAACAGATCCTGTTGAGAATGAACAGAGGTTTATGATCTAGTTTATATTCCATTGAAAACAAGTTTAAACACTTGATAGTGATCAGGTTTGATTCAGTCGAGCTTTCCTTCTCTCTTCCTTCATCTGTTGCAGTTTTACTCAGAACTCTTGTGCATTGATGAAAGAATCTTCAAGGAGAAGTTCATCCCAAGAATCAAATGTGTCATGTTTTACTCAACCACATGACGTTTAACATGTTTTAAGACCTCACGGCGTCTTCAGAGCACAAATAAAGAGATTTTAGTGACGTGAGTGATTTCCAGGCCTCCTCATAGACTTCACAGTTATAGTTGTTGTGAAGGTCTAGAAAAGCATTTGATGTTGTTGAATTGATCCATCGGCTCATAGAGACTCAACTGAATATGTTTGAAGCACTGAGAATGCTTTATGTGTGAGAAACAAACCAAAATAACAACTTTAATGGATATATTCTCCTCTGTCTTGTCGGTCTATTGTGCGCGTTCATGAATCATCAGATGTTTTGTGAAGATCAGCTTATATACAGCAAGCATCTGTTTGGGCGTCCAGGTTGTCTGTCAGAACGCCGGTGTCTGTCCCCAACGAATGTGTCAAAGTGCTCTTGTGAACGCACACCATAGACCGACAAGACAGAGGAGAATATATCCATTCAAGTCGTTGTTTCTATCGTCTCAACAAATGTTTTCATCATGATTCGGTTTCATTTAGTATTGCCTGTTGATTCAAATCTAGTAAAGAAAGTGTTCATTTTTACCCACAAAACATAATTCACTATCAGTTACAACGGGTCTATTTTGGGAAGAAGGTGCAAATCCTTCAAATATGAAATATCTTCATGATATCCCAAATCTTCTTATAATTAATATTCGTCTTTAAAGCCACTTCTATCTTTTGATTGCCTCCATTTAATATTGAACTGCTGTTCTGTTTCTGTAAGTGATTTGGTCAATCAAAACAAGCTTTCAAGTATTATTTCTGCCCTACTTTGTTTAAGTTTACTCTTACGCTATAAAAAATAAAAAGCTGACTTACCTTAAAATTTCAAGGCAACTTGCTGCACAGCTTTTTTGAGTTTACTCAACATTTGGACAAGTACTTCACCAAACTCAATAAACTGAACAATGTAACATGTCTGTCAAATGAAAAATTATTGTTGAACCAACTAAATATTAGCATGCAACAAATAATCAATCAATCATGGTAACAATCATCAAACATCATTTAAGATCATAAAGTTAAAAAGGAACTCTAAATACTAAAGGCAAGTTTCAATGACAACAAAAACAAAAATATATAGTCAGCAAACACTAAAATAGCAATTGTTTAAATCATTTTAAACTGCAAAAAAATTCTGCAATGCATGCTGGGAACTTTCAAACACTAGAATTGTTTATGAGATTACACAGTTTGGCAAGTTGGTCAAACTTATTGAAGCGCTTTGGACCATCACTTAGATATCTTAGTACAGTCAACATGTCCATTTGAGTTGGTCAGACAATCTTTGAAACAACTTATTTCCACTTGTTAAGTCAACTTTTTATAGTTTTATTGCTTAGTTAACTAAAAGATAATAGTTTCTACAACTTTTTGTAAATTGGATTTTTTACAGTGTACGCAGGAATCATGTGAAGCACATCATGATCAGAATTCAACATTGATAAACACGTGGACACGTCTTCAACATTAACAAAGAACATGTTTTCAGTATCTATTGTATAATATGTGTCTATTGTAGAATCTGATGTTCTGTCATTAAACAGATGAACCTGTGAAACTGGATTAACATCACATGAAACCACAGAATGTTCCTCATTGTCTTCTAGTTATTATTATACAAACACTCTTTTAATCTGATATCAGGTGAATATTTCAGTAGGGTGTGAGATCACTGTGTTCCTACTTTGTTTAAATTTACATGGAGTCAGTTTGTATTGTTTTGAATGTTGGTTTATATTTAAATCAGAACACACGTCACACACGAGACACAACACAGCACCTTGACTTCCACACTGAAAAAAATGAATTTCTTACATTCTTGTTTTCCAGTAATAATTTCAAAAAAATGTTTGAATCAAGAAGTATTTCCTTGATGAGCAAACTGACCATAGAAAATAAGACTTTACTCAACAAATATGAAATTTCAGTGAATTTGTCCTTAAAACAAGCAAATAAATCTGAAAAATAATCTTGAATTAAGGTTTACCTTTTTCTTAGTCACTCAATTCAAGATTATTTTTCTTTTTTCAGTCCAATTGATATAAAAAACGGTGAAAAATGCAAAGACTGATGTCCGCTTGACATCCACACACTAATGTCCTTGTAAATCTGAAGTTTTGTTTTTAAGCTTTTTAACATCAAAGGTCTCTGATGGGAATGTTTTTAACACAAATGACATTGAATAATGTGTAATAAAATGAAAAGGCTTTTTTTCTTGTTAGTTTTGAGTAAGCAGTGTCTATGATTTAAAATGTATAAAAATGTGAAAAAACTAGCTGGAATGACTTATTTTTAGGAGAACTGAGCTAAATGATTTGTATAATAAAGTGTTCAAACAAAAATACATTTGACTGAAGAGAAAAGATATTTGGTTTGCTTTTTTTTTTACTTAACTTCATTAGAATTTGTCAAAGCTGTTGTACGCCAACTGTTACAAAGAGTTCTGAGTCCAAAGTTTTTAACATGAAGAGTTTACGTCTGAAAACAAGCGTCCACAGAACAGCAATGTGATGAAAACACTGAAGGAAAACTGGACGAGAGCGCTGGAGACACAGAATATAAAGTCACACGTGGATTTCATGGTCACTGTACGTTGTGTTGAGGAATAATCTCTCTCAGTTTGATCTGAATGTTTTTATTGATATATTGTGAAATCTTTTCTCAGGTGGTTCACATGGATCACGGCATGAAGGGTAAAAAGCCCATAGACAGCTTCTATTTCTACAGCAAGAGAAACCCCAACACAGCCTTCAAGATCAAGAAATATCAGGTAACCTGTGATGAGCCTTTTACACAAACAACTGAATCCATCAATGAATATGAATCATAAATAATCTGGTCATCTTGTTCCATCCGTCTGTCTTTACCAACAGCTGTCCAGTTTTCTGCCCGAGAGGTTTTATGAGCGACTCCTTCGGGTTTATTATAGTGGATCAGATGAGCAGATTCTTGAGGAGGCTCAGAAGTGTTTTGAGCTGTGGTGCAAAAACATGTTTGGACTTCAGACTGAAGAAGAAGAAGCACAACAGGATTCAGAAATGAATGACAGGTATATCATCTGCTGTTGAGAAAAGTCATTTATTCTCTGTTTCTTTTCATATGTGTGACAATAATGTTTTCATTACGGTCCAGAACTACACCCAAGAGGATCAAACTTTCTTAGATCATAGAAATGAAAATGAGCTTTCAAAGAAAAAAGTGAAAGTGTGTCTGAATGGAAATGGAGACAAAGATCATCAGCTGATCTGTTTTGAGAATCTATTGTAAGTGTCTTTTGTAGAATCATTGTACAGTTGAACCTGTGAAACAAGATTCACTTCACATTAAATCACAGAATGTTTAATCTTGTCATCATTAAACACACAAACCTTTATTTCAAGTTGATATTCAGGTAAATATTTGTGTATGGTGTGAGATCAGGGCGTCTCAGATGTTGTGAAAACAAGGTTATATGATCATATAAGATCGATCACATCTGAAGAGCAAATAAGAGCAAAGACGGACTTCTTGTCACATTAACGTTAAATTCACAATACTTAGTATTTAATGCAAACTTACATCACATGACAGAAGTTTAAAGTTACAGCTGTTACATAAAGCCATTACTATTTTTCCTGCTTATTCCTCTTTTGTCTGATATCAATCACAAAATAAGACCAAATTATACCTTAAAAGTTTCAACAATCAAACTTTGGAAATCAAAACTAATAATCTCTCCCTGTTTTTCATAAACATTTTCTCAGTAACTTTGAATAAAAGTCAGTGAGTGCAGCTGTGACATGTCAGAGGAGATCTGGTCCTCCCGGCTGTGACCGCTTTCTCCTGACCTTTATTTTCTACATTTGTTTATCATTTGAGTTTGGGTTCCTCGGCACAGGGCCGTGTTATCTTACTCACCAGGAGACTCCATTTATTAGATATTATTTACTAGAATGAATTTGTCTGTTCTATAAACACCAGCACTGAGCTGTTTGTTTTCTCTGTCTGTGGGGTTTTCTTATTTTCACCTATTTTCACTTTGGAACAATGCACTTTATGAAAACATAAATCATGAAATATATAAATAAAATTGAATTGAAGCTGTCAATATCTTAATGTTATTGTAATTCATCATCATATGGCCAATAAACTGAATAGAAGAAACTGATTATGGACATTTAAATGGGTTTGTAATACTAAATGATGTTTAATAAACAAAGTTTGGGAGAAGCCCTGGTAAATACTGCACATCGAGCACATAATAGCCAATCAGACCAATTATCCAACCAGCGTCAGCAGAACACGTATAAATATAGAGAAGCTCCTCGCCTCAATCCTCTCGTCTGATTTCACAATCCCTCCACCACCCCGACTCCTTTCCTTTTTCCACCCCTGCCTCTGGCAGCCAGGGAGATGGGCTCTCAGGACTCGGGCTCCCTTCCTGGTAAAAGGGGGAGCGCTCCGGGCTCGGATGGGAGCTCGGAGCTCAGAGCCCTCTCCCTCTCCCTCTCCCTCTCCCTCTCCCTCTCCCTCTCCCTCTCCCTCTCCCTCTCCCTCTCCCTCTCCCTCTCCCTCTCCCTCTCCTTCTCCCTCTCCTTCTCCCCGGACAATACACCAAAAACTGATAAATGTTTGAAAAGATCAAAGATCATCAGCTGACATGTTTTGGGAATCTGTACAATTGTAAAACAGGTTTAATAAGAAGAACCAGTGAAACTTCATGTTTCTCATTATTCATGTGACCATCTGAACAACTGTAAACAGATTCTGTGTTGTTTAGTTTGAAGAGGTGAATATTTCCTCCAGTAGACAGTAAAGTTTTTCTGGTTCACTTGTAGATCACAACATATTATTTTCTGACACACAAACTGATGTAGTGATAAAGAATCATCTGAGCACAAACATCTGTTGATGTCAAGATCTCCTCACAGCTCCACACACACCATTTACATCTTCACTTATTACACACACCAGCTTCACTTTATTTCAGGTGTTTATAACAGATCCTGTTGAGAATGAACAGAGGTTTATGATCTAGTTTATATTCCATTGAAAACAAGTTTAAACACTTGATAGTGATCAGGTTTGATTCAGTCGAGCTTTCCTTCTCTCTTCCTTCATCTGTTGCAGTTTTACTCAGAACTCTTGTGCATTGATGAAAGAATCTTCAAGGAGAAGTTCATCCCAAGATCAAATGTGTCATGTTTTACTCAACCACATGACGTTTAACATGTTTTAAGACCTCACGGCGTCTTCAGAGCACAAATAAAGAGATTTTAGTGACATGAGTGATTTCCAGGCCTCCTCATAGACTTCACAGTTATAGTTGTTGTGAAGGTCTAGAAAAGCATTTGATGTTGTTGAATTGATCCATCGGCTCATAGAGACTCAACTGAATATGTTTGAAGCACTGAGAATGCTTTATGTGTGAGAAACAAACCAAAATAACAACTTTAATGGATATATTCTCCTCTGTCTTGTCGGTCTATTGTGCGCGTTCATGAATCATCAGATGTTTGGTGAAGATCAGCTTATATACAGCAAGCATCTGTTTGGGCGTCCAGGTTGTCTGTCAGAACGCCGGTGTCTGTCCCCAACGAATGTGTCAAAGTGCTCTTGTGAACGCACACCATAGACCGACAAGACAGAGGAGAATATATCCATTCAAGTCGTTGTTTCTATCGTCTCAACAAATGTTTTCATCATGATTCGGTTTCATTTAGTATTGCCTGTTGATTCAAATCTAGTAAAGAAAGTGTTCATTTTTACCCACAAAACATAATTCACTATCAGTTACAACGGGTCTATTTTGGGAAGAAGGTGCAAATCCTTCATATTTGAAATATCTTCATGATATCCCAAATCTTCTTATAATTAATATTCGTCTTTAAAGCCACTTCTATCTTTTGATTGCCTCCATTTAATGTTGAACTGCTGTTCTGTTTCTGTAAGTGATTTGGTCAATCAAAACAAGCTTTCAAGTATTATTTCTGCCCTACTTTGTTTAAGTTTACTCTTATGTAATGGAAATTTTCTAGTCTAGCTTCTTGATGTGTCTATCTATATGTTTATGAAGTTTCTATCTATGTTTTCTTTTCTATGTTATCATGTTTTTCTTTATACGCGTCATACCACTCTGCCTTTGCCCTCGAGCAGAGGCCAAGATGTTCTGTTTGGAATAACGGGCATCACTTCTCGTAAACCAGCTCGTGATTCTGGCTAGGGGGCAAGGGGAGGGGGTTTTCACGTTTTAATATATAAACTCTGGGTGCAGAAGGAAAGAGTGCCTTTGCTCTGCACCATGCTCATTGTTCATGATGCAGATTAAATGACAATAAAATACTTTGCAAAGTACCTGATGTCTCTGTATGTTGCGTTTGTCAAAATTGACTCACCTTGATTAAGGAATAAGAAAATTCCACAACAATTTGGCGACGAGGTATGGGATCACAAGGCTGACGGAGGACGGACTAGAGTTGACTGATCATCCTGGACATAGCAAATCCAGCTCTAACCCCATACAGGGATGAGAGAACTCTACTCCGGACTCCAAGCTGACGTGATCCCAAAAGAACTCAGTGCAAGGCACAAAAGTGAAAAACGGTGAGTTGAAAATATTCTGAACAGTCTGAAGGAAAGGGGAGACTACTTAGCGCTAAACAGTCTGGTTAAAGAGAAGTGACTACTCAAAATCGAGATAGATTTTAAAGAGTCTGAAAAGAGAAGTGACTACTCAAAATCGAGATAGATTTTAAAGAGTCTGAAAAGAGAAGTGACTACTCAAAATCGAGATAGATTTTAAAGAGTCTGAAAAGAGAAGTGACTACTCTAAATCGAGATAGATTTTAAAGAGTCTGAAAAGAGAAGTGACTACTCTAAATTAAAAATGGGACAAGGAAGGTCCCATATGAATATGGATAAACCAACATACAGAGAAATGAGGAAATTGGGGAACGGGAAGTTTACAAGGTGTACCCTATTTAAAAGAAAAAGGTAACTTTCCTGAAAACGGTACATTTAGTACCACAAAATTAGGAAAAATAAGAGAACACATGGGGAAAAAAGATATATTTAAAATGTCTACAAAAGAAAGGGAAAAGTATGATGTCGTGTAAATGTTTAGAATTATGGGAAAAGGAAGCAAATAGACGTGACCATGTTTTTAAAGAAAAGGCATTGGAAGAACTGCTACCACCGAAAACTCCATTGTACCCTGTTTTGCCTGAATATAATGATTTAACCCCTCTGTCTTCTTTACCCCCATCTATGACTTGTTACAAACACCAACCGGAGGATGATTGTGTCCCTCCTCACCGACATCTGAACCCGATCGAGGCAGCTCCAGTGCCGCACATGCCACAGCCCGTGGTAACCCCAAAACAGGATAAAGACCATCCAGCCCCTCCGGTCGCCAGAGTTCCCGTGACGAGAGGAGCGGTAAAAAGACAGACACAGACGGATACTTCACCCGCATGGCAGAATACGTCAAACGACCTTTATCGCAAAGAATCTTTTGATGAAGATGGACAGCAGTTCCCTATGGTCGAGGTGGCGGGTCCATAGGGACCCGAACTGGTTTTTAGACCCTGGACCAAAGCCGAAATGAAAGAGGCAGCGGAACATCTAAGTTCAGCAGAGAAAGGGGGAGTTTTGATGGCTGACGAACTTTTGACATTTTGCAAGGAATTCTCCCCCTCAACGAGAGAATTAGAGAGACTGTTGAAAGTCAAACTAAAACCATCTGACTTAAGAAAGCTACAGGGTAAATGGCCTGTGGAGGATAAGAGAAGGGGACATGTCGATTGGTCGCACGCAAGCAATGCTGAGTACAGGAGGATTCTGGAAGAATTCTTAGAAGGACTAAAATCTGCTTTTCCCAAAGCTCTGAATCTGGATAAGATCGCTGCTTGTGTGCAAAAGACTGATGAAAGAGTGGAGGATTTCTTGGCCAGACTGGAGGAAGTATTTAAAGAACATTCTGGACTTCAACCTGATTCAGACGGACCGGACATTGGTCCGTTCGAAGGACATCTCAGATCCGCTTTTCTGCGGAACCTCAGAGAAGAGCTGAGACGAGAAGTGGAAAAATCGTGCATCGAGCCAGATCGCATGAGAATGAGTGAGATCGTCCGTCATGCTGTACACGCCGAAAGACAAACAGGCAAGAAAGAGCTTCAGAAGAAAAACACACAAGATAAAGAACTCCACATGGCTCTAATGAATATCAGAGGAGAACACGGAAGAAAAGGAAGATGGCGAGGGAGAGGAGGTTTTAAACCCTCTGTTGATTATGATCCAGAAAAATGTTTTAACTGCAAAAGATTGGGGCACTGGCGAAAAGATTGTCCTGAGCCTCGGAGATCGCGGAGGTCAAGAGAAAAGGTAGATGGAAGTGAGGAGGTGAGGCATCATTCCGAGGGTGGTGAGTATGATTTCCCTTAGCATATGCAATGAAGAAATGCTTTTTCCTACTGTATGCAATGAAGATCTGCTTAGCTCACATTCTATGATGAATGAAACCGCTTTCTGAACTTTGCTAAAATGCACAATGCCTGTGTGCAACAAACCGCTTGAATTTTTGATAGATTCAGGGGCAACATATAGCCTACTGTGATTCACAAGAAGTGTTTAAATCTGCCAGAGTCTAAACTAGCTGTGTTTTCCCTAAATGCTAGTGGCTCTAATGTAGAATAATTTATGTCAAAAGGGTGCAATGTGAGTTGGGGAGTGTCAAATTTCAACACGGGTTTCTCATGTCTGACTGCTGCCCGATTCATTTGCTGGGCAGAGTCATAATGTGTATGATGACAGATTGAGCATGATACCAACACGACCCAAGTGCAGCGCTCATACAGCTGTACGATGTAATATTGAATTACGTAGGTATGATGTAGAAAGTTTTGCCTCACAGAGCCTCATGACGTTGATTACAATGGCGTGGGGAGATGTGGGTGTTTTGCTGACAAATATGCGCACGTCATAGAATGGGTTAAAAGGGATGACGTGCAATATTCAAATTTGTTGCATGCCCATCGTGAGAATCATGCCTGTCTGTCAGCAACAAGGGGACTTGAAGTGTTTTCACACACAAAAAGATTAATGAAGAAATTTTGGGAAAGGTGCCCGTACAACTGTTGATAACAGGAAAATATTTTGTTGGGTTGATTAGGAACTGTGAGCCTGTTGTGATAACGCCCAAGGGTAATTTTCGTCCACGCAAACAGCAATACCCCCTTAAAACAGAAGCCTAAAACCAGAAGCCCTCAATGGCATAAGGCCAATATTTAATGAGTTTAAAAAGTAAAATTAAGAAAAATAAAAAATAAAGGCATAGTTGTGCCATGCCCAAATTCACCGGTGCGCAGGTCTTTGTTTCCAGTTTAAAAGATAAGAGAAAAAGAACACAAAGTAAATGTCTCCAAAAGTCCAGCTGGCAAAACGATTTGTTCATTTTTGGGTCACGAAATTACTGACCGCGGCAGACAGCTGTCCGCAAAGCGTGTCTGCAATTACAGACATCGCAAGTCCAAAAGCAAAGAAGCAATTGATATCATTTTTAGGGACCATTTCTCTGCTCAGACAGCAGAGCTCATTGCACTCACACACGCATGCAAATTAGCAAAGAATAAAAAAATGTAGACATTCACACAGATAGTAGATATGCATTTGGTGTAAATCATGATTTTGGCACACTGTGGAAACACAGAAACTTTGTAAAAGAAGATGGTAAAAAGATTCTTAATCACACACAGGTTGCTGATATGCTCTCTGCCATTCTTCTCCCATCAGCCATTGTTGTGTGTGACTGTGACACACACACTTTTGTATCTGAAACTATTTTTTGCAGGACCTTGCAGCAAAGCAAGCAACATCGGAGCCACAGACAGATTTTCTCCAGAAATCACTAAACAAAACTCTTTCTCTTGCAGAGACGCAAACATTTTGCAGAACCAGCTGAGCGTGCACTCTGGAAGGAGTGCTCATGTGAATACACAGACAATGTTTGGGGGGGCCCAAAATGGCCTCACCTGTTTGCCAAAACATTTTTTCTCTGCTTTTGCGATTTTGACGCATGGCCTAGACCACGCGTCAAAAGGGGGATGTTACAAGGCAACATGTTTTTGCTCTCAAAATGTTTGTGCAGGTCAAAGGAGCAGTAGCAAATGGAGCTGACAAATCATTACACAGCTTCCAGGAAGTGATCGGGAAAGACACACCTCCCACAGCAAAAAGGTGTCCAAGGAGTGGCAACTCCATCCACAATGGCTCTTCGCAATGGTCGTGCTGACAAAGGGAATCAACAGTTCGAGTCGGGGACGCATCGAACCCCGAGAAATTAGAGATTATAGAATTTTGTTTCTGTGCAACACTATATTCCAAGTTTAATAAAATGGTATGGGGAGGGACCCAATTCTGCTAGGTACGGGGGAACAAATATGTATTTGTGTAGAGGTACGTGTACCTCAGGTAATGTGGTGGATAAGGCAACAAAATTTGAAAATGTGGGCCATTATGTCCCCTGGGACGGCCGAATAAAAAGGCAAAGGAGAAAGTTTTTGACTAGGTGTTACCAATTCTAGTGGGATTTTAAGAACTGTTTAGATAGAAGAATGAAACCTGTAAGAGAAAGGGCGTTGCTCATCTTACAGGTCAAAGTATAAAGATTTTGGTTATCATATATGATAAAAGGGGGGAATGTAATGGAAATTTTCTAGTCTAGCTTCTTGATGTTTCTATCTATATGTTTATGAAGTTTCTATCTATGTTTTCTTTTCTATGTTATCATGTTTTTCTTTATACGCGTCATACCACTCTGCCTTTGCCCTCGAGCAGAGGCCAAGATGTTCTGTTTGGAATAACGGGCATCACTTCTCGTAAACCAGCTCGTGATTCTGGCTAGGGGGCAAGGGGAGGGGGTTTTCACGTTTTAATATATAAACTCTGGGTGCAGAAGGAAAGAGTGCCTTTGCTCTGCACCATGCTCATTGTTCATGATGCAGATTAAATGACAATAAAATACTTTGCAAAGTACCTGATGTCTCTGTATGTTGCGTTTGTCAAAATTGACTCACCTTGATTAAGGAATAAGAAAATTCCACAACACTTATACGCTATAAAAAATAAAAAGTTGACTTACCTTAAAATTTCAAGGCAACTTGCTGCACAGCTTTTTTGAGTTTACTCAACATTTGGACAAGTACTTCACCAAACTCAATAAACTGAACAATGTAACATGTCTGTCAAATGAAAAATTATTGTTGAACCAACTAAATATTAGCATGCAACAAATAATCAATCAATCATGGTAACAATCATCAAACATCATTTAAGATCATAAAGTTAAAAAGGAACTCTAAATACTAAAGGCAAGTTTCAATGACAACAAAAACAAAAATATATAGTCAGCAAACACTAAAATAGCAATTGTTTAAATCATTTTAAACTGCAAAAAAATTCTGCAATGCATGCTGGGAACTTTCAAACACTAGAATTGTTTATGAGATTACACAGTTTGGCAAGTTGGTCAAACTTATTGAAGCGCTTTGGACCATCACTTAGATATCTTAGTACAGTCAACATGTCCATTTGAGTTGGTCAGACAATCTTTGAAACAACTTATTTCCACTTGTTAAGTCAACTTTTTATAGTTTTATTGTTTAGTTAACTAAAAGATAATAGTTTCTACAACTTTTTGTAAATTGGATTTTTTACAGTGTACGCAGGAATCATGTAAAGCACATCATGATCAGAATTCAACATTGATAAACACGTGGACACGTCTTCAACATTAACAAAGAACATGTTTTCAGTATCTATTGTATAATATGTGTCTATTGTAGAATCTGATGTTCTGTCATTAAACAGATGAACCTGTGAAACTGGATTAACATCACATGAAACCACAGAATGTTCCTCATTGTCTTCTAGTTATTATTATACAAACACTCTTTTAATCTGATATCAGGTGAATATTTTAGTAGGATGTGAGATCACTGTGTTCCTACTTTGTTCAAATTGACATGATCAGAATTCAACATCTGTAAACACGTGGACACGTAAACATCTTCAACATTTACATGAATACATGATTCTGTGATCATATAAGATCAATAACATCTGAAGCAGAAACATCATCTGATCACATTTAGGGGGTTTCAGATGTGACTTATTCACGGTAAAACACTGGCCTTGAGTCTCTTGATGCTTTTATGAAACGGTTATCACACAATATAAATGGACCATGATGGACGTTTGTATCTTAGTGTAAAGTGTAGCAAAGCAAATAATAAAACACAAATGAATTTACAGAAATGGAGGAGAGGAATAAGAAAATAAATTTTAAAATGTTTTAAAGTGACTGTACCGCTGTGTACAAGTCATTGATGTGAAGTGATGAGTTTTTGGCTCAAAGTCTGCATTGAAATTCACACCAAAGGTGTTCGGCTGGGTTTAGGACTTGGATTTATGCAGACCAGTCAAGTTCTGTCAAGAGTGTGGCGTTAGCAACACCAAGGTCATGGGTTTGATCCCAGGGATTGCACACAAACACATCTACAGTGTCTCGTGTATAGTGTCACATGTATAGTGTCGCATGTATAGTGTCACATGTATAGTGTCGCGTGTATAGTGTCACATGTATAGTGTCACATGTATAGTGTCACATGTATAGTGTCTCATGTATAGTGTCACATGTATAGTGTCTCGTGTATAGTGTCACGTGTATAGTGTCGCGTGTATAGTGTCGCGTGTATAGTGTCGCGTGTATAGTGTCGCGTGTATAGTGTCGCGTGTATAGTGTCGCGTGTATAGTGTCACATGTATAGTGTCACATGTATAGTGTCTCGTGTATAGTGTCTCGTGTATAGTGTCGCGTGTATAGTGTCGCGTGTATAGTGTCGCGTGTATAGTGTCGCGTGTATAGTGTTGCGTGTATAGTGTCACATGTATAGTGTCACATGTATAGTGTCTCGTGTATAGTGTCTCGTGTATAGTGTCGCGTGTATAGTGTCGCGTGTATAGTGTCGCGTGTATAGTGTCGCGTGTATAGTGTCGCGTGTATAGTGTCGCGTGTATAGTGTAACATGTATAGTGTCACGTGTATAGTGTCACGTGTATAGTGTCACGTGTATAGTGTCTCGTGTATAGTGTCTCGTGTATAGTGTCTCGTGTATAGTGTCGCGTGTATAGTGTCACGTGTATAGTGTCTCGTGTATAGTGTCTCGTGTATAGTGTCACGTGTATAGTGTCACGTGTATAGTGTCACGTGTATAGTGTCTCGTGTATAGTGTCGCGTGTATAGTGTCGCGTGTATAGTGTCTCGTGTATAGTGTCGCGTGTATAGTGTCACATGTATAGTGTCTCATGTATAGTGTCTCGTGTATAGTGTCTCGTGTATAGTGTCTCGTGTATAGTGTCTCGTGTATAGTGTCTCGTGTATAGTGTCGCGTGTATAGTGTCGCATGTATAGTGTCACGTGTATAGTGTCGCGTGTATAGTGTCGCGTGTATAGTGTCACATGTATAGTGTCTCATGTATAGTGTCACATGTATAGTGTCGCGTGTATAGTGTCGCGTGTATAGTGTCACATGTATAGTGTCTCATGTATAGTGTCTCGTGTATAGTGTCTCGTGTATAGTGTCTCGTGTATAGTGTCTCGTGTATAGTGTCTCGTGTATAGTGTCGCGTGTATAGTGTCGCGTGTATAGTGTCGCGTGTATAGTGTCGCATGTATAGTGTCACATGTATAGTGTCGCATATATAGTGTCGCATGTATAGTGTCGCATGTATAGTGTAGTGTGATGGCTCATCTGCTTATTTTAAGGATGGAGTCAGTTTGTATTGTTTTGAATGTTGGTTTATATATAAATCAGAACACACGTCACACACGAGACACAACACAGCACCTTGACTTCCACACTGAAAAAAAATGACTTTCTTACATTCTTGTTTTCCAGTAATAATTTCTAAAAATGTTTGAATCAAGAAGTATTTCCTTGATGAGCAAACTGACCATAGAAAATGAGACTTTAGTCAACAAATATGAAATTTCAGTAAATTTGTGCTTAAAACAAGCAAATAAATCTGAAAAATAATCTTGAATTAAGGTTTACCTTTTTCTTAGTCACTCAATTCAAGATTATTTTTCTTTTTTCAGTCCAATTGACATAAAAAACGGTGAAAAATGCAAAGACTGATGTCCGCTTGACATCCACACACTAATGTCCTTGTAAATCTGAAGTTTGCTTTTAAGCTTTTTAACATCAAAGGTCTCTGATGGGAATGTTTTTAACACAAATGACATTGAATAATGTGTAATAAAATGAAAAGGCTTTTTTTCTTGTTAGTTTTGAGTAAGCAGTGTCTATGATTAAAAATGTATAAAAATGTGAAAAAACTAGCTGGAATGACTTATTTTTAGGAGAACTGAGCTAAATGATTTGTATAATAAAGTGTTCAAACAAAAATACATTTGACTGAAGAGAAAAGATATTTGGTTTGCTTTTTTTTACTTAACTTCATTAGAATTTGTCAAAGCTGTTGTACGCCAACTGTAACATAGAGTTCTGAGTCCAAAGTTTTTAACATGAAGAGTTTACATCTGAAAACAAGCGTCCACAGAACAGCAATGTGATGAAAACACTGAAGGAAAACTGGACGAGAGCGCTGGAGACACAGAATATAAAGTCACACGTGGATTTCATGGTCACTGTACGTTGTGTTGAGGAATAATCTCTCTCAGTTTGATCTGAATGTTTTTATTGATATATTGTGAAATCTTTTCTCAGGTGGTTCACATGGATCACGGCATGAAGGGTAAAAAGCCCATAGACAGCTTCTATTTCTACAGCAAGAGAAACCCCGACACAGCCTTCAAGATCAAGAAATATCAGGTAACCTGTGATGAGCCTTTTACACAAACAACTGAATCCATCAATGAATATGAATCATAAATAATCTGGTCATCTTGTTCCATCCGTCTGTCTTTACCAACAGCTGTCCAGTTTTCTGCCCGAGAGGTTTTATGAGCGACTCCTTCGGGTTTATTATAGTGGATCAGATGAGCAGATTCTTGAGGAGGCTCAGAAGTGTTTTGAGCTGTGGTGCAAAAACATGTTTGGACTTCAGACTGAAGAAGAAGAAGCACAACAGGATTCAGAAATGAATGACAGGTATATCATCTGCTGTTGAGAAAAGTCATTTATTCTCTGTTTCTTTTCATATGTGTGACAATAATGTTTTCATTACGGTCCAGAACTACACCCAAGAGGATCAAACTTTCTTAGATCATAGAAATGAAAATGAGCTTTCAAAGAAAAAAGTGAAAGTGTGTCTGAATGGAAATGGAGACAAAGATCATCAGCTGATCTGTTTTGAGAATCTATTGTAAGTGTCTTTTGTAGAATCATTGTACAGTTGAACCTGTGAAACAAGATTCACTTCACATTAAACCACAGAATGTTTAATCTTGTCATCATTAAATACACAAACCTTTATTTCAAGTTGATGTTCAGGTTATATGTGTGTATGGTGTGAGATCAGGGCGTCTCAGATGTTGTGAAAACAAGGTTATATGATCATATAAGATCGATCACATCTGAAGAGCAAATAAGAGCAAAGACGGACTTCTTGTCACATTAACGTTAAATTCACAATACTTAGTATTTAATGCAAACTTACATCACATGACAGAAGTTTAAAGTTACAGCTGTTGCATTATGCCATTACTATTTTTCCTGCTTATTCCTCTTTTGTCTGATATCAATCACAAAATAAGACCAAATTATACCTAAAAAGTTTCAACAATCAAACTTTGGAAATCAAAACTAATAATCTCTCCCTGTTTTTCATAAACATTTTCTCAGTAACTTTGAATAAAAGTCAGTGAGTGCAGCTGTGACACGTCAGAGGAGATCTGGTCCTCCCGGCTGTGACCGCTTTCTCCTGACCTTTATTTTCTACATTTGTTTATCATTTGAGTTTGGGTTCCTCGGCACAGGGCCGTGTTATCTTACTCACCAGGAGACTCCATTTATTAGATATTATTTACTAGAATGAATTTGTCTGTTCTATAAACACCAGCACTGAGCTGTTTGTTTTCTCTGTCTGTGGGGTTTTCTTATTTTCACCTATTTTCACTTTGGAACAATGCACTTTACGAAAACATAAATCATGAAATATATAAATAAAATTGAATTGAAGCTGTCAATATCTTAATGTTATTGTAATTCATCATCTTATGGCCAATAAACTGAATAGAAGAAACTGATTATGGACATTTAAATGGGTTTGTAATACTAAATGATGTTTAATAAACAAAGTTTGGGAGAAGCCCTGGTAAATACTGCACATCGAGCACATAATAGCCAATCAGACCAATTATCCAACCAGCGTCAGCAGAACACGTATAAATATAGAGAAGCTCCTCGCCTCAATCCTCTCGTCTGATTTTCACAATCCCACCACCACCCCGACTCCTTTCCTTTTTCCACCCCTGCCTCTGGCAGCCAGGGAGATGGGCTCTCAGGGCTCCCTTCCTGGTAAAAGGGGAGCGCTCCGGGCTCGGATGGGAGCGCGGAGCCCAGAGCCCGGAGCCCTCTCCCCGGACAATACGCCAAAAAAGGATAAATCCTAATTATCCGCAGCCAGAATTTGCATGGCAAACTGACACACACAAACCATCATATGAATAGACATTTATAAGAACCAGTTGAACACTGATGTGCTCTTTATAAAACACTATGATGAATGGAAAACACTCTTCATACATCATAATGACTTTGCTCTTTATTTGGTTCAGTGTTGCACTTACTACAGACAGTATATACATAAGTGTGTTGTCAAATATTTTTAGTATATATATATATATATATATATATATAAAAAATAGATTTTATAGTCAGAACACACAAATACACGATAACAAATATAGTTTATTTTTCCAACAAAAACAATGTACAGTGTACATCCCAACCAACGCAAAGTTGCACATACAGTGGTGTACACACAAAACAACAGAAGAATCTACTGTATACAGTTACAGTAAAAAACTATGATGCATCTTCTCTTCGGTTTGGGTCTGACCACAGCACCTCATCCACATCACAAGCAATGTTTCTCAGTCCAGTCATGAAAAGCATCAGCTGCTATATCTCCACATGTGTCTTCTATAGCTTGGAGAAGGGGTTTAGGCGTTTGTGACAGGTGTTTACACATGTGATGAGTCAGTGTTCATATTTGAATGGCAGTGTGTTCCTTGTGAAAACAAGAGATTTTTCTGCCCGAAAATTGTGCCAAATGCAGAGAATTGTGTGTAGTGTTTTGAATAAAGTGTGTTTTAGATCTGCAATGTGAGTGTAAAGCAGGAATTGTGCTTGTAGTTTAGCAGAATTGGTTCAGGGGGTTGGTGCACGAGTTACATGTTGTGGTCATTGTGTCTCAAGGACCAATATTTGTGTGTAAACAATGAAGAAAGAGATGATGAAGAGAAAAAAGTGATGGCTGTATAATATTAATAAAGTCATATAAACATGTTGAAGTAAATTAGATAAAAGTACATCATACATGACTGATATGAGAAGTATAGCATGAAATTGTATTATATGTGTCCTTTAATATAAAAATCCTATAGGTTGAAATACTTTGCAGAATTTACACACAAGCAAATGAATCTCAACAATGGTAACATGCTTCGTGCCGATATGCTTTCTGTGGGCATCATAGAAAACTGATTTGTGACTCGTAGAAATGAATGCATTACAGCATGAAGCATTTCAACATTGTTGAGGATCATATGTGCATTCTTAATGTCTGTCTATTGACAGGATTTCAATGTGCTTGGTGTACTTTAAAAGGTGATTCATTTTTCTAATTAGGTTTTTTCTTTTCTCAATAAAGCTTACTGAGTAGTATCATTATTTATATACAAACACTTAAAACGGCCACAATTTAATTTTTACATACTTATCATCGGGCAGTCAACAGCGTCTGATCATGTTTTCCTCAGATTGTTTGCCATAACCGCAGCTAGAGCAGTTTAAGAAAAAATTATGTTAAAATATTAAGAGTCAAACTGCACAACTAAAACAAACACTGATCACCATAATAGTGACATTAAACCTAACAATTATTTATATAAAACATCAACAGAAAGCATTATTAATCAAGTGATTATTAATGAAGTTCATGAATTACATTTAATTTCTTGTTATCACTTCATAATCTCATTAACTTCAACATTCTGTGTCACTGTAACATTCACACTATCAGTGTATAACTCATATGGTCTAACCCATGTGGAACACAGAACCTACAGACAAGAACACCTGAGTCCCAAATCTACAGTCCACATCAATCCCATTTGGGCCCCACCGGCACCGGACAGGACATTTCAATGGTCCTTCAGGTCAGTAAATTATCCATCCCTGCACTATACCTGTGATGAGTCAGGTGGTGTTTTTATGGTTCTCATGCTAAAGAATAAAATGATTTTGACCGCACTGAAGGTTGAAGAAACAATATTGAACTCTCAGGGAAAACTCCACCCTTGACCGCACCCTGAAACTTACACAAATATTCCTGCATTTATTGTCTACCAAACATTGCTTTAACTATTGAAAACAACTGCTCTGTGTGTTTACTATTCATTGGATGAGTTAAATGCAGAGATTAACGTATACATAATAAGACTTTCATATCACGCAATGCCACATGTGTGGATAAAATGGAAGCGTAAGATTTTGCATGGGACCAGTGTTATTTGCTTGGCAGACTAAACGAGTTTTGATTGTCTTTCTCATTCTTTAGATTTGACTTGAAAATGATCTTTACCCACCAAACAAAGTGAAGTCCAAACATAGTGATGTCCAAAAGACGTCTCTTCTACATCGTCGATTATGTTGAAAAGACTTCCCAGAGAAGCCGAAATGAAAGTTATGACGTCTTCTGGACGTCTGTTATTGAAGTCCATGTGATCTCTATAATCTCCTCTATTATTGCATTGAATTATTCATTTGCATCTTCAGTTAATGTTGAAGATTAATTTAAGCACAACTATTGAGAACAGTGTTTGCTTCACTTTTGCTCTTAATACTGTCATGAACGTGTGGTGAGATACGGAGAGGACCCAGGTGCAGACAGCGGGTAAGGGGTTAACAGATAATTTAATAGATAATAAAACAAAGACCCACGTGGGGTTAACATAACAAAACATGACAATATAATAACATGACAAGACAGGACTAAAACGAACTACACTTAAATAAACTCTTGACATTAACTACAAATAACTAAACTGACAAGACATGGACTCACCAACCAAATCACAATGAACCAGCACAAGACTGGAGACACAGGGGCATTAAATAAGGGACCAAATCAAGAGGGGAACAGGTGAAGGGCATTAATCAATAACGAGGTACCGAGAGGATGGGAAGACCAGACAGAGTGTATGTAAGACATAACAATAAAAACGCAGAATAGCAGAATCATGACATAATACATGACAATCATTACGTGAATCCTCTTTCAGCTTTGTTTTCAGAAATAAAGCATTATGAATCAATAAAGAAAGAGATGATGAAGAGAAGGTAGTGATGGCTTTATACTATTAATAATACATGGCATTTTCCATTCATGGAAATTGCATCATATGTGACCTTTAATATAAAAAATCCAATAGTTTGAAATACTTTGCTGACTTTTCACACAAACATCAAGACCCAGCAAATGAATCTCAACAATGGTAACATGCTTTGTGCCGCAAAGCTTTCTAAGGGTTTATTATTCATTGACAAACACTTAAGATGTCCACAATTTAATTAATTACATGAAAATGACATACTTATCATCAGGCAGTCAACAGCGTCTGATCATGTTTCACAGTGCAGGGAAGACTGTTCCAAAGTTTAGGCGCTAGAAAGGAAAAGGATCTGCCACCTGCACTTGATTTTGAACTTCTAGGTATTACCAACTGACCTGAAGCCTGAGAGCGTAGTGCATGTGATGGACTGTAATACATGAGAAGTTCACTCAAGTAGTGAGGAGCTAAACCATGTAGGGCAACCACCTAATAGTACATTACAGTAATCTGGTCTTGATGTCATAAAGGGATGAAACCCCAAATCACCCAAATCCAGGTGTCAAGGTAGACTGAGTCTTGTGCTTGACAAAGTGTAACAGAAAGCATTTTCCAGTTCTGTTCCTCATCATCCTCTTCCAGGATGAATTTGGTGTTTATTGAACACCAGATGCAAAACAACAGCTGGTTATAAGGGTGCTTATAAATATTAACTGACAAAATACCACCATGCAGAGAATTGCCTGATAAAATGAGTGAGAGATATAAAAACTTTTATGGGAGGGGTATTGGGCAATACTGCTCATTGAAAAAATGATGAAACGTGATTTAAAAGTATCATAATCACTTAAGATTTATTTAATAGAGAAAGAGTGAAAATATATGTACAGTTTGCAGCTTTCTATTTTTATTGATCAATTCATATGTCATTTCACAACATTTTATAAAAGATATACATGTTGATTTATTGGGCAGTCAGTGTATAATAAGCCCCGTCTTTAAAAATCAGTGTGTTACAGTACGTAAGATAGGAGAAATAAGATTTTTTTTGTATTGTTTTACTAATAATAAAATTACAGATTATAAACAAAGACAGAATAACATTATTATGTGGGATTATTTAGAGCTAATTTTACAATAGAAACAATCCTGCTAAATCTATGTAAAATAAGAGTTGCAGAGAAAACACAGACACAATCCCATAAAAAAATATTCCAGCTCTAAAGTATAGTATTCTGTACCTATATTAATGCATATCTGTTGCTCTTAATCACTTAGTTTGACTATTACTAATATCACGTTAAGGCTTTTCTGGGCTTCTACACATCAATTTTGTAAGACACTCCTCCATTGAAATTGTTCAGCTTTTCAATCAATCCAATCAACTCTGTAACCTGTGCTCGATCATTTCTGTTTTTATTGTTGAATGTGTGATATCTGCCATAAAAGGTTTTTAGCAGTTGCATTAGATCTTTACTTTTTCCAACATATGTCTCCACAGGTTTTCCCTTCAGCGCATCAACATGAGTGAACAGAATGATGATATATCTTTCAACCTTTTCTCCAAAGTTTTCTTGAATCCATTTCACAACGTTCTTCTCCTCCTCCGTGAACTTCACACCCACTCTGATGACCAGCAGAAACACATGAGGACCAGGAGCAGACATGCTGAGACACTGCTGTATTGACATCTGCAAAGTTTCATTGCTGACTGAAGTGTCAAACAGACCAGGACAGTCAGTGACTGTTACGATTCGTCCGTTCACATCTCCTTGTTCTGTCTTGCAGGCTGCTGTAACAGAATCTGTACGGTTTTTCTCAGTAAATGCTGTTCTTCCCAGGATGGTGTTTCCTGCTGCGCTCTTTCCTGATCCAGTTTTACCCAACAGCACAATTCTCAAATCTGGTCAAAGAAGAAGATATATTTGTTGTCTGAATTCACACCATGCTGATATTACATATGTTAATGTCATGATTTCCTTCACTGTAATGTCACCATCAGCTATGAAATTAAATCAGTAGCAAAACTTGAGAGCAAGTAGATTTAAATTTGGGAACTTGTAAATCAAGTATTTTGCACTAAAATGTACACTCACAGCCCTCATAATGCGTCCAGATGGTTGTTATTGCAGAATAAACCCCTTTAGTGTGATACAAGAACTGATTCTGATTATTCTGATATAGGGGCCTAACATAATGACAGGATGACTGTACGTTTTCAGCAGCAAACTTGCTAAAATTAAATTAGATTTTTAGGTTGCTAATTTATACATCACCCTTATCAGATTAAAGATCTTTATTGTCATATATACCTGAAATAAAATTTTGCAGATAGGGTAGAAAAGCAATAAAACATATAATTTGCAGTAAAAAAGCAGCAATAAAAAGGTCTATTAATTGATTTATGCACAATGTATTTGTGTCTTAATTTTTAAATTGTGTCAAAATGTATAAGACTCAGTGTCTGAACCTCAACAATGGAAAGAATCAATTGAGAAGCTTCATGCTGCAATGCATGCTGGGAGTCATTAATGCTTTTGAACTATATTGTTACCCAACATGCATTGCAGCATGAAGATGTTATTTTGCTAATTGTCAACGGCATTGGCTTATATGTCTGTTTGTTTCTCAATACTTTCTTAAGACTTTATAGCATGTATTCATTACAAAAATCCTTTCAAACATTTCATATGCCTCACACTGCTTAGCCTTGAGCTGTAAAATAATGACTCAAGTTTTAACATGCGATCAGTTGATTATTATCACCAGTTCATAATCACTAGTGTTTCAGTATTAAGGAACTCTTAGTCTTTCATTCACAGCAATTGTGCTTCATAAATCAACATTGACTGTAGTAAGAGTACAACTAGTATCTAAAAGTTAAGGGTGAAGAGTCCAGCTAAAGCAAACACTCTTCACCATAATGATGACTAAATAACATGAATTCACATTGAGCTGAAATATTACTGTCACAGTATGAGAATGATCTCGCATGTTGACTGGGAACAGCGGTCCTGAATTACATTCATGATAACAAACAACCATTGAATGATGTTACAATTTTTTTTATTAGTCACTGTTATGTGATATTGAGTCAATCTAATTATCAATGACGATGGAAGTTATGAATGGGATTGATCCAGTAGTTGCTATAACTTGCTATTTTCAAGTATAAACAACAAATGGGCTAACAGTGATTTTTTTCCAAACTGAAACTATACTCAAGACTATTACATTTACATAAAACATTTTATATTTAAATAATTTGAATAATACACTTTTATATAAATTGGTGATACAATGGTAACATAAATGTCACCTACATTTGTGCTTTATATGACATTGTGTTGCTCATTATAGCTTCAAATAAATTTTATAAATTGTTGTTTTTTTCCATCTATTAAATTAATTTAATGACCTGCAAATATGTAGACAGTTAAATTAAAAATAAATAAATATGTTACACAGGACGTTTGCAACTCACCTTGATGTTGTTCTGCCATTTCTCTCTCTCTTCTCTCGCTGTTCCTCTGTCAGAGAACACCTGAATGGGCTGGGAAGAAATGCTCTGAGCTCTAATGCCACTTTCAACTATGATATAATGACACAGGCTTGGCAGTCATTTGCACCAATAGAAAGTATTTTGACAATATGTGATATGTATTAGGGTTTGACACCTTATTCCTAAAGGTGCAGTGGTGGCAGGTTATATTGCTGATTTCTGAATAGGGATGAAATTGTTGTGAAGTTTTATAAATAGTTGTTCTTGCCTTTGTGTCATTTATTTGCAAATACAGCGTGAGATTAAAGCCTAAAGGTCTAAAAACTTAAAGTCTAAAACACTGAATCCATTGGATGTCGAGAACAACATGTCAAGCTTAATCAATACAAACTGATGGTTTAATGGAATTGTAAAATAAATTGGACATTATTTGCTGATGCAAAAATTATATTAATTCAATGTAAGTAACATTGACAAATCCATTATTCTTAACATTGATCCAAAGGTTTTCATCTGCACACATGCAATAGATTTAGTATATTATTTTGTTCTATCATATATGTGTCTTTGGTCAAAACCCTGTAATGATCTCAAATCACTATTAGTGTAAACAGAAAAAAACTGTTTAATGAAGATGCATAATATTAAAATTAAAAGGTCGGAAATGCGTATATTCATATTTACAGCTTTTAAAGAACTAACTGTTTTTGCTAACACTGTCACTTAAAGGAACATTGACCTCACCCTGAAACTTACACAAATATTCCTGCAAATAAAAAATGATGCCTGAACATTTCTATTCTTGTATAAAATCCCTTCACTTATTGTCTACCAAACATTTCTTTAACTATTGACAATAATGAAAGAAAACAACTGGTCAGTGTGTTTACTATTCATTGGATGAGTTAAATGCAGAGATTAACGTATACATAACAAGACTTTCATATCACGCAATGCCACATGTGTGGATAAAATGGAAGCGTAAGATTTTGCATGGGACCAGAGTTATTTGCTTGGCAGACTAACTCCAAACAAAGTGATGTCCAAAAGACGTCTCTTCTACATCGTGGATTATGTTTAAAAGACGTCCCCAGAGGAGTCAAAATGAAAGTTATTATGACGTCTTCTGGACGTCTGTTATTGAAGTCCATGTGATCTCTATAATCTCCTCTATTATTGCATTGAATTTCAGTTAATGTTGAAGATTCATTTAAGCACAACTATTGAGAACAGTGTTTGCTTCACTTGTGCTCTTAATACATGACAATCATGACGTGAATCCTCTTTCAGCATAAACAATAGAGGTTTCAGAAATAAAGCAACATTAATCAATAAAGAAGGAGATGATGAAGAGAAATTTGTGATGGGCGGCTTTATAATATTAATAAAGTCATATTAACATGTTGAAGTTAAATGAGATAAAATTACATCATAAATGACTGATGTGAGAAGTGTGGCATGAAATTACATCTTACGTGTCATTTAATATCAAAATCCTGACTTTGAAGAATTTTCACACAAACATCAAGACCCAGCAAATGAATCTCAACAATGGTAACATGCTTTGTGCCGCAAAGCTTTCTAAGGGTTTATTATTAATTTACAAACACTTAAGACGTCCACAATTTAATTCATTACATGAAAATGACATACTTCTCATCAGGCAGTCAACAGCGTCTGATCATGTTTTTTTCAGATTTTTTGCCATTACCGCAGCTAGAGCAGTTTGAGAATTTTTTTTGTTAAAATATTAAGAGTCAAACTGCACAACTAAAACAAACACTGATCACCATAATAGAGACATTAAACCTAACAATTATTTATATAAAACATTAACAGAAAGCATTATTAATCAAGTGACTTGACTTGACTTAATGAAGTTCCTGAATTTCATTTCATTTCTTGTTATCACTTCATAATCTCATTAACTTCAACATTCTGTGTCACTGTAACATTCACACTATCAGTGTATAACTCATATGAGCTAACCCATGTGGAACACAGAACCTACATACAAAAACATCGTATGGCATTTTATCCACACACGTGGCATTGCGTGATATGAAAGTCTTGTTATGTATACATTAATCTCTGCATTTAACTCATCCAATGAATAGTAAACACACAGACCAGTTGTTTGCTTTCAATATTTTCAATAGTTAAAGAAACGTTTGGTAGACAATAAATGAAGGGATTTTATACAAGAATAGAAATGTTCAGGCATAATTTTTATCAGGAACATTTGTCTTAGTTTCAAGAACCCCAAAAAATCAAACACTGATCACAGTAATAGTGAGTTTTGATGGTGGATGTCTACAATCAAATATCAAAGTAATCTTTACCTGAGAAGTTCTAAAGAAAGCTCCAGATAGTTGTGTTTAACTTTTACATGACAGCTCCTTCAAAATTGAGTAAATCCTAACTAAAGTAACTCCTACTGTACATTGTTTTCAGTGGATGTGAAACACCTCATTCAACTCATCAGCTTGTGTTCATCAGAGAGACATGAAAAACATTCTGTCAGTAGACCGATGAGCTGAATCAGGTGTTTTATAAAGAGACACGTATTAAACATTCTATCAGGACCAGGATTGCCCACCCCGATCGACACTCATATTTAGTCTTATTTTTAGACTCTGACAAAATATGAACAGACATGGTGGTTTAAAACCATTTATTTAAGCATGCATTTGATAAAGACTACAATGTTAAGTTTCAAAACATGTCTATTAAATGAAAACCAGAAGTTCCAGAATGGATTTATAAATACAACAAAACTCAAACCTTCTAAACCTTTTACTTTTATTTTATAAACCTGCTGTGTTGTGTTTTCTTTCATGGATAATTACTCTGAAGATGTTTTAGATCTTTTCACTGCCAGTACTACTATTATTCCTATTCCACAAATTACTGCTATTCCACATAGTACTTTAGAAGTAGACAGGTTATTGCAAGACCCTTCCTGGGGTTGTTTGAAAGACCCTTCCTGAGCTTGTTTATACATATCGTAGGTGTAGCAGTTCCCTCCATTATTATTCACCATTTTATCAATTTTCTTGAGCAGCTGGATCACCTGAGCCTGATCCGATCTGTTGTCATTATTCAGTGCATGATATTTACCACCACAGCTGATAACTAAATCACGAAGATCTCGACTGTCTTCTATAACTTTCTCGAGTGGTTCACCATTCAGTGAATCAACATGAGTGAACAGAATGAAGGTGTATTTAACAGCATCTTTTCCAAAGTTCTGCTGAATCCACTTTACTGTGTTCTTGCTCTCTTCAGTAAATTTCTCATCCAGTCTGATAACCAGCAGAAACACATGAGGACCTGGATCAGACATCTTCATGCACTTTTCAATCTCACCCTTCAGGTCTGTTTCCTTCTCTGTATCCTGGAGTCCTGGTGTGTCAACTATTGAGATACATCTTCTGCCTTGTGGTGTTTCTTTTCTTTCACAGTGTTGAGTAACTGAATCTGGACAAAGATCCTCTTTAAACACTTCTTTACCCAGTATAGTGTTTCCTGTTGCACTCTTTGCTTGTCCAGTTTTCCCGAGCAAAACAATCCTCAGATCTCCTAATATAAAAATAGCAAAATCATTTGACATAATGATATATAGATATACACTTTTCTTTGCTAAAAAATGTCTGTAGGTTTATTATATGTATATGAAAGTTTATTTCTAAAAAGAGATTCATAAGTATAATTAAGAAGTATAAAATTAATATAAACAATTATTTTTATATCATGTTTATATTGTGTTAGTTAACTGTCAAACAAACCAACTGCAGTTTGATTGATATAAATTGTAATGCACAATATGATTTTTTAAATATATTTAAAACTGAGCTCTCTCTCTCTCAATCTCTTTTTGGAAATAAACTCTTCATATATTTACAGCAAAATGATTGTACAAATTTCCCCTAATGGTAATATTTCTGTCTCAACCTGAAACAAGTTAACAAAAGTGTCTCGATCTGAAACAAGTTAACAAAAGTGACTCGACCTGAAACAAGTTAACAAAAGTGACTCGACCTAAAACAAGTTAACAAAAGTGACTCGACCTGAAACAAGTTAACAAAAGTGTCTCGACCTAAAACAAGTTAACAAAAGTGACTCAACCTGAAACAAGTTAACAAAAGTGACTCAACCTGAAACAAGTTAACAAAAGTGACTCAACCTGAAACAAGTTAACAAAAGTGTCTCGACCTGAAACAAGTTAACAAAAGTGACTCAACCTGAAACAAGTTAACAAAAGTGACTCAACCTGAAACAAGTTAACAAAAGTGACTCGACCTAAATCAAGTTAACAAAAGTGTCTCGACCTGAAACAAGTTAACAAAAGTGTCTCGACCTGAAACAAGTTAACAAAAGTGACTCAACCTGAAACAAGTTAACAAAAGTGTCTCGACCTAAAACAACTTAACAAAAGTGTGTCGACCTAAAACAAGTTAACAAAAGTGTCTCGACCTAAAACATGTTAACAAAAGTGTCTCGACCTGAAACAAGTTAACAAAAGTGTCTCGACCTGAAACAAGTTAACAAAAGTGTCTCGACCTGAAACAAGTTAACAAAAGTGTCTCGACCTGAAACATGTTAACAAAAGTGTCTCGACCTGAAACAAGTTAACAAAAGTGACTCAACCTGAAACAAGTTAACAAAAGTGACTCGACCTAAATCAAGTTAACAAAAGTGTCTCGACCTGAAACAATTTAACAAAAGTGTCTCGACCTGAAACAAGTTAACAAAAGTGACTCAACCTGAAACAAGTTAACAAAAGTGTCTCGACCTAAAACAAGTTAACAAAAGTGTCTCGACCTGAAACAAGTTAACAAAAGTGTCTCGACCTAAAACAAGTTAACAAAAGTGTCTCGACCTGAAACAAGTTAACAAAAGTGTCTCGACCTGAAACAAGTTAACAAAAGTGTCTCGACCTAAAACAAGTTAACAAAAGTGTCTCGACCTGAAACAAGTTAACAAAAGTGACTCGACCTGAAACAAGTTAACAAAAGTGACTCAACCTAAAACAAGTTAACAAAAGTGACTCGACCTAAAACAAGTTAACAAAAGTGTCTCGACCTGAAACAAGTTAACAAAAGTGTCTCGACCTAAAACAAGTTAACAAAAGTGACTCGACCTGAAACAAGTTAACAAAAGTGACTCGACCTTAAACAAGTTAACAAAAGTGTCTGGACCTGAAACAAGTTAACAAAAGTCCCTACATGATTGAAAAAGTCTCAACACTTATGAACTGTTCCTTTAATATATTAACTCAAGTATTTTTTAGCAAATAATATTTCCAGGTTTGGCTAAAATCTTTATCTTTCTTGTTAGTTGATCACACCTTGTCAGAATGTCCAGAAATAAATTAATTTACTTTAACTAACCTGCAATTGCCATGTCTGTACAAATGTTGTTTCTGCTTCTCGTGTGCAGTGATCTTGATCTTTTCTTTTTTGGATGAATGACAAATAAAAGAGAAAGACTGACTGAGAGTACACTCCCCGTTTCTACTTAAACAAATACTGTATGGTCACATGACTGAACAAATACTGTATGGTCACATGACTGAACAAATAATGGTCACATGACTGAAGCGACCTGTTAGTTTGATTTTTGTTCGTTATTCGTTATAGGCAATTTAAATTCTGTTAATAGTGTGAAGCGAGAGCAATTTAAACATGTGTAATGTTACTGCTTATAAATTTGTATCCAATGTTTGTTAGACGTGTGTTCTTTATTTTAATGTGCTTTTCTGTTTTCAGGCAACTCTTTTATAAACATTTGTTATTTGATAACAAACAAAGCATTTGTAATATCATTGACACAATGCCAATTGCTTAAGTTTTTACGTCTTGAGTAATCAAGGTGTGAGTGAGTAGAATTTTTTTTATTTTATTTATCTATCCTTCATTTATCATCGAATCTCATCCTTGCGCCTTTACTTTGAATCAACACTGTCAGTGTGATGTTTGTGTGGGTGAATTTAAGGGCAACTTTGAACAAAATTCTAAAAGTCTGTCATCATTTACTCACCTTCAAGTTGATCCAAATCTGTATAAATGTATTTGTTCTAATGAACACAGAGAAAGATATTTAGAAGTAATGGTAAGCAACTGACATTTCTAAGGCACCATACCACAGGACATTTAGTTGTTGTTCTGTTGAACATAACATTAGATACTCATTCATTTTTGGGTGGAGTATCCCTTTACATGAAGCCTACTGGCGACATCTTCTGGAGAAAACGCTACGAGAACAACGCACGAGAACTGTTCACCAAACAAGGGTCACTTTAAAATATTATTTTCAAATTCAGTATAAATTATTACATATATTACAATAGTTATTAGTGCTGCTTCTGTGCTTTTAGTTTTATTTAGTGTTAATCCGACCACTCCCTGATACATCTGGCAGACGTCTATTAAATGTCTGTCATCGGTTGTTTGCTCATCTGCAAGACGTCTCTGAGACTTCTTATATCATATAGACCTCTAGAACAGTGAATGTTGTTCTGTTGTCCCTTTTGTAGGAAATATTGTTTCCTCCATTTCAAGGATAACTTTTGATTAAATTTTAAGCAACATTAGTTTTACTTTCCTGTCACGTCCCAGCAAATGTTTGTTTAAGTCTTTAAATAAAGCACTCCACAGACAAACTGACAGAAAACAATCACAGACAGACAGACAGAAAACAGACAGATAGACAGACATACACACCATCAAACAGACAGACAACCTAATTGTTTTGTTAGAGATTCATGTTCTTCAGATTCATATTTCTAAAATTAATCTAAAAATAAAATTATTCTTGAATGCACATTGACATCATTTCATTCACACAGAAATATATCAGATTAATTAAGAAATGGATTTCTCAAACATCACATCATGTATTTTTTCTACACATTCGACACACTGTTTTTTACACATTAAAGACATAAACCCTTTTGACTCATTGACAGCTGTCAATCATCAGAGATCAGAGGATTTGTTTCTTTGTGCTCCGCCTCTTACTTCATCCTCTTCTGGTTGGGCTGCACAAACATTATAAGACAAATAAAGAAGCGCTTTAGCAGGACATTTCTAAGTAACAGGTTTGTATTAACGCTCTCCTGTGGCTGACCGCTGTATTGATGTTGTTGCGAATAGATGAACCCAAAAGCAGATATTCTCACCTTTACATAGATACCAAACTTCAGTGGGTGATTCTCAAAGAGCGGCAGTAGCGAGAGATCTTTGTTGGTGTGTTTCCAGCCATTTTTGTTAGCGATTTTACTGCGTCACTAACGCAAAGTTATGATATATTTGGGGTAACATTTAAAAAATATCTTCATATTTTGGGTCAAGGGGACAGGTGGTGGGGTAACAGGAGAGAAGTCGGGTGACAGCATGTAAGTGTGGAGCATAAGGTGTCGGTGGCGGTGTCAGCGTCTAGAGATGCGAAGTTGGATGGAAGAGAAGATGACACTTTAGCAAAGAGGGTGCTAGGGGAGAGAGAGCGAAGGTTACGTCTAAAATAAACAGGTGGTGATGTCGGTGTAGTGCTTGTAGGGAGGTCCATGTTGAAAGTGATGAAGAAGTGGTCAGAAATGTGAAGAGGTGTGACTTTAATGTTGTCTGTGGTGCAGTCACGGGTGTAGATGAGATCAAGCTGGTTTCCTGATATGTGAGTACCGGCTGTAGCGAGGCGTGTGAGGTTGAAAGAGGCGGTGAGAGTGTTGAAGTCAGAAGCGTAAGGTTTGTCCAGGTGGATGTTGAAATCCCCAAACACTACGGGAGAGCCACCATCCTCAGGGAATGATGAGAGCACCACATCTAACTCTTCAACGAAGTTGTGCAGAGGACCTGGGGGGCGGTAAACTACAACAACACTGAGCTGAGTAGGAGAAGTTATATTGACAGCATGGTATCCAAATGAATGGTTGTTGCATAGGGAAGATGATGTGGAATATTTCCAATTATTGTTGATAAGCAAACCTGTGCCTCCTCCTATTCAAGTTTAGCGGGAAGAGTGAGAGAAGGAGTAGTTGGTGGAGAGGGCAGCAGGTGTGGTTTAAAGTCCTCAGGACGAATCCATGTCTCAGTGAGACCTAAAATGTGAATGTTAGACTGGCTAGCAAAAGCATGGATGAAGTCAGTCTTGTTCACAGCTGACTGGCAGTGGAGGCAGAAATGGGACGGCCGTGAGAGTAAATGTGACGTGCCTGGCGGGTTGGGCGAGAGCACCGTCTGTGGTGGAGTAAGGGAATAAACTGGAAACACATGATTTTAGTATACAATTAAATAGGAACAAGAGGTATGTTAAATATACGGCTGGGCTGGGCTTGCCCATGTCTTTGCTCGGTGTAGTCACGCAGGTTGAGTCGCAGGTCTTTACTCTCTTTTATACACCTGATAAGATTCATCATCAGATATATTGTTAAAATCACTAAAGAAGACTTGACTTAATATGCAAAGGGTCAAGATCCCAACTAAAGCAAACACTCATCACCGTAATGGCAACTCAACAAAAGTCATCAACATGTAAACTTGTGTTAATTCTCAATGAGAAATAAAGTGACAGTGGTGACTGTAAGTGAAGGTGGTGATAGTGTTTGTATAGTTGAAAAAAAAAACTCCTTGTAAAAACTATGGAATTTCACTGTTAATTTCACAGAGAATTTGACAGTACTTTCCGTATTTTTACAGACGCTTTCTGACAACAGTTTTCTTTGTGAAAACTACAGAATTTCACTGTTAATTTCACAGGCATTTTTACAGGGTTTTTCTGTAATAAAAACAGGCTCCGTATAGAGAGTTCTTCATTGTTTTTATCTGGTTGGAATAAACTTCAGACATGTGGCCTGATAAACTGCAAAGACACAAAAACTTGATCGTGGTGTTAATTTGTCGTAAGGTTTAGAATTTCAAATCAATATTTTGTGTCCTATAATGTCCATCCAGCAACCAGCTGGACGTATGTTTTCATCTACCAGCTGGAGGTATGTCTGCTAAATGACTAAATGTGAATGTTTTCTTAACCTTACATGCACTGATCCAGTTAGGGACATTTGATTTGAATACATAAATATGTGCTGCACATACTCTTACAACCATCTTGGCGATGTGGGCTTTACAGGTGGAACCTGATTTATAATGCATTAATCATACGATCACATAACCCCAATGTTATCAACCCTTCACTGGATACACATTAAGTATCGTATTGACTTTAAAGTTTTTTTAATCACTTATAAAGCCTTAAAGGGTTTAGCCCCTACCTACCTAACAGAGCTTCTATCACACTACAACCCATCACGCTCTCTAAGATCTCAAAACGCAGGACTTTTGATAACACCTAGAATAACTAAATCCACCAAAGGGGGTCAAGCTTTCTCATACGTAGCACCTAAACTCTGGAATAACCTTCCTGATATTCAAGGATCAGACACACTCGCCCAATTTAAATCTAGATTAAAGACACATCTTTACAGCCAAACATTCACTTAATGCAACATATGCTAAATAAACCACCAGAAGATGCTGACATTAGATATTATTTACAAAAATCATTTAATTTACTATATAAAACACCATGTAGCGTGTTTTACCCTTTTTGGGTTTTTATTTTTTTATTTTTCCCATGTAAAGCTGCTTTGGAACAATGCAAATTGTGAAAAGCGCTATATAAATAAAGTTGAATTGAATTGAATTCATGATGTCTGTCATGTAAAGTTCTAAAGGAACGCTGTGGTTTGGATAAATATTTCAATCATCAATGGTCTCAAAAATATATAAAAGTCTGACCAGAAGACTTTGTTTTTGTGATCTGTGTTATTGTGATCAGTGTTTGTTTTTGTGATCGGTGTTATTGTGATCGGTGTTTGTTTTTTTGATCGTGTTATTGTGATCGGTGTTATTGTGAACAGTGTTTGTTTTTGTGATCGGTGTTATTGTGATCAGTGTTTTTTTTGTTTTTGTGATCGGTGTTATTGTGATCAGTGTTTGTTTTTGTGATCGGTGTTATTGTGATCGGTGGTTTTACGATCGTATTATTGTGATCGGTGTTATTGTGAACGTGTTATTGTGATCGGTGTTATTGTGATCTGTGTTTTTGTGATCGGTGTTATTGTGATCGGTGTTATTGTGATCGGTGTTATTGTGATCGGTGTTATTGTGATCGGTGTTTTTTGTGATCTGTGTTATTGTGATCCGTGTTTTTTTGATCGGTGTTTTTGTGATCCGTGTTATTATGATCTGTGTCTTTGTGATCGGTGTTATTGTGATCAGTGTTTGTTTTTGTGATCGGTGTTATTGTGATCGGTGTTATTGTGATCGGTGTTATTGAGATCGGTGTTATTGTGATCGGTGTTATTGAGATCAGTGTTATTGTGATCGGTGTTATTGTGATCGGTGTTTTTTTGATCGGTGTTTTTGTGATCCGTGTTATTATGATCTGTGTTTTTGTGATCGGTGTTATTGTGATCAGTGTTTGTTTTTGTGATCGGTGTTATTGTGATCGGTGTTATTGTGATCGGTGTTATTGTGATCCGTGTTTTTTTGATCGGTGTTTTTGTGATCCGTGTTATTATGATCTGTGTCTTTGTGATCGGTGTTATTGTGATCAGTGTTTGTTTTTGTGATCGGTGTTATTGTGATCGGTGTTATTGTGATCGGTGTTATTGAGATCGGTGTTATTGTGATCGGTGTTTTTGAGATCAGTGTTATTGTGATCTGTGTTATTGTGATCGGTGTTTTTTGTTTTGATCGGTGTTATTGTGATCGGTGTTATTGTGATCGGTGTTTTTTTGATCGGTGTTATTGTGATCGGTGTTTGTTTTTGTGATCTGTGTTATTGAGATCTGTGTTTGTTTTTGTGATCTGTGTTATTGAGATCAGTGTTATTGTGATCTGTGTTATTGTGATCTGTGTTTTTGTGATCGGTGTTATTGTGATCTGTGTTTGTTTTTGTGATCTGTGTTATTGTGATCAGTGTTATTGTGATCTGTGTTATTGTGATCGGTGTTTTTGTGATCGGTGTTATTGTGATCGGTGTTATTGTGATCGGTGTTTTTTTTGTGATCGGTGTTATTGTGATCGGTGTTTGTTTTTGTGATCTGTGTTATTGAGATCTGTGTTTGTTTTTGTGATCTGTGTTATTGAGATCGGTGTTATTGTGATCGGTGTTATTGTGATCTGTGTTTTTGTGATCGGTGTTATTGTGATCTGTGTTTTTGTGATCCGTGTTTTTTTGATCGGTGTTATTGTGATCAGTGTTTGTTTTTGTGATCGGTGTTATTGTGATCCGTGTTTTTGTGATCCGTGTTTTTTTGATCGGTGTTTTTGTGATCGGTGTTATTGTGATCAGTGTTTGTTTTTGTGATCTGTGTTTTTGTGATCCGTGTTTTTTTGATCGGTGTTTTTGTGATCGGTGTTATTGTGATCTGTGTTTGTTTTTGTGATCTGTGTTATTGAGATCAGTGTTATTGTGATCTGTGTTATTGTGATCGGTGTTTTTTGATCAGTGTTATTGTGATCGGTGTAATTGTGATCGGTGTTTTTTTGATCGGTGTTATTGTGATCGGTGTTTGTTTTTGTGATCTGTGTTATTGAGATCTGTGTTTGTTTTTGTGATCTGTGTTATTGAGATCAGTGTTATTGTGATCTGTGTTATTGTGATCTGTGTTTTTGTGATCGGTGTTATTGTGATCTGTGTTTGTTTTTGTGATCTGTGTTATTGTGATCAGTGTTATTGTGATCTGTGTTATTGTGATCGGTGTTTTTTGATCGGTGTTATTGTGATCGGTGTTATTGTGATCGGTGTTTTTTTGATCGGTGTTATTGTGATCGGTGTTTGTTTTTGTGATCTGTGTTATTGAGATCTGTGTTTGTTTTTGTGATCTGTGTTATTGAGATCGGTGTTATTGTGATCGGTGTTATTGTGATCTGTGTTTTTGTGATCGGTGTTATTGTGATCTGTGTTTTTGTGATCCGTGTTTTTTTGATCGGTGTTTTTGTGATCGGTGTTATTGTGATCAGTGTTTGTTTTTGTGATCGGTGTTATTGTGATCAGTGTTTGTTTTTGTGATCGGTGTTATTGTGATCTGTGTTTTTGTGATCGGTGTTATTGTGATCTGTGTTTTTGTGATCCGTGTTTTTTTGATCTGTGTTTTTGTGATCCGTGTTATTGTGATCTGTGTTTTTGTGATCGGTGTTATTGTGATCAGTGTTTGATTTTGTGATCGGTGTTATTGTGATCAGTGTTTGTTTTTGTGATCGGTGTTATTGTGATCAGTGTTTGTTTTTGTGATCGGTGTTATTGTGATCAGTGTTTTTGTGATCGGTGTTATTGTGATCAGTGTTTGTTTTTGTGATCGGTGTTATTGTGATCAGTGTTTGTTATTGTGATCGGTGTTATTGTGATCGGTGTTTGTTATTGTGATCGGTGTTTTTGTGATCTGTGTTTTTGTGATCGGTGTTATTGTGATCAGTGTTTGTTTTTGTGATCGGTGTTATTGTGATCAGTGTTTGTTTTTGTGATCGGTGTTATTGTGATCAGTGTTTGTTATTGTGATCGGTGTTTTTGTGATCTGTGTTTTTGTGATCGGTGTTATTGTGATCAGTGTTTGTTTTTGTGATCGGTGTTATTGTGATCAGTGTTTGTTTTTGTGATCGGTGTTATTGTGATCAGTGTTTGTTTTTGTGATCGGTGTTATTGTGATCAGTGTTTTTGTGATCGGTGTTATTGTGATCAGTGTTTGTTTTTGTGATCGTTGTTATTGTGATCAGTGTTTGTTTTTGAGATCGGTGTTTTTGTGATCGGTGTTATTGTGATCGGTGTTTTTGTGATCGGTGTTATTGTGATCGGTGTTTTTGTGATCAGTATCCTATCATACTTGTAGTTTACTTTTATATATTGTTGATATTATTTCTAATAATGTTATAGTAAAGAGAGTGTATAAGACAATACTGTATGTAAAACTATGTAGAAAAGCATTTAATAGGCTACATGGATTGTTATATAAAACATATTTTTTCAGATCGGTTCCAATGTCTTCAGATGCCTGTCACACAGGATCGTTAAAACGCTTGGGACGAAAGCAGCAATTATGTTAAAGGTTCTCAAGCATTCCATTCATAACTAAAAATCATAACTATAATCAGTTGTGCTTGTTACTTCATACAGAAATAACTCAAATTCTTTACATTACGGCATAACATTACAACACATCACCATAACCTCGTCACAACCATACACACCACCCTGTTAATGCAAGCTCAGTGCCCCTGGTCCCATATGGCATAACATTACAACACAAAACACTCTTATGTGGTCATTTGGGAGCCCATATTGTGTCCTTCCGTTTCAACCACAGCCAGTCGGTGCTTCCCTCAGCAACAATGGCGAGTTCTTTGACTAGCGTCCGTTGGGCCTGATCTGATCCCCACTTTCTAAACAGACTTGTAGAGGAATTGGAAACAAAGCCCCTGCAGCCCACTTCCACCGGGAACACTTCATCTGTCCATCCCCGATCTTCAGCCTCCGCTGCCAAGTTGGCAAACCGGAGATTCTTTCTTTCAAATGCTTCATTAATGGCCTCTTCCCAAGGTCCAGTCAACTCAACTATGAGGACTTTCCTACTGGAGCTGGACCACCAGGTCCAGCCGCATGTTGGACGCTGCGATTTCCAAGGGGAAAGTAAATCTGTGGTTTAAATCAACTCGCATTTCCCAATCCCTGGCTCTACTCAGCAGACCTGAGTCTGGGGATAAGAATAAAGTGTTGCCTTTATAAAATTCTGTAAACTCTGTTTGATTGATCAACCTTTTGACATTGATGATCGCTATTATTGCAGCTATAGGCTGAGGGACAGAAATCACAACTATAACAAGTAGGAAAGGAAAATTATATTATTTATTTATATCTTAACTCCCAGTTCTCCAGATGGCCAGTCCGTCACTGCACATGTACAAAGATGGATTTTCCAATAAAAGCCTCTACAGTAAGAAACGCCCCCAGACATCACATTTGGACACGACTGAAAGTCACTGATCACAGAAAGCTGTTATTACTGAAAAACATTCATTTAATACACATAAGCTATAGTGGGACATGTCTTTTTAATAATATAAGTGAGACATTTGAAATAAAACTGCAATCTATGAAGCTTATTAAAAAACACCTGATGATTTTTCAGCCGTGTGCTACAGTTACACTGAGGAACAGAAATAGTTTTTTCAAGTGAATTAAAATATGAATTTAACCTCAGTGTTTAATGTGTTTTGCCTTCATTTATTAAGACTCTGTAACTAAGATATTATATTGCATATCTTATGTTTGTAATGCTTGTGTAAATGCAATAATACACAACTATAGTTACAGTCATGTGGAAAAGTAATGACACCCTATTGAACAATAAAATAAATAAAAATCAGCTGATCCATTGCAGGCCGACTTTAAAATGTGACTATTATTTACATAAAGTGAAAAGCCATGTTTACAAACTACCCCAGATGATGTGGGCTTTACAAATGAAACTTGTTTATTATAAAGTGAGTAACATCAGATCTAAGTTTGAAAACAGAAATATTTGCTTTGACACAAAATATTTCAATCATCTCTGATCTCAAAACCAATGAAAAGGTTGAAATCAGAAAGGGGGAGGAGTCAGAATCCCTCTTTAAAAAGCCTGCGGTGCTGTAGATCAAGTCATCAGTGAAAACATCAGAATGAGATCTAACACAGTCTTGTGTGTTGCTCTGAATGTACTTCTATATCTAACAGGTAGGCAAACGCTAACTCTCTCTCTCTCTCTCTCTCTCTCTCTCTCTCTCTCTCTCTCTCTCTCTCTCTCTCTCTCTCTCTCTCTCTCTCTCTCTCTCTCTCTCTCTCTCTCTCTCTCTCTCTCTCTCTCTCTCTCTCTCTCTCTCTCTCTCTCTCTCTCTCTCTCTCTCTCTCTCTCTCTCTCTCTCTCTCTCTCTCTCTCTCTCTCTCTCTCTCTCTCTCTCTCTCTCTCTCTCTCTCTCTCTCTCTCTCTCTCTCTCTCTCTCTCTCTCTCTCTCTCTCTCTCTCTCTCTCTCTCTCTCTCTCTCTCTCTCTCTCTCTCTCTCTCTCTCTCTGTGCGTGCGGACCTTTGTCCGGCTGAGGGATTCTCTTTCTATCTGTTTATTCTTCTATTTTCTTTATAATTTATGTTTAGTTGTTTTTGTTTTGTCCTTAGTTCGATAAGTGTTGTATTTATAGTATTTTTTAGGTCCGCAACCAGCGGTTTGGGCACTGGTTAGCGTGGCAAACATGGAGAGAATGGCGTTTGAAAATTTAAGTCGGCGCCATGCTATTAAAATCCCTGTAAACTTGGATATCTCTGTTGAGAAATGTGGTCTAGCTGTTGGCGCGATTGTAGGACATGATAGTATTGTTTCAGCTTCTAGAATGAATGGTTCAGTGGTTATTTTTCTTGATTGTTTTACTAAAATCAGTGAAATTATCAGTACAGGTATTAACATAGATGGAAATCTGGTCAATGTTCTACCACTCGTTACTCCTTCAAGACGTGTAATTTTGTCCAATTTACCGCCGTTCATTAGTGATGAGATAATCTGCCGTGAATTGGCACAATATGGGCAAATAGTATCCGCAGTTAAAAAGATCCCGCTTGGATGTAAATCCCCTTTACTGAAACATGTCGTGTCTTTCAGGAGACATGTGTATATGATCCTTAAAGATTATACAAGCGATCTCAATGTCGCTTTCAAATTTAAAATTGATCAGTTTGATTACACGATCTTCGCCACTACTGAGACTATGAAATGTTTTCATTGTGGAAAGGAAGGGCATCTGGTTCGTGCTTGCCCTGAGAGAAAGGAAAGCAGGCCCACAGTAGGCACCCCGGCCCGCAAGTACAAATGAACAGTCAGAAACGGAGCCTGGAGGAGTAGACCTAAGAGAAGTGTCGGAGAATGAGGTTTCAGCGGCAGGGCCGTCTGGCAAACAAAATGAACAAAAAGAACCAGAACAAAACGACACAAAAGGTAAGGAAGTTTTGGGCATGGGGTGTAGCACAGTGTTTGATGAGATTTCTACTAATCAGAGTGTAAACACGCAAGTTTTGGAAAGTGAAGAAGCGTGTGGGAATAAGTTGCTAGAAATTCCCACGGTAAATGAAGCGACTGCTGTTGAGGTAGCAGAGGCCGTATTGGAGGGATTGGATGATGAGGAAGGAATGGACACAAATGTGGAGTTTAAATTCCCTATGGTGAAAAGAAAAATAGATACTCTTAGTCGCACTAGAGCAGCTAAGAAAGTTGCAGTCTCTGCCCAAGTTGACTTAATTGAATCTGAGTACGATTCTACTGACTCTTGCTCAACGTCACAACAGCATGTATTTAGGGCGTTCTATACCTTAGATGCCATTAAAGATTTTCTAAAACGCACCAAAAATACTAAACGAGTACGAGTGGAGAATTATTTTCCAGATACCATGGGCTTTGTTGACTCAGTGCAACATTTTAGGAATAATCCAGGAAATGAGGGGTTTACTGATCAAGAGATTGCTCGTCTAAAAAAGTTTCTGACAAAACTTAAACAAGGGATTAATGATGAGAGTAATAGCACTAATTAATTTGATTTTCTTTATCATATGGTGCTTTGTTCTTGTTGAGTTTGTGTTGTGCTTTCTATTACAAATGAGTGTTTTTAACATAGCAACCTTAAATATAAATGGTGCTAGAGATGTAAACAAGAGAGCTCAACTGTTTGAGCTTATAAAGCAAAAACACATAGATGTAATGTTTGTGCAGGAAACCCATACCGATGATAGAAATGTTGTTGATTGGTGTAGAGAGTGGAATGGAAAAATCTTTTTTAGTCATAAATCTGCTTTAAGTGGGGGTGTGGCTTTACTCATCTCTACAAGTTGGATTCCACTAGATTTCTCAGTTGACAACATTATAGATGGAAGACTTTTGAAAGTAAGAGCTATTTTTGAACATTGTGTGTAACGACTATGAGTTTTGGGGAATAATTAACTCAAATGGATTGAATATTCATTAGTTTATGAATATAATTTGCTTGTCGTTAACAACAAATATCAATTTCCCGATAGGGGAATTGTTTAATTAAGTACAAGTAACCTTTATAGAATTGCTTTAAGTTATCTGACGACTTCGTTTGTCCTGCAAACTAAAGTTGTAGACTTCCAACTCACTTCTCAATAGAGGATTACTGCTTTACAAACGTTTAAGAAACATTAAATTTCTGATCAGGATAAAATAATATTTCCTATGTTCGTACAGTTTGTATTACTAAAATAGTAATACAATATACAGCTTAAATAACGTTTAAGATCTTATTTCATTGACTTCGAGTTATATGAGCAAATAACAGATTCAATTCAGGTGTACTTTTGGGATTTTATTGACTACGAGACAAAAGTAACTAAACAATAAACCAACTAACTAAACAATGGTGAACAATTAGACAAACACACATGGAACGTAAAAGCAGTAAAGAATGAAAGTAATAGACAAAGTAGGAGTGGCAGTATTACATCAGCAATTCACATCTGCATAAACCATCAAGGACAATCTCCTTATTGAAAGGGGTAAAACTTATGCGCAGCTATTTATAAATAGACCAGATACTTGCATTGGCTTTTAGATGTGCTGGGACATGTTCTGGTCTGCGCTGATGGAAGTCCTGATGCGTTTAAAGCGAGCGGTGAGTCCGTTGGGTTCTCCCTGAGAACCGGATTGGCTGACGAAGGAAGAGCGAACTTAGCCGAAGCAAACTGCCGGAAAGAAGGCTGTCTCCAGGGAGGAGACAGGTCTCGAGATATTGAAGGAACAGCAACGAGCGCATTTTCTTCCGTGCACAGATGTTTTAACCCTGAGGGCGTCACGCCCCTCCCGAGTGGGCGATCCAATGTAGTGAGCTGATTTTTGAGCGGGAAATGTTCCTTTGTCCGGCTCAACAGCTCATTTGCATTTATGGTCACCTGGAAATTTTGGCGCTGTAATATTCTTAGATGAAAATAAAACGAGTATGGTATACAATACATTACTGTGCTATACACCATCATCTAAAGAAGGAAAAGGGGAACCTTTATGTATGAAACATGATAGGGTTATTAGAACATTGACCCATAATTTGTACAAGAACACAATTATGAGCCTAGTTAAGGTGTAACACCTATGCCTTTGATATTATGGTTAGGCTAGCATATCATGGGAACAAACATAAACGGTAGAAACAATTATTTACACTTTAAGCCTTTCTAAGGTGGCAAGAGGGGAGAAAGAGACATTCTTTGGTAGACTTTGAATCTCTCTCTGTTCCTGGTGCCACATGGCTTTGTCACCTTAGGACGCATTCGGGACCCCCCCCGAGAATGCCTTTGAAGCTCAGGGAGAGTGTCGGAATGTCCCCTGGTCAGTCCAGATAGGTGATAGCTCGGCCATTTACATTTTACGATCCCATGTGTTGGCCTTTGGTCCGACCAGACGCTACATATCCCCCCTTTCGGACGACAGGGTTCACGTAGAAGCTTAGTCGGGCGATGGTTGTTTGGATCGTAATGGCCGGGGTAATAGGTGGGTCTTACTGGTCCTTAGTGCTGTGGCGCACTGGCAGTGGGTCGATCTCAATGAGGTTAGGGTCGGGCTTAGCTAGCGTGTTTCTCTTTCCGTGGCTCCGTTTGAAAGCCCAAGGAAACACTGCCGTATAGTTCTTCACACACTCCTGCATTCCATTGACCCTTTTGTAAAGCATGGAGGATAGGCCGAGAGTAAGGGCATACCCTAAGGTGGTAGTTAGGCATAGTGTGGTGCTACCCTCGCTGGGGTGTTGACTAGCCAGCGATCTTGTTTTTGTTAGTCCCCCCCCTTACTTCTCTCGCCCAGTGGCTAAGTGTCTTTTAATCTGGTTATGATGGACCCATTGAAGGACTGGTTCTGTCTACCCCCTGCTAAACGGGGGAGAGTTTGTCAAAAATCTCATAGGGTCCCCCCAGTGAGGCAAAAATTTCTTGGGTAGCCGATGTGAGGCTGTCTGCAGTGGTGGGACGAAACGGTAATACCAGACCCTGTAGACATCCAGTGCTTCTTGCGATGCTTTCTGATCGTAGTATGCTTTCCTGCCTTCCGCAATCTTCTGGAGTTGTTGTTGGGCCAGTGGCACGCGGTGCGTCGTGGGCATACATTAGCATTACCCCCCCTTTGGCACTGGGGCACCACAAGCTGTGGTGTTGTGAGGTCCTCAGGGACATACCAGAGGACGTTGTCCTTCACACGCAGCGTGTGCTTGATGGCATGAAGCCGCTTGAGGTCAGGAACATCAGCAAGGTCAGAAAACGTGATAGGGTTGGTGGTGGGGTCTTTGAGGTGGTTCAACATAGCTAGTGTGGCGTTGTCAGTAGTTTGGAGTGATGCTATGTCAACGTCTGAAATCTGTGGAGCCCGTGCTAGAGGTTGTGATGCAGGTGTAACAGCATCTGCAAGGCGTTGGCTGCGTGTTATCGCTGCCACAGATGGGTTGGACAGCTAGTAGTAAAATCCTTTGCCTCTCTGTTGACAGGCCTGGCATCATGATGCGGTTGGGTGCCTTCTAGTGTCAGCTCTGGGTAGTGTTTGGAGACAGGGAGAATTACAGGATTTTAACAGTTCTTTCAGAGATAGTCTTTTGCTTAACATAGGCTTTATGGGCTAGGTCCCGCAGCTGTTGAGTTGTCATATTGCGGGGGCATGCCACAACTCCTAAGTGCTGACTCACACTATGATGCAGGTTGCGCAAGAAAAGAGTCCTAAAGTTGAAATCCTCCTCCATTCCCGGCTCATTTCTGGCCCCAAAGTAGGTTCGTCTCAGTCTGTTATAGTAGGCCTGTGGGGTTTCGAGACGGCCCTGTGTAAGGTCCATGGCAGCAATGAGTCCCTGTTCAGACTCCGGGTCTGAAAACTCCATTATGAGAGCCTGTTGCAGTTGCTCATAATCCCCTTTGACAGTGTCCGACTGCCGGTCCAGGAAGCTGCGCACTTCGCGGCTGGAGGTAATCCTGAGCAAGTACAGTTTGGCTCTGGTGGGAACATTTACCATGGTTTGCAAATGAAAGTTAATATCCTGCAGGTAGGCGTGTACGTCGTGTCCTCCTGCAGGGTTTGGGGTAAACGTGGGGATGTTTCTGGCCACTTTGTCCAAATCCTTGGGAGCCATGCTGTGGGTCATTGTAGGGGTTCTCCGGAGATGCTCCCATCCCTCAGTGGCATCCAGGGGCTCTTGGACGCTGGTGGACGATGCTTTAAACGGCAGGTTACCAGCTTCCTCTTTCTCTGATGATGCTTGGCCGGGAAGTCTGGTCCTGCTTGTCGGGGGAAGTTCAAATGTGTCTTTTCCCCCCTTTTGTTCAGCCTGAAATAGATATGCATACTTTAGTTCTCTTTGCACCATATCGAATTCAGCTTTGAGATGATCTTGTTGCTGAGCCAAGGCTTGGGCTTCAGCTTGGGCTGCTTGCAAGTGTCTTTTAGAGGCGTTTGCTTTTGCCTCTCTCTCTTTCAGTTCGGTTTCAGCCCGTTTTAAAAGAGTCTCTGTTTTTTGGAGCTTGCATTCCAGGTCTTTGCGGGCCTGGTTTTCCAACCATTCTCTATGCTCTGCATCTGTACGGAGGCATGTCAAGGTGTCCTGGAGCCTTTCAAACTCTTCCTGTAGCTCTGGGCACCGCTCATTCGTTGCCGGCTGCCGGGTTTGGGCTTCCAGGTTAAGTTGATCTAGGCGTCTCTGGGCTTCCAACTGGTTATGGTGAGCCTCCTCCGCCTGAAGCCTTAGTGCTGCTGCCTCTTGTTCCAAGAGGGTGACGCTTCCGTCGCTCAGCTTCGACTGGATGATGAGGTTGTGGGCGAGGGCACAGATGATCCTGGCCAACTCCTTGTGGGTGTAGCTCTGTAATGGATCGTGGGCCATCAGCCGGTTCAAGTCATCATCCAGCTGCTTACGGTTCAGGTTCTGTAGGTGCTTGGCCGCCTCGGGCAGAAGGGCCCCCGCCATCACGCTCAGCCAGGTCTCTAGCTGGTCCCAGTGGGTGGCAGGGCTGGATGATCTGGACATGTTGGTGCACTGGGGGCGAGAGAGAGAAAGCACACAAGACCAATGCAAGTCCCTACACTCTATAATACTTATGTATCATGTGTTGTGCGGTTAACTGGGGTGAACAGTCAGTGACGCGACCTAACACCTATTTATCCTGGCGGTGAATTGGCAGGGTGGATAGTAGGGGTGTGAGTGTGTGGGCACAGGGACAGAGTCTGGGTAAATGTGTTAATGGGTTGAACTTAAGGTGTCATTTTAACAACCAGGGAAGTTTACTTCATCAACATTTCACAGAGAATTCCCTGATGGTTCATGCAGATTCTGTCTTTTAGAAACTACAGGTAAAACACGACAGGATTAACCAAAACAATACCAAAACAAAATTATAGAGATATCATAGGGAAAAGAGAAAGTTTCATTACTTGGCTCAGCTGGTTGGCAACACTAGGGTTATGAAAGGGCCTATATGTAAAGGGCGCTATGGTTTCATATGGCCTAGGGAAACAGCTGAGCTCAAACAACAGGGACACTAAGCAGTTTAAAGTAAAAAAATAAAACTGATGGGGGAAGGGAGCGTTCCTTCTCTGTCTGCCTATAGCAACTCAGTGGGGCTGTACCTTGTTCAAATAGGCTTGGTAGTGAAGTGAGGACTCTCAAGTGGGTCCCAGTCATGCGGGTCCAACTCTCCAGCCTTTCTGGACACACAGCGGCAGACACCTCGGACCCCTTGCCCTACACGCCACTCAGGTGCGACCACTCAAACAGTTACAACTCTCAGCACACCTGGCCGTACCAAGTGGGTGACCGACTAGTGGGCACAGAGAAAATTGAGGTTTTACCCAGGGGTGCCACTCGCAACAGACATAGCCCGTAGGCTTTTCTTCCCGCTAAGTGGCACTTCCCGGCGTTATATACCCCAAGATTACTGCAGTGCACCAGCCAGTGCTATTGGTCCCCACTTACAGAGGAGTGCCAGTGGCTGGAGTCTCCCTGCGTGCCGTCACCTCGAGTCGGGGACAAAGGAATCCGGGGCCATCCACAGCCAGTGCCAGGCACGCCAGAACAGCCAAACCTGCAGACCAGATACCTTCGGGGAGAGAGTTGTCACTTCGCTACCCAGGCGCCCCAAGGGAAGTACTATCTATAAGGAAACACAAAGGCTGACCGGGGGTCAGAGTTAATGCAATAAACAGGGAGAGCAAACTAAGTTAAGCAAGAGCTAAGAAAGCAAACTCAATATAATTAACTGTGTTTTTAGATAGGGAGCAGTATAGGTAATAACTGAGGGAGGAAACATGCAAAAATTGCAATATTGAAATAAGGAAAATAGAAATTGAAACCAAGAAATCTGAAAACTAATTATCATTATAATAATTAATTACTGAAAGTAAAAATAAATGAAAATAAAGAAATCATAAAAAACAAGTAAACAAATAAAAATAAACGGCTATGAGGGAATTTAAAGACTGGAAGGGCTGACTGAGTGTGCCCACAAGTTGGCGTGGTCGAGCCACGCCCAAGGGAAGTCAGGTAGGAAGGGGTGGAGTTAGGAAAATGTTGGTCACTCATGACACACTGCCCTCTGGTGTTTGTAAGACATAACACCCTACCCTAGACTTCAACGTGATTACGTCTTGGGTTTAGAACTCGTTTTAAACAAAGACTTCAACAATCACTTAAATTTAAACACTCCAGCGGCAATTGCTGTTGAAAAGAATGCACATCAAAAATTACGTCAAAAAAAAAAAAACATGTCACACAATGAACTCCAAAACCGGTTATTAGGAGAAATTTGACATTGAGCATTTGACGTCAATTTGATATCAATTCAACACAAATTGTCCGCTGGGGATCATCACCGATGGTGACGCTTGGTGATTCAAAACGTTACGCGTCAGTTCATTAGATGTCCTGACGCGCGGCAGGATCTCCTCGCTGCCCAAAACGTTGAGTTAAACACACAGTAACAAACAACATGAAACAACGGGATTTCTACGCCGTTGTAAAATTTACTCGATCAAGATTTCATAACACTCCCTTTTAACGATCGTCCTCTACGATTTTTACTGTATTAAAACACAATGAAAACCGTATCCTCACGCCTTCGTTTACCCAAAGAGAAAACGAAAAAGTCCACATTAATTTAGCTAAGATTAATGATTATCTTCGAGAGCGGTGCAGTGGTTGAGACACATTACAATGCATCGATCTACTTACACAAAATTCGGCCGTATACACGAAATAGGAAGGAATTCGCTTCTTCTCTATTTCCTTCGCGCTAAAAAGATTTGTTAACTTAATTTAGGGCGGCAGTATTGAGACTCACTATAAAAGATTTCTTCGTTTTATAGGGTCACATAGCAGTTACCTGGACCATCATTAACATCGAAATGTTTAGGCACAGAAACAAAAGAAATGTGTTGGAGACAGGAATTATCGTCTGTCGATTTCACATTTACAAGAACTTAGGTACATCAACTAGCTGATCGTTTATTCAGCATTGAGAAATTAGGATACACAAATCATAATTTCTTCTCAGACCACGGCGAGTCTCTTCGCGCTGTATTGGCACGGACAGAAATGTGGTGGGTACAGGAATTTCCTTCTGTCTATCACACATTTAAAAGAGCTCCCATAGACATTAACTAGCTGACCGTTTTTTCAGCTTTTGAGTCCAATGTTTTAGGTTTCACAAATGAGTAGCAAATTCACCGCTTAACCAGGAGTTTATCGTTTATCTTAACGATATCGTAGGAGGCCTCTTATTGAAATAAAGGAATCTCGCTTTATTCCAATCATCCGCGAAGAAACAAAGAAACTCGTTTGAATCAACCGGGTAAAACAATATTAAGAATGTGCTGTTCAGAGATTTCGTTATCCCTGCAGGACATTTAATATTCCACCATACGTGTAAGTTATTCTATACTTTCATTAATATAGGCTTACGTATCAATACATTATTCGATGGCAACATACGTGTAAGTTAATCTATACTTTCATTAATATAGGCTTACATTTAATATTCCAACATACGTGTAAGTTACTCTATACTTTCATTAATATAGGCTTACGTATCAATACATTATTCGATGGCAACATACGTGTAAGTTAATCTATACTTTCATTAATATAGGCTTACATATCGATACATTATTCGATGGCAACATACGTGTAAGTTAATCTATACTTTCATTAATATAGGCTTACATATCAATACATTATTCGATGTATCAGTATTCGTTCAATATGCTTGAGCTGAGCTTTTTAGTGAGTTCGCTTTGCGCGATTGGTCTCACAATTCGAAAACGCGCGTGCGTGCTATTAATACCCAAAAATACACATGAATATGACTATTGCTCATATACACAAACGTTTGAAACTGCCCGCGCATTCTCCACCATTTGTAACGACTATGAGTTTTGGGGAATAATTAACTCAAATGGATTGAATATTCATTAGTTTATGAATATAATTTGCTTGTCGTTAACAACAAATATCAATTTCCCGATAGGGGAATTGTTTAATTAAGTACAAGTAACCTTTATAGAATTGCTTTAAGTTATCTGACGACTTCGTTTGTCCTGCAAACTAAAGTTGTAGACTTCCAACTCACTTCTCAATAGAGGATTACTGCTTTACAAACGTTTAAGAAACATTAAATTTCTGATCAGGATAAAATAATATTTCCTATGTTCGTACAGTTTGTATTACTAAAATAGTAATACAATATACAGCTTAAATAACGTTTAAGATCTTATTTCATTGACTTCGAGTTATATGAGCAAATAACAGATTCAATTCAGGTGTACTTTTGGGATTTTATTGACTACGAGACAAAAGTAACTAAACAATAAACCAACTAACTAAACAATGGTGAACAATTAGACAAACACACATGGAACGTAAAAGCAGTAAAGAATGAAAGTAATAGACAAAGTAGGAGTGGCAGTATTACATCAGCAATTCACATCTGCATAAACCATCAAGGACAATCTCCTTATTGAAAGGGGTAAAACTTATGCGCAGCTATTTATAAATAGACCAGATACTTGCATTGGCTTTTAGATGTGCTGGGACATGTTCTGGTCTGCGCTGATGGAAGTCCTGATGCGTTTAAAGCGAGCGGTGAGTCCGTTGGGTTCTCCCTGAGAACCGGATTGGCTGACGAAGGAAGAGCGAACTTAGCCGAAGCAAACTGCCGGAAAGAAGGCTGTCTCCAGGGAGGAGACAGGTCTCGAGATATTGAAGGAACAGCAACGAGCGCATTTTCTTCCGTGCACAGATGTTTTAACCCTGAGGGCGTCACGCCCCTCCCGAGTGGGCGATCCAATGTAGTGAGCTGATTTTTGAGCGGGAAATGTTCCTTTGTCCGGCTCAACAGCTCATTTGCATTTATGGTCACCTGGAAATTTTGGCGCTGTAATATTCTTAGATGAAAATAAAACGAGTATGGTATACAATACATTACTGTGCTATACACCATCATCTAAAGAAGGAAAAGGGGAACCTTTATGTATGAAACATGATAGGGTTATTAGAACATTGACCCATAATTTGTACAAGAACACAATTATGAGCCTAGTTAAGGTGTAACACCTATGCCTTTGATATTATGGTTAGGCTAGCATATCATGGGAACAAACATAAACGGTAGAAACAATTATTTACACTTTAAGCCTTTCTAAGGTGGCAAGAGGGGAGAAAGAGACATTCTTTGGTAGACTTTGAATCTCTCTCTGTTCCTGGTGCCACATGGCTTTGTCACCTTAGGACGCATTCGGGACCCCCCCCGAGAATGCCTTTGAAGCTCAGGGAGAGTGTCGGAATGTCCCCTGGTCAGTCCAGATAGGTGATAGCTCGGCCATTTACATTTTACGATCCCATGTGTTGGCCTTTGGTCCGACCAGACGCTACAAGCAGTGCAAAAGAATTAGAACGACCACTGTCTTTAGAGGAGCTCAATGCTTCCCTTAAGACCATGGAGAGTGGGAAATCACCTGGCATTGATGGGCTTCCAGTAGAGTTTTTTAGGACATTCTGGGCAGTGATTGGAGATGATCTGCTAGATGTTTTAAATGACAGCCTGACTAAAGCTGAGTTACCATTGAGTTGTAGGAGGGCAGTCCTTACTCTACTACCCAAAAAAGGTGATCTCCACGAGATAAAAAATTGGAGACCTGTGGCACTTTTGTGTACTGATTTGAAGATCTTTTCTAAAGCACTGGCTATTAGATTAAGAAACGTAATGGAGCAAGTGGTCCATAGAGATCAAACGTACTGTATTCCTGGTAGATCAATCTTTGATAACATTGCTTTAATTCGAGATATTTTGGACGTCTCAGGATTATTTGGCATGGATACAGGACTGATTTCTCTTGATAAAGAGAAAGCATTTGATCGGGTTGAGCACAAATACTTATGGAAAACTTTAACAGCTTTTGGTTTCAGCCCAGGCTTTGTTGACAAGATTAAGGTTTTGTATTGTGGTGCTGAAAGTATCCTTAAATTTAACGGTGGTTTATGTTCTCCTTTTAAAGCTCAGAGGGGAATAAGACAAGGTTGTTCACTCTCTGGTATGTTGTATTCTCTTGCAATTGAGCCCCTACTGCATAAATTGAGGATGGTCATTTCTGGTTTTTCTCTTTGTGGTTCAAAATATCTGTTATCTGCTTATGCTGATGATCTGGTGGTCTTTGTAAAGAATCAAGAAGATGTAAATGTTTTAGCCAATACAGTTTCAAATTTTGGGAAGTTGTCATCAGCAAAGGTTAATTGGGACAAAAGCGAAGCACTGTTGGGTGGAAAATGGGAAGGCAGGACACTAAAGCTACCCCAAGGACTAAAATCAGGCAGGAATGGATTAAGGTACTTGGGTGTTTTTTTGGGTGACAGTCAAACAGAACAGAAAAATTGGGAAGGGGTCCTAGAAAAAGTGAAAGGACGTCTCAAAAGATGGTCTTATTTATTACCTCACATGTCCTATAGGGGGCGTGTTTTAATATGTAATAATTTGGTGGCATCCTCACTTTGGCATCGTTTAATGGTGTTGAATCCTCCCCAGAAGTTATTGTCTGATATTCAAACTGAAATGGTGAATTTCTTTTGGGATAAGCTGCATTGGATTCCCCAAAGTGTGCTGTTTTTACCTAAAGATGAGGGAGGCCAAGGACTTGTTCATCTGATCAGTCGAGTTGCTGCTTTCCGCCTTCAGTTTCTTCAAAGACTGCTTGTAGGCCCAACAGACTTATTGTGGAGACCTTTGGCCTATAGTATATTGCAAAGATTGGGAGGTTTACAGTTGGATATCTCCCTTTTCTTAATGGACCCCAAGAGACTACCTTTCAGGAATCTACCATCATTCTATTGTGGACTGTTTAAAGTGCTATGTTTCTTTAAAATACAGAGATGTGAATTTTCAATATCTGCACCCTTACTGTTGAAAGAGCCATTGACAAGGGGGGCTAAGCTGGATCTATCAAGGGAGTCAGCTATGCCATTGGACCACATTTTGGAAAGCCATGGACTTAAAACTTTGGGGAACCTAGTATCTCTAGCAGGCCCTGAACTTGATGGTGTTGAACCTGTAGCTACCGCATTACATATGCAATCAACACGAGTTGTGGCGCAGTTGTTAAACAAATGGAAAGGAGTCTTAACAAAGAAGGAGTGTGACATGTTGCAACTTTTCTGTGCTGACAGTTCTGAAATGGATGATGTTTTTCTGTTTCCAAAATTGAATGTTATGTCACAGTTTGATGGGTGTGATGGACCTTTGTTGAATGTATCTTGTTTTGAAAAAATGTATCTGGATGAAACTGATGGTAAAGATTTTTACAAAGTCTGTGTTAAGGTGTTGAACAAATTAAAACTTAATGCAAAGACTGACACACCATGGCGTGCCAAGTTTTCGCTAGATGAGAATGTTAAACCAAATTGGAGAACTTTTTATAAACCACCGTTAACTAAGAAATATGGGGATTTACAGTGGAAGGTCTTACACGGTATTGTGCCAGTTAATTCTTTTGTCTCAGTGATAAATTCTACAGTTGATGACAAATGTCCGAGTTGTTCTGAAAGAGAGACAGTTTTTCACTGTTTTATGGAGTGTCATAGGCTTGTCTCCTTGTTCCAAGTGTTAGAGTGTATTTTTATATGTTTTGGTTTGGTTTTTACTCCGCATGTTTTTATTTTGGGAGTTAAGTACACTCAAAAGCGCAAGTCTTGCTTTCAGTTACTAAATTTCATACTGGGGAATGCAAAGATGGCAATATGGGTTAGTAGAAGAAGTATAATTGAAGATGAATCTGATCATGATCTAGTGTGTGTGTTTAAAAGGCTGGTGAAGTCGAGGATTTTGATAGATTTTAAATACTATGCTGAAATGAAAGACTTGGATATTTTTGAGGAGGTATGGTGTTACAGGGAAGCTTTGTGCTCTGTTAAGAGTGGTGAACTGGTTTATGGAGAACATGTGGTTTAATTAAGTCCTTATTTATTTATTTATTTTATTTTATTATTTTGTGTCCTTTTGTGTTTTTTTATTTATAGTTTGTTATGATTGACGAAAAGAAGCTCGACTCTTAAAGAGAATGATCTTTCTGTAACACAATGTGAAAGCCTAGTCCATTAAAGTTGTATTTAAAATTCAAAAATTCTCTCTGTCTCTCTCTCTCTCTCTCTCTCTCTCTCTCTCTCTCTCTCTCTCTCTCTCTCTCTCTCTCTCTCTCTCTCTCTCTCTCTCTCTCTCTCTCTCTCTTTTTTTCTCTCTCTCTCTCTCTCTCTCTCTCTCTCTCTCTCTCCCCCCCCCCCCCCCTCTTTCTCTCTCTCTCTCTCTCTCTCTCTCTCTCTCTCTCTCACACTAACTATTTTTTTTTTTTTTTTTTTTTTCCTTTAGGATTTTTTGGTCCCCCAGATGGTACGTAACTCCCTGTGACCCTCCCCACCCAAGATATTCTACACAGTTTTCTTCACTTTATTTAAATCTTTTCTCATATTCTTTTCTCTCATCAGTGTGCGGTCAAGCTTCACTTAACACCAGGATTATTGGTGGAGTGGATGCGACTGAAGGGTTTTGGCCCTGGCATGTAGGCATTTACAGTATCAAGTATAATCTCACTGTCTGTGGTGGGAGTCTCATCAATAAAGACTGGGTTTTGACTTCAGCTGACTGTTCGTCTTTTATAAATGAGTAAGTGATTACAACTAAATTTAATTTAAGTGTCAAATCATCACACAGCACGTGGAATAAAACTGACTGTATTTATAGTTTAGGCAGCTCAGACTTTATAATCTATTTGGGACGTCTGAAGCGGTTTGGCCCAAACACACATGAGGTGAATAGAACCGTGAGTCGTTTCATCACACATCCTGACTTTGCCAGCTCTACTCATGAGAATAACATAGCACTGGTCCAGCTCTCTTCTTCTGTGGACTTCACTGCTTATATTAAACCAGTCTGTCTGGCTGCTGCTGGTAGTGAATTTAATGAAGGACTTCTAAGTTGGGTCACTGGATGGGGTTTCGCTAGTTCAAGTAAGTGAACATTGCCTCAAAATGTCACGTATCCAGAAGTGTACAGCTGTTATAACAATTGCAATATTTCCAACAGTGTTATATGACGTTTGTACTGAATTATATTGTCTCTCTTTGTTATGCTATACATGTTTCTACTCTATATCAATTGCCAGACACATTACAAGAAGCAGAGATTCCAATCATCAGCAACTATAATTGTAGTATTGCGTATAATAATGAAGGTTTCAAAATCACAGACAACATGATGTGTGCTGGACTGTCAGATGGAGGGAAAGGCTACTGTGATGTGAGTTATCAATCCTTCATCTTTATAATCACACTTCAGCTCACAGTCCCCTGAAGTAACCTGTAGTTCACCATGTTGCTCTAAACCAGAATCTCTTTTACTGTTAAAATTATAAGGTTCAGATATAAAATCTCAGATCTAAATGAGGATTAAATACAAACACAGATTCAATGTTACTGTAGAACACTTGTTATAAGTGGAATCTGTTTGTCTTTGCAGTTTGATTATGGAGGGTCACTGGTCACTAAACAGAGCTCCAGGTGGATTCAGTCTGGAATTATATCTCGGGGATGTTCCATCGGTTTACCAGGTGTGTTCACCAGAGTGTCTAAATATCAAGACTGGATCAACACTCAGATAGTCAACAACCAACCTGGATTTATTACATTCCCTAAGAACACCCCTACTAGCTCTTTTCCTGATTTTCCTGACATCTTCAGTGGAAGCTCACCTGATCTTCACTTGTTTCCCTTTTACCTCACATTCACCATCATCTCACTCATCTTCTGTCCATGTTTTTAGTGTTTAGTTGTTGTTATTGTACAAAGATTTACATGCACATTAATTCATTTATTTGGCAGACGCTTTTAAAGCATGTTAGTATTAGGATAAGTAGGATGGTTACTCAGATAAATGTTTCGAGGTGATTTTAAGATTGTGATGGATGTTGCAGCTCAGGTGGAGGCTGGAGGTTAATTTCATTTACATTTAGTCATTTAGCAAACGCTTTTATCCAAAGTGACCGACAAAGAGTTCATGGAGCAATAAGCGATAATTTCACCACAGAGGAACTGAATGAGTAAAGGTTCTTGCAAGCGATTTGGTGCCTTGTTGTGATGGAACAAACAGGCGTCGCTCAGAGAAGATGACGGGAGGAGATGTGGACTGCAGCAGGGAGTTTAAGGTGAAAAGGTGAAACTAGGAGCCAATTTCTATTTTTCTGATAAAAATTAAACAATGTGTTGTTTTGAACAAAAGCATTTGCCAAATAAATTAGAATGTAAATTATAAATTCTCTTTATCGACATAAAGATCGCTTTTAGATTGAAATTTGAATAATAAAGCTTAAAGTATGACAATATATTGTCATTTGATTTGGAAAATTCTTCTCTATCTTTTATCTTCTCTTGGGTTAAGAACAGATCATTTGAGATACTCGCTCAACTTCAGGATCTGAATTTCTTTATTGGGATCTCAAAACAATCAGTCTATGTTGAAATGCAGCTAATATATTTTATGTTTTGGTTCAAGATGTAAAAAACATGTACTGGTGTTATAACTTATAATAAAAAACAGTGGGTTATAGTAATGCTTTCGGTCATGTTGTGAAAAATTAATTTGACATGATATTGGTTAACATGTACTACAAAATAAAATAGTAATACAGAGTTTTAAATAGTTTTATCTCGGCCAAATAATCCTAACAAATACATCAACATGCATTAAAGTAAAGATTATTTATTCAGATGACGTAAATCTCAATTTCAAACCATTAAGTTTTTTGTTGTACAGAGTCATATTTCAGAAATCAAAATTATTTAACAAAAGAAAAAGTATTTTTTGCCTATAATCTCTGTTCATTGAAGACACCTTGAAATAAAATGTGAAAAGCCTCAAATGTATGATGAAATAGTGAGCATCAAAGTGATTTTTTAAACATCCCAATTATTTTAATTAAACTTTTATTTAAATTTTTTATATTTACTGTACATACAGCCACAATAAAAAAATAAGAGACCGTTCCATTTTTCATTTAATCAGCATTTGTTGATGTATTGTGGCCTTTCAAGACCTCAGGAGTTACAAAGTCATCCAACAGCATTTTTAAAGACAAGACACATGAAAACTGTGATAAATATCAAGGTCATCACATATTATTTTGACTTTTACAGAGGCATACAGAACTATTACTGTTGTATTGATTAAAAGAGAACATGAACTTGTTTCCGTTGTAGTATTCCGTTGAGGTGTGAAACATACAGAGCATCTTTTCACCTGTTCCTGTAGATTTCATTATCTGCAGATACAAATATTTTAATTTGACATTTGATGGAAATTGTTTGTGGTTCACAGACAGAAACAAAAATATGGTTTAAACACCATAGTTCACTAAAATTGGTGAACTCAGAAAAACTGAAATGATCCTTTGAAACGGTCTCTTAATTTAAGAAGCTGTATATTATAATACAAAACATTAAAACCTGACCTATAAATAAGGCCAAATCATTTCTCTCATTACCATTCAGTGAATAAATGGACTGCTACAGGCTACTTCAAAATAAAATGAGATCATATTTCAGTATAACCTATAATGTAATACAAAAATCTCTCTCGTATCAAAAATTGCATCTTTCATAAAAACACACATTTCTAATTCAAAAGTTTTATGAAACCTTACTTACATTAACAGTACGAAGAATAAAACTGCATGAATTGCATGTAAACATTGGTCAACTTGTATGACTTTAAATTAAAGGCATTAAGGTGTAAGCGCTTATGTATCCTCCGCTGCACCGGAAACAGTGGAAAGAATGCACTAAAAATATACCTCTTTAACTTCCAGTGACCACATTTCACATTTAAACCACAATCTTTATCATTTAACAAACTAAACATATAGCAACAGTATGGAAAGGTAACATTTCTTTTTATAACCTTGAGCGAAATAATCATTTGTTTCACAGGCCTTAACCAGTATTTCGCTAGCCTAATTGTGGCTAATTACCCTATTAACATATGAGCACAGCAGACGCTCTACCTGTGCTTTACACAATCAGCACATTTACACTGATTTGACCATTAGCGCCGATTAACAAATGATAGCGAACTCATAATTAACTCAGCAGACTAGGATAAATACAAATGAGCATCAAAGCCTAGCCTGCTAACATAAATGCTAGCGAACTCAGAGGCCTAGCGCCAAATAAACAACTCACCATATTAGCGGAATTCACTTCCTTTAGTTCTGTAACAACCACTGGATTCAGGCACAGCTCCCTTTCACACTATATTACAACACAGTGTAGACAGTAGAAGCAATAATGTTACAGAACTGTAATCATTAATTCACTTCGTTTTTCCCGTCTTGCGAAGTGGATAACACAGGCTTCTGTGTTTGAGTGTTGGCGCCGAAATAACGTGTACAGACGCGAAACTAGAGACGTAACTGTAACCAAGCCTAGCTAGCAGCTGATTGGTCAGCTCACCAATTTGCTCATTTACAAATCAAAGACATGAAAATAAAAGTTAACCCTTTTGTGACTGGGTTAGACAGCTAAATCGGGTTTCTCATAATTTAGCCTGGTTACAATCTACTTACTCAACAAAGCCATCTCATCCATTCATCATTCATACCTCACACACACTTTTTATTAAAACCTCCACATATGTCACATATAGATGCTTTAACATGTATCTTATCCCCGAACGTCCATCATAGCGGCAACTTTAGCATGATGAGAAATAGCGACTCTCGTAGGGTAAGCTCCGCCCCCGTTCCCAGCTCCGCCCCCGTTCCCCACGAAAATAGTGATGGGAAGTTCGGATCATTTTATAGACTCGGACCTTTGAGTCTCGTTCAGCAAAATGAACGAATCTTTTTTCGAGTCATTTAGTTCATTTTAGAAAAATTACTTACATTTTACGTGTTTCTTCCCTAAACACATCTACAAGGCCTACTTAGGCAAACATTGATCACACTACAAACAATACAAAACTATAATGCTATAAGAAACAAAGCAGTAATTGATTTTATTACCTGAATCTTTGATTACATCTATATGACAAGTCTTCGGATTGTACATTCATCACGTGACAGCCCCGTACGCTTTACCAATGCATTTTGAGCCGGAAAGAGAATTGATTAGTTCACCTCTCGAGTCTCGGGTTTGAGTCGTTCGTTCGCTCAAGCGTACGGGGCTGTCACGCGATGAACGAACGACTCGAAAAACCCGAGACAGGTGAACTGATTCCAGTACATAACCTTTAGAATGTTGCGAAATGCGCATGCGCGACTGAACGAATCACTCCCCGAGACGACTCGTTCTTCCAGAGTCCCATTAAAGATTCGTTCAATCGTTCACGAACGACACATCACTACACGAAAACGATCTCCCGCGTCGGCAAAATCGAGACAGGGGTCCTGGGGTGAGAAACCCTTTAAAGCCCTCACTGCATCTAACCGACCGTCGGTGTGTGATCTCAGGTTGCTGTATTCAGATTTACCCCAGCACATGAGCAAACCTGCAGCCATTCTAATCGAACAAGCACATGACCGGAAGTGACCCAACCCGCCATACATACCCAACGCCTCTGCGTTGATTGGTCTCTGACATGAGCTGCCAATTAATGCTACATGAGCATAACAGTAAACATTAAGAGTAAATAAGGAGAAATCCAGGAAACAATACAATTTCTTAGAATTCCAGAATGTCCAATCACATCGATCTCACAGCACCTGTCAATCAGACTGATCGTGTCAGAAAGCCTTTCATTTGTGTGTCATTACAGTTTTCCTGTATCTCAGTGGTAAGAGCGTTGTGTTAACAACGCAAGGTTGTGGGTTTGATCTCAGGGGATTGCAGATGTATAAATGTAGGCTATTTGACACCCTCTAGAATCGTTTTTTACAGTGTGTGCCCGGCTTACTTTTTATGTCTGGTACTGTGCAAATATGACATAAAAAAACAGAGAGTGTTGTATATAGATTGATAATGTTGGGTTATCAAAGCACCAGTCACACATCAGCTTTGCCTGCCAAACTTTAGTTCACAAACAGACTGTAATGCACTTGTGTTATTGAACAGAAGGAGCAGAATGAAGGATAAGACCTTTTGTTAGTGATTACTTTTCTGCGACATTAAAATGACGCAAGTTTTCCATTATGTGTGAGTTTTTGCAGATTACTGTAATGGTGAAGATTTACATTTTGGCTTGTTTCTGTTTTCATTGAGTGTTGAAATACTGTCCTTCCTGACAGCACCAGTCATTTAAAGCAAAAAACAAGTTATTGTTTTTATGTAAAAATATATGCTTTTATATTATAGATCTATAATAATTTTATAAATCTTTTTATAATTTTGTAATTCGTTATATAAATTGTTCAATTGTTTTTGGAAAAGAGTAAAGTTTTTTATAAATACAGTATATATATATATATATATATATATATATATATATATATATATATATATATATATATATATATATATATCTAAGTTACAGTTCCACTTTTAACGTTGATTTAATTCATTCATTTCAATTAATCATGATTAAGTATTTTACTTTTACGCAAGTACATTTTTTGAGTATCTGTACTTTATGAGACTATTTTTACTGGGGAAGACATTTATTCACTACATAATAAATCATTTTGGCATAGTTTTAAAGGGTCAATTCACACAAATAAAAACGGTGAAGTAAATGTGAGAGCAGACGTTCAGCACCATGGACAGCAGATGAACACAAACATTGCTTACGAATGAATCATGTGTACATATAACAATAAGGATTTAACATAATTAAGAGCTAATGATGGCCGTTCGCTCAAAGGCTTTGACATACCAGAGATGTTTAACTACTCAGGAGGGTTTATGGGTAAGTGAAGACTGTAGACTACTGTTGTTCTGCTGTCTGTGTTTGCATCAGAATAAAGTTCAAATCTATCACAAGAATTAAACTGCAGAAAACAAAACATGAGAAGTGCGTCACAATTCAAGCAAACAGGTGATTGTATGCATGGATTTGATTTTAAGTTTATTATTATTAGTAGTATTTGATACGTCATTCTGTCATTACATGCAACAGCAACACTTCATAAAACATGTTGTTAAAACAGCATGATGAGGAAAACTCACCTCAACTGTGTTTATTAAGTTCACGTCTGACCCTTCAGAAAATACACAAACATATAAAACAAACATTATTAGACAGATTAACAGAATGATGAAGGCATATTCCCACATCTGCCACCCTCATGCACATTTACTGAAGGCCAGTAGAGGGAGATAAAGCTCTTCGGTCCCTATAGTAAGAATAAAAATGACTATGATCAAGTCAATGGGCTCAATTATTTGGCTGAACCATTCGTTTAAAGGGAATCATGTAGATGGGGATTTTCCAAGTTCAGTAGGAAAACAGTCTTATACTGAAGCATCAGAAAAACATAGAATTAAAATGAACACATGAACAGACTGAATTACCTCGAGTCAGTCGATTGGCCAACAAAAGCACGGAAACTCCAACCAGCAGCAAAAATAAAACCTCAGAAATAATAATTATAAAAACATGCATGCAAATACACTGACATTATTCAGGATCCTTGCGTCATTTACTGTAATGTGACAAGATCAGATCAAAAGATGGTGGATAGTGACCGAGGCGTTTGGACCTTTGGCTTCTGCTTCAAATAAACTGAATTCAGCACGAGCTCGACCCACTCCTGCTTCACAATGAGCTCCAGCTTTGGGGAGTCTGCTCCCTTTCAGGAGGGTCTGCATGTGTTCCACATCGAGATTATGTCACTTCTGTGTAAGCGTTTCCTGGTCTGTCAGCCTGTCGATGACGCCAATGATATCCAGGGCCCGGTTTTTCAAAAGGTTTAATCTGGATAAAATTGATCTGGATTTAGTAATCCTTTTTTTGCGATCCGTGATCATGTAATCCATCTTACTTTTGGAGCCAGTTTTTTAAAGCAACATCGGATTGGATCAATCTGATCCGGAAAGGAACTTTTCAGGATCACCAAATCTGGATAACCAGTGCTGGATAACCAGTGCTCAAACAGGAAAGGAAATCACAATGTAGAACTACAGATATGTAAAGAGCAAAAAGTAGAATAGCCAGTGTGGGGTCAATATAAATTTATTTTTATTTGAAATGAAAACACGCGCTCATCTGAGACCTACAACACAAACACTGTACATTGAGGATATTTATAACAAGTATCAAGTATAGATATATTGAATTAAAATAAAAGACTTAATGTCAAATACCCCACAATAATTTCAGACTTCATCATCTGATGTGGACAGACCAGCTTGTCTGAGCGTAGCCTTTAGGAGGCGGATCTCAAGTCTGGCCTTGGTTTGCTGCAGTTTGGTCAGAGTCAGTTGTTCCTCGTCCAGAACGAGCAAACAGGATGTGCAACAAGGGACACAATAGTTAGACACTATTTCTGATTTGGATTTGTTTTGGATTTCAAAAATCAGTGATTGCCATTCTTTGCATTTTTTTGGTTATTCTGTAATCCTTGCATGCATCACTAATAAATATTCTAAAAACAAAAATATTTTCGATTGTGATGAATATATATATCAATTAGTGATAGAATAAATTGTATTGTTTTTGGTCAATTTTGACAGCTGTTTGGAGGCCAAACTCTTTCTACTTTGCTGTAGGCCTGAAAGGCTGAATACGTTAAAGCCTACATAATCACTGTAGCCTGACAGATGAACAAATAAAATTAAAACCTTATGAATAAATAGGATATATTGTAAGATACTGCATGATCCAAATATAGTATTATTTGATACATTTTTAAAGTTTTCATTACATTTTGGGCCGCGCAATCCACGCTGAATCCACCCTTCTGATGGGATCAGTTTAATCCAGCAATTTTGGATCAAAGT